>KQ965745.1:42093-557118 GCA_001574975.1 Gonapodya prolifera JEL478 | reverse complement strand
TGTTCCTGGACTCTCTTAAAAATGTCATTTTCAATTTTCGCCCATTCCTCCTGATGGATGGATACCTCCTTGGGTCCGCGTTGCTGCGCCACAGTGCGCTCCATTCCGCGAAAATCCTTTCCCCCTCTGGGGATTGCGAACCAAGCCTCTGGGAGGCTTGAGCTTTGAAATGGGGGATGTATGGGTGTAGGGCTTGGTTTTGGTGTGGACAGTTTGCTGTGATGACTCTTTGCGCTCAAGGTGCCCAACGGCTGTGTGCAAGTGTTCCCTCCCCCTAACCCTAACCCTGGAGGTAGATAAGAGGAGTCTAGGAGATTGGTTGGCAAGCCTGTGTCCAGGCACGCAGAGAGGTGCAGTGCATTTTTGGCTGTGCTTGAAAATGAGATTGGACATAGAAGCTATGTTGGCAGTGTGTGCGAGGTGATGGCGCCAGTGGTGTTTTATGTTGTGGCGGCAATAGGTATGGTGACGAAATGTTTTGGTGCTGTTGGTTGTGGAGGGTTGTGCATCAATTTCAAGGGGCTGAAGTGGAGTATCTGCATATTCAATATTGCTGGGGAGGGAGAAGATGCTGGGGTGAAGGAAAGAGAGAGTGTCAGAAGGGTCCAAAGTGGGGGAGACTGGGGGGTATCCAAAAGTTCAACAGAAGGTGTTAGTTTATCCAAATTTCCAAGGCTAGCTTCACTGGTATTGGTGGTATCCAAGTCACAGTGTAGGGTGGTGGTGGATGGTGTCAGGTTGTGTTGTGCGGGAGGTGGATCACCTGACAAATTCCACTCCCTTGTTAGTTTTCCTGGTTCTGGTCAATGAGTGCACCAATAATGGTAGGATGGACGTTGCCAATGCTGGGGTCAGTGGGGATATTGTTGCAGTAGGTTGTTGCTGGGTGTTGATACTGGGCATTGGGCCCACATTGGTTGGGGCAAGCATTGCGGGCCCCCACATGTCCAACAGGCAAATTGCGGGTTATTGGGGGTAGTGAGGCAGTGTCCAGGGTTGGTATTGGTAACAGAATTCCCAGTATCTGGTGGTAGGTATGCCAAGTAGTGCTGCTGGTGACAAGGGCCTCCCAGGAGGTAGCAACTGTTGCAGTGGGTTGCAGTGGTATGGCAAGGGTTGCCGCACCATCCACACCTGACGGTGAATGGGGGCAAAGAGTTGGCATGGATGGGTGGTGCTGGTCCAGGTGGTGCCACGGGGATGTGCTGGTATGAGGGTTGTGGTTGGCGGGGTTCAATGGCAAGAGTGGCTACATGCTGTGCAAGTTGGTCAATGGTGGATTCCAACCTGGCAAGGGTGTTGGGTATGGGGTCAGAGTATGCTGGTGGTGGGGTCAAATGGGCAACGCCTGCAATGGGGGTGGCTGGAGTCGATGCAATATTGTTGAGGTTGGATTCAACCAAGGAAATTTTTTTCCTTGTGAAGTTGCCAAGGTTGGAGATGCCAAGGAGGGTAACATAGAAGCGGACATGTTGGGGGAGTGAGTCGAGGAAGTGGTACCAGAGGTTTTGTGTTGATAGGTGCTCACGGAGATCTTGTTTCGAGGAGTCAATGATGTCAGTGCGGTGGGCAATGTGAATGAATTCCAAAACATGTATTGAAAGGCAAGAGGTGTTGAGGTACCACTCAAGCTTCGCCAGGGTGCAATGCCAGACGTGGGGGTCAGGAGGGAAGTAAGCAGTCTTGTGGGATTTCTTCCATGCAGTCAGGGTGAGCGTTGATGCATCTGGGTGAGCGAGGCAGATGCTATCTTGAATAGAGTCAGGGACATTTGGGGATACCAGGGTGATCGCCTGAGAGTGGGTCGTGGCCAGTCCATAGAGCACAACATAGTCATTGACACCAGAGATGAAAGTGTGGTATTTTCGAAGGCTGGTACAAGGGTCACGTGGGTTGAACTTGTTGAGGGGGTGGTTGAGGATCTTGAGGTGGTGGATGTCCAAGGGAGCAGGTTCAGGGCCAGGCATGTTGCGACTGAGATGAATCATGTGATGTAAAAGATATGGAGTCAAATTCTGAGGGGTGAGATTGGTCGAATGAGTGGTTTTTGGTGTCGATGGAGGTTGTGGACGGTCAGTGGGTGAAGGTGTTCAGGGCAGTGGTGGAGCTGCTGAGTCCGAGAGGAGCCGAGAGGACAATATGGAGGTGGGTTCAATGCCAGAGAGAATCCGGGAGCAATGGACGGATCCAGAAGATAAATCTGGATGGGATGCCGTGGTAAAGGTGATCTGCGTTGCTGTCAGACCTAGCCGGGAGCGCCAAGTGTCATGGGGGGGGCGGTTGCGGGGTTTCTGCGGATTGTCTATGGGGAAGGCCGGGGGGCATGCAGGCAGCATGCACATAGCGAGTATGGGGGAAACACGGGTTACGAGTACGAGACAGACAGTCACACTGCGTGACCAGGGGGGTGACGACGGGGGGGGGGGGNGGGGGGGGTCCGAAGCAGAGCTAGTTTTGGGTAGAGCTGAGCTTTCCTTTGTAACAGATGCAAAGTCGTTTATAAATCGCCAAAATTCTAATTTACGCTATGTCTTATCCACTTATGAGAGGTGGTTTCGTGTGATTTTGTTGACGTGTCGGTGTGTGGATGGTGGCCTCAGCGGAATCGGACTCAGCAACCAGCGAGGAGCGCCCAAGCCCCTTGCACAAACATTCTTGCAATGATGTGACTCGCTGATTGACCTGAATTGATTTCATACAGTACTGCGAAGGGACTGGAAGAAGCACCGTCAGCTGAGCACTGACTTTGACCGTAGGTTTCTCATTTACTACCAAAGACGAGTACCAATGGACGGGCTTTCGACGAATTGATCAATGCTGTTGTAGATAGATGTACGCGAGAGGGCTGGTAATTGGGCCACAGATCTTCCCTTCCTCCGATGCTCCCAATTACGTTGCTGGGATGTGGGTGTCTCT
Organism: Gonapodya prolifera JEL478; assembly: GCA_001574975.1. Classification (NCBI taxonomy): domain Eukaryota; kingdom Fungi; phylum Monoblepharomycota; class Monoblepharidomycetes; order Monoblepharidales; family Gonapodyaceae; genus Gonapodya; species Gonapodya prolifera. The sequence goes on along the minus strand of KQ965745.1, from coordinate 554,202 downwards.
GGGTTTATATGCAGCAGGAGTAGCGTGCTTCTCTGGTGAGTATAATACTGTTGTGGGACACGCAGTAAAGGTTATAGTCCCAGATACTGTTCTCCGTATTGTTGTCAGACAATTGACTGACTCGCGCTGTACCCACAGTGATTCCGTTTGTTCTCCGTCGTCAACTTTGTAACGAACCAGTTCCCACCTTGTCGGACACGGAGAAGAAAGCGCTGAGCGAAGGGACCGGGACGGAGCAAGTTTAGGGCATTTTTCCTTCTTGAAAATATGGGAGAATTATAATTGGCTTTGTAATTTATGGTCGGGGAGAAACACAATATTTCCGCTTTGTGCTCACGTTGCTTTCGGCTGGGCAGTTGATTCGCTCTCGTTGAAAGTTGAAAGGGAATTGGCAATCGATTGAAGTGGATATACAACCTGAAACTGATATCATAAATTTTCTTTGCTTTCTTCTCCCCTCCCCAACATTCAGACGAAGTTGGCCACAACGCCAAGCACCACTGCCATAGCCACACCTGGAAACGAAACGATGTGGTTGATCGCCGAGCCAGCCCTGGCGGTCGCCGTGGATGAAGAGGCGGATGGAGAAGACGCTGTGACTGTGGCTGTCGCAGCGGCGGCGGACGTCCCAGCTGTCGCAGTTTTGGTTGAGCTCGATGCCACTTTAGTGGCACTGGCAGAGGCGCCCGAGGTCAACGCCGCACCGGCAGCGCTGTGCACCCTGGCTGGCTGCACGTTGCTGGACTTGGACGTGTCAATGCCCATGGAGATCCACGCGAATATACCGTCGGAGACAGAGTTGCCCAGCAAGGCGTAGTTGACGACAGGGTCGAAGCTTGCGGCTGATTGAGAAAAGATGTTGTCGGCAGAGTTTTGTGTCAGTTGCTGGGTGTTGGTGCTGTACGGCGCAACGGCTTCCACAAGCGAAACCAGGGATTGGTCAAAGAAGATCTGTCCGACGTGCGTCGCCGTGGCAGTTGCGGACACGTAGGATCCATTGACCACAATCTCGGTTGAAGCGTGAGAGAGAACGTGAATGTGGTTGGTTCGTCTGTCGAGTTGTATGAAAGTTTAGTATGGTCAGAACCCCTCACACCGATGTCCACACCACTCACCCAGTGTAGTGGCCGGGGAACTTGGTTACGAATTGCACCACACCGTCGCTCCCCGTCTTGGCAATACCGCGGAGGAAAGTATTGTCCTTCAACCATAACGGTTAGCGGGTGCTTTTTGGATCCGACGAAGAGTGACAACAACGTGACTCACCAAGTTGGACGAATCTTGCGAGTTGCCGTTTCCGTTGGCCACAATTCCCGAGTACACTCCCGTGGAGTTGCAGTGCCAGAAGTCCACCCAGACGTCCGGAACCACAGTGCAGGTGTTGACGTCCACGAGCTCAATGTCGACATACAAGTCCACACCAGCCTGGGACTCACGCACATCGTTGCGAGCATACTCGCCGACGATGTAGTACGGGCCTTGGGTGACGTCTGGTTCCAGAATACAGGACAAGGCGGACCCGAATACGGTGGATGGTGTGGTGGCCGAGGTGATGCCGGTGAGGTTCGACTTGTGGTCCTTTGCGAGGACTGAGGCACCATCACGTTCTGGCGGTGGCCGAGAATGTGATGAGAGAAGGAGTTACGAGAGATGCAACAGAAGAACTTCACTCACTCTGCTTCTTCTCCCTCCTCAGTTTCTCGAGCATCCTCATTCTCCGTTCGAACGACCTTCGCCCCAGCTCTATGGCGTCCGTAGAGCCAGAGCACTTTGTCAAGGATCGAATGCTCAAGCGCGAGGATCGAACGTCCAGGAGCTCTTCGTGCTCTCCGGGGTGAGCGGACACCGCTGCGACCAGCGCAAGAGCAAAAAGGAGCAGGATTGCTTGGCGTAAAGATGGCTGAGACATGATTGCTAGGCTGGATTGAACAGGCAGGTTTGAGCGATGATAGCATGTTGGACAGGCGATTGTGGACTCACATGTGACAGTGGGGTTTCGTTCCAAATTGTGGTATGTGCGTTGAATCGCTGATGGGTCTTCATTTCCTTGAGGCCTTTTTATTAAGTCCAAGGATGAAAAGACCTCGCCGCCTGTCTCCACCACCATCGCCTGAGGACATGGTCGCCAGCGGAGACTCCAGTCGGTTTTCGTAAGTGGCGACCGACTCGCATCCCTGAGCAACACCACCGTGCACACAGTTCTGAGACGCTGCTCCGCATCAAAAAAATGAATGTGCTTTGCCAGATATGCTCAGATTGGCTATCCTCGTCTCCAAGGCAGACTTGATACCAACACACCGAAGGCCTAAGTCAACACCCTCTCATAAGGCGACCATATATTTTATTGCTCTTTGAGATGAGAGTCCGCGACCGCACAGACGGGTCACATTACTCTAAGCAGAGCTCGCAATTGTATTCTACTTGTGTTTTTGTCTACTCTGTTTTGGTTCCTCTGAAACAATTGTCCGCGCTTCAAGCATCTTCACAATGTCATCAAACCCTTCGATCCTCTTTGCTATCACGTCCGTATCCATGAGCGTCCCACGCCTGCCCTCCTCCAAACATCGGCTCCCTCTGCTCTGCACCACCGCGAGCGCTCGCCAATACTTGACCGCCATTTAATACAGGGGTAACACATCCTTGGCGTTTGTGTCCGCTCCGCTGTCCAAGAGGAGCTATACAATGTCCCTATGGCCAAGCTTGGCTGCGTCGGCAAGAAACGCCCCGGTGTCAATTTTCCCATTCACGTTTGCGCCTCTTTCAATGAGGAGTTCCGTGATGTTGATGTCACCTTTCGTGACAACAACGCTGAGCGGGCTTTTAAGGCAACTCTCGTGCCACTGAACAGGTCCTCTGTTAAGGAGGTCGAAGGAGACACCATAGTGGCCCTCCTTCGCGGCAATAGCAAGAGATTCGCCAAAGTACCTTGTTTTGGTCAGGAGAATTCGCACTATCGGGAGGCATCCGCGTTCAGACGCCTTTTTGAGCGCCCTCCATATCTCGCTGGAGCTTGGATTGTGTTCAAGGATAATTGCTCGACATGTCTGTGTAGTCGTGTACGCAAGCTGATCTCAATGCACTGTCGACAATTAGCCCAGAATATCTTCGATACTCCTCTCTGGAGGCCTCTATGACGGCTTTGACGATTGGGAGATTGCCTTGTGCCGCAATATCGCGGAGGGCCTTGTCAGTGTTTGATCCCAGCTTCAGACCGCGACTGATGAGAAGTTTCAAGGCGTCGAGGTGTCCATGGAGCGCTGCGACTGCTGGCGCTGACATGTGGTACCAGTTTCATGTCAGGGTGGATGTTGGGGAGTGCCAAGAGAGGTTCTAGAACTTGGAGGTTGCAATGGGCGGCCTCCTTGATGAGGGCACGCCATGGGTACTCGAACTGCCAGAGTGCGCAGGCAACGATGGAGGAAGGACTACCGAAAAGCGCGTAGAGCCGACGATTGAGGGGCCCTGGTGAGAAGACCAGTCGATGTGTGAGGTAAAAGGCGCCTATGAGCAAGATGACTTCCTGGGGCAAGTCGAGAAGGCGGAATCACTCGACCTTGGTGTCTGTGTTGTGTGGAGGAGTCGACGTGTTGGATGGATGGGCAGACCGGGATCTCGCAGCTGGAGCGTGGGTCCTCCTTCCACGTTTCGAGCGGGAGGGCAACACAGAAAGAAGCAAGAGAGAGTGAGTTGGGAAACGAGAGCCAAGGCAGTTGAAAACTGTTCCTGGGTGGCCTCTTTCAATTTCATGTCACTGTGGCCTCTATATTTGATCCGCAAAAGCGAACATTTTTTCGCTCTGGTGAGCACCATATTCAAATGGTGGATTGCACTCATCCAGAAATGGACAAACGATCAAAGGTAAGGATATGCCAATCGACAAAGGTAAGTGCGCGACTTGGGGAATGATCGGAGCGTTTCGGGAGTAGATCAGTGCAAAATGCCTTAGTTCTTGGATGTAAAATCCAAGTAGATAAATACTGACACAGTTTTCACACCAAGCCTACGACCAGCGCAGCTTCTCATAAATACGCCCCTCTCCCACAAACACAGATGCATCCTATGCACAAGCGGCAACTTTAAAAATTTTGATCGTTGAGCCGGAGCTCCCCTTGGATGCATAAGCCACACTTCCGTCGGGGAAGCTGGTCCAAACTTGATATCGGTTGCCAACGATGCCATTCCCAACCGCGGTGGGGCTCGACACAGCAGCACCGCTGACAGCATCAAGAACCTGAATGTACGTCGTACGACCAGACGCCCAGAAGTCGAAGTCACCCGTCACGGAAGAGGTCTCCCAGACAGCCAGAAGTTTACTCGTGCTGTACGACGCCAGGTGCGGTGCACGGCTGTTCGACGAGCTTGCGAGCACAATGTCCTGGTCGTGTCCGCCCTGCGCCTTGTTGAAGTGAAGGAGGTGCACGTCGGCGAAACCGTCAGAGTTGGCAGGTTGGCCGTTCCGGATGTTGGAGGTGATCGTCCAGTAACCGTCTTTGGCGTTCGTGTTGCCGTCTTTGACGATGTCACCCAAGTTCGAGTAAGAAAGATCAACGGGGAGAATAGTGGTGTATGAGTCTGGATACATGATGCGGTTGTTGTTGTCTTTCGGAGGACAAACGACCCTTGTGAGCGAAAGGAGAGCAAAATGGTGGATATATGTGCGCCTCTTACCAGTCTTGCAAATCATGACAAAGTGACCCGAACGATCGTCCCAGACAATGCGCTCGTAACCACTGTGAGAGCAGCCCCAGTCGAAGGAGTCGTGTCCTGATAGCAACGCGCCTGACGGCGAGACCACTTGCATACGGTCGCCCTAATGTGGAATGAAAGAACGGTTATGTCAATCAAAAACACCGAGAAGGACGTGGAAACTCCCACGACGTACTTGGTGAATGTTGATGCATCCGCCTGATGAAAGGTTATTGCGGTTAGTATTCATTGTCACCGTATGTCAGAATTCACTTTCAACCCACCTTCAGAAACAGAAATCGCAGCACCAAAGTACGCCGCCCAGTTTGTACCGTCGAACGCAATTCGTCCGTGATGAGCGTACCACCAGATCATGTAGACTTGGGGTCCAGTGCGGCTGGTGGAGTAAGGTGGAAGATCTGCTGACGATGAGGTGAGCTTTGTTGCCCAGGACTCTGTTGTTCCATCGTATCTAGTAGCAGCAAAATGGTCAGTCGTCCTATACTCTGCGACCATACGCACGAGATGCTTACCTTATCAAGTACATGTCGTGACATGGAATTGCCGGGTTTGGGGGAGTTCCACAGAGGTTGTTGGGGTTACCGCAGTTCAACGTCCCACCACCGTTTGCGTTCCGAGTACCGAGAATGACGAAACCCGTTTCATCGGCCTTCAAGTCGGCGAAATCGTGTATGGGCACCTGAACTGTCGGGGCCGAGGGGTCGACTGTCCCGTCAGCCTTAAGGGTGACAACGTGCACGTTGCCGGTCGTGGGGCTCCGGAACGCGACACGAGAGCCGGTGGAGATGGGCGAAATGGTGATGGGTGTGAGAGTAGGGTCATCTTCGTTGGTGTCAACATTAGTGCCGACGTCGATCTCAGTGACAGAGACGGCAGGGTTGGAGCAGGAGGATGAAGGTACAGGTGCAGGAGAGCTGAGTGGAGGCGCTGGGGGAGAAGCTGGAGGCGGAGTGGGACTCGACGGAGGCGTTGAAGGAACGGGTGCAGGAGAGGGTGGTGGCACTGCGTTGGAAGCCAAAGGCGGAGGAGGACTCGACGAAGGGGGTGACGATGGCGGGGGTGCAGGGATGGTAGGTGGAGGCGGAGTGGGCGTCCTCTGCGGACGGGGTGTGTGCTTTGCTCCCTGCGGCGCCGCTGGTGAAGGCGGAACGTCCCCTGTCGCCGGCGAAGGCGGAGTGCTGGGAGTAACAGGGTAGTTTTTAAACCAAGTGGCGCAACTCCAAAGAAGCCAGTCCTGCATGTCTTGTGCGGTTGGTGCATTGCCCTGCCGGTAGTCTGCATAGATCGTGTCACACGATCGTGTGGTCGTGGAGATTCCGGACGGGAACCATGTGGAGCATCCCCATGCGGCCCAGTCGCTCTGGTCTTGTGCAGTTGGTGGGTTGCCAGCCGAGAAACTTGCGTAAATACTGTCGCACGTTCGAGGTTTTCCCGAGGCACCAAGTCCGGACGGGAACCAGGTCGTGCAGCCCCACGCAGCCCAGTCGCTCTGATCCTGGGCAGAAGGAGTGTTGCCAGCAACGAAACTGGCGTAGATTGTGTCACAAGTTCGGATTGCCGCAGGATGTGTTGCGTCTATACCGGAAGGAAACCACCTTAGACATTGCCTATGTAGTTTGTGTGCATTTCGATTGCGGTTGTGGCTTTCGAATCAGGTAACTCAATGCGAGACTCACCAATCGATCCAGTCGGAGTAATCAACACCGGTCATTACAGTTCCAGCCTGGAATGCCTCATAGATAGTGTCGCAGGTGCGCTCTTGACGAGCTGGATGGTGCATAGACGGACGAATTAGTCAAGTCAACCTCGATAGTGGGGGGCGTGCAGCTTGTTGTCACCTTCGAGGCTCCTGGTCTCTGCACACAGACCCAAAACCGCGGTAAGACCCAGGATAGCAAGATGGGCGCGCATGTTATTGTTTGATGCTGATGGCTGCGACCGCACGGGATTAAACTCGGTGTTAATTGCGTTGCGGCAAGATCCTAACTGTCAAAGGGCCATCGACTACCTTTTTCCATTCCTGCAAAAATTCAAGGTGAGAGACAACTCTTTGGAGCATCTGTCTGCACTTGAAGGTGTATGCACGTCACTACATACATAGGTCTGCCACCATTTGATCCACTCATGGTGGCCATGAAGAATAAGGGCAGTCGGACTGTGGAAATGGGAAGAAGCCAGCCCTTGTGGCGCAGACGGCGGGAGAACTCTGTAGCAGATTACCCGCCGCTCTTATCTTCCACTCTTCACGCGACACGGCTTTTCGACGCGAGTCCGGATGCGAGAGATAGAGCCAACGGACGGAGCGGAGTCGCGCGCAAGGAGGATGCAGCAGAGTGCGAAACCGTCCAATCCGCGTGCGTCGGAGTTGCCGCGCATGGGCCCGCAGCCGAGTGATGCTCGCAACGGTACGAGGGAGGAACGCCACCAGAGGCGATGGCTGGCGACGTGCTGCACCTCGTGCTTGATGTGGCGATAGGAAGTGGCAGTGGGACGGTGGCGGGATGCTACGGCGAGCGAGGCACTGGAGGTCTCTCCTCGCCGCACCCCGCGACCGCAACCGCACTTGGATCTTGGATGAGGACTAGGAACGGAGGTTTCCGCCGACGGCCGACCGTAGACGCCCCTTCGCCCACCTCCACACTTCCATTCTCCCTGGCCAAACTTCGCATACTCCTCCACCAACGGCATCCTGCCTCGCTAGAGCCTCGTCCCACAATCCGCTCGACAGGCCCCATCCTCACCGACCCACCGCACCACGTCTGTCTCGCGCCGTCAGAGATGTCGCATGGGCCAGGGCCTCCAAGGACGCGGGCCGGTGTCAGGACAGCGGGACGGCTGGGAGCATGGAGCACTGGAAAGGGCCGGGCAAACGCAGCAGCAGCAACAAGGGGGAACCCGCGCCGGTACCGGTGTGCAAATCCTGGAGTGCATGTGCATGTGCATGCGCATGTGCAGACGGGGTCCGGGGATGATTGGTTGGAGGCGGAGCGGTGAACCAGGTTAGTGTGGATACGGCGGGACTTGAGGGACCAGCGAGTGCCGGGGGGGACCAGTAGCAGTGCCGGGTGAAGGTGAAGTTGAGAATAGAATGTGGGATGTGGAACGTGGACCACCCGGCGGCGGCGGCATTTCGAATGAGGGTGGGTCCGATCCCGCAGAAAGGAACGGCGAACGCCAACATCTGTGTAGGGCACTTGGCACTTGGTCGCCGTGATTGAGCTCGACACTTGTCGTGAACTGTGTTTTGTTGGGAAGGATTTTCGGTAGAGCATGTGTTGACGAAATCCGGCAAATTCCACGATCGGCTGACGCTCTATCTTCCTCCCCTTACTGAACATAAGAACTTCCCAGCGACGCTATCGTACGACTGCGGCTCTCAACGCTCAGCTGGTTGAAGCGGTGTAAGCCGGTAGCGAGACGGATGTGAAGCGATTGATCGAAGAAGGGGCGAGTGTGGACAGTGTGTGGACGCGAGGAACAAGGTCATGCTCAGGGCGAAGGTGGAAAAGCCGCCAGGTCTTTTTGGTGGTGGAAGTGGATTCGAGTGGAAGGAGGACACGATCGACTGCGAAAGCGCGCTGCTGCTGGCAATTCTACACGCAAGGCTGGAAGTTCTGCGGGTGCTGCTGGAGAAAGGAGCGAGAGTCGACGGTGAAGTGCAATGGCGGAGCAGCCATGTCAACCTCTACGACAGTCGTAGCTGGACTGCGGACCAATGGCGGCAGCAGAGATGTCAGTTCACGTACAGTTTCCCGTCCGCGCTCGCTAGGGCCGTTGGTCGTGGTGGGACGGCGACCGAGTGTGACGGAACTACATGGCACGTTCCGGACAGGGATGGAAAACTCCACGTCAGTCTGCGAGGCGGCGTGGTCACGCTCAACCACCTGACGAGGTGGCAGAGGTGCAGTGCCGGGCTCCTTGTTCGACCGCATGTGGAGATCGTCCGCCTCTTGCTTGCGTATGGGGCACGTGTCACCGACGTCGAACTCGAAGGTTCAAGGAAGAGCCCAGACCAAGAATTCCTGGACGCATTGCTATCCATCAACGCAGCCCTATTCCTCGACCCGGTCCACTCGAACTCGAATTGGCTACCTCCACCATCGCAGACCAGATTCCGGAGCTTGATGAGCTTGCAGCTGCTGTAGAAATAAAGTTGCGGCAGAAGGAAGCGAGGAACCAGGCGTCATAGTGAGTGCTCCAGTACGGCAGTGTTAGCTTACGACCAACGTTTGGATTCCTCCAGGCCGCTATCAGCTCTTGAGACCAACTCTTCCTATTTCCAAGATCGGAGTGCCACTTTGGCCCAGAGGCACTTGTCACCACAAAACCGGAATGCTGCATTGACGAGTACAACGACGGGATCCTCTTCATAATTCACTTTCCTTCCGCGGAGGGCGTTTTCGACTCTCACTCGACCCGGTTTTGACAGTGGTGACTTTGACGGTGAGTGCCACGACCCTTGTCCCACCCGGCGCATCAGTGCACGCCGCACGCCTTGACCCCGTCCCTGAACTCTCTGTCCCGCAGGCTCCGACTACACCTCTCGCATAACGTGCTGCGAACAACGCGACACAGTCAGTGAGAATGGGTACGTGACAGGACAGGACAGGATTGGTGCCTTGAAGGAGCGCCGGGGAGTGACGGTGCGATGGGAGCTGGACGTGGGGAATGGAGGAAGGGTGGTGAAGCGTGGAAAGATCCTTGGCACTGACAGCATCCAGCATCCAGCGATGTCGTTGCAGTCTCTGCGACCACGTTGGATCGGCGCGTGATGACGGGAGAGAATTCATCCAAAACAGAACATGATTGAATTGCATTGAATTACTTGCATCGTTTATTCACGCACGAGAGCGAGAGGAGAGTGCGTGGATACACGGGGAGAGTTTCTGATGTTCACTGGTCATCAGGGGAAAGGGCAGAGCTTCTGTGCCTGAACAAGAAGAGAGAAAAGAGTGTACTTTATTCACTCAAAAGACGCGCATAAGACACCCGACAGAACAGCGCAATACTCACGATACCGAAATATCATTTGAGGTCATTAGTTTCGGCAAAATAAATTATGTAATCCTGTGGAGGGAATACAAGCGCCGCGTTCTCTTCCACTCAAAACCCACAATCCAAGCACGCTTCCAACCAACGCCATGAAATGTCAGGTAATCTGAACGCTCAATTGATCGAGGCGGTGGAAGCCGGTAGCGATGCCGATGTAAAGCGCCTGATTGAGGAAGGGGCTAGTCGCGATACCCGGAAGAAGGTCACACTCAGGGCGAAGGTGGACGATGGACGAGGTGGATTCGACTGGAAAGAGGACACGGTGGAGTGCGAGACTGCGCTACTGCTTGCGGTACTGCACGCCAGGGTTAAAGTGGTCAGGGTTTTACTCGAGAAGGGAGCTAGTGTCGCTGGTGAAGTAGAGTGGAAAGTCGGCAACAGCGGCAATCGGAGCTGGACTGCGCAAGAGTGGCAGCGAGATCGATGGCGCTGGACGTACCGTTTCCCTTCAGTCCTTGCCGCTGCGATTGGCCATGGTGGGAAGTTGACATTCTGGGATGGCACAAAATACGACATTCCAGGCAGCGATGGAAAGCTCCACATCAGTCTCAGAGGCGGCGTGGTCGCGCTCAACCACCCGACGACGTGGCAAGAGCGCAGCTCTGGGTTCTTTGTGCAGCCGGATGTGGCGATCGTCCGACTCCTGCTCGCATATGGCGCTCGCGTCACCAACACAGAGCTCGAGGCCGCACGGAAGAATGCGAACCCGGAATTCCTCCGCTCTCTGAAGTCCCATTCACGTAACCCCATTCCTCGCCCTGGACCCCTTGAACTCGAACTGGCCGCCACCGCCCTTGCAGCCCAGTCTCGGGAGTTTGCTTATCTCGTGACAACTGTGGAAATGAAAGTGCAGTCGAAGGAAGCGAGGAATCAGGCGGTGTCATTGTGGGTGCTCAAGTGCCAGTGCAAAATATTGTTTTACACTTGCGATCAACAATAGTTTTCTTCCAGGCAATTGTCAACATTTGCCACCAACTATTCCTACTTTCACGGTCGTAGTGCTGCTTTGGCCAAGCGGCTCGTCTCGCTTCAGAACCGCAATGCTGCTTTGACGAGGATTCTGGCTGGATCCTCCTCGTAGCTGCCTTGCTCCCCGTTTGAGCGTGGTACCAGGCTGCATTTTTGGACTCTAACTGCACCCTCTTTTAATATTGGTGACTTTGAGGAGTGCCACGAACTGCGCCGGATTGGAACGAGATTTGACTCCAACCCCGTTTTGTTCTCCGGCGTCTAAAGTTCGTGTTATCGGTATTCTGGCGAGAGCAGTGGTTTTGGTAGGCCAATGGTCTACGGAACAAGGGGGGAGTGGTTTGACGGTGGATGGCCGGTAGCTTCTCGACGACGGGACCTCTCGGACGCCACGCGCGATGCTGCCCTACGCGACAGGAGCCCTCAGGCTCGCACAAACACAGAGCGGCAATCGGATGGATCGATACAAGTCCCCGCTCCCAGGGGGATGAATTGTCTTTAGTTCCCACAGTACCGGGGTTCTCGGCTCACTTGCATTACATGCACCGACGGAAAACTCCTCATCAGTCTGAGAGGTGGCCCAGTCACCACCAATCACTCGACGAAGGAGGGAGACGTCGGTGTACTGTTTGCTCTTCAACCAAATGTCGAGATCGTGCGGTCCGACTCCTTCTCGCGTATCGTGTATGCGTCACCAACACACTGCTCGATGCCGCACGGGAGAGCCCAAACAAGGAACTCCTACGCACTCTTGAATTATACCAACGAAACCCCATTTCTCGCCCCCCTCCACCTCCGCCCTTGCTCGAACTCTCCGACACCGCTCTCGCAGAGCAGGTACTAGAACTCAACGCGGGTGTGGCGATTTTGGAGTCTCGTGCGGCAGAGGCAGAAGAGAAGGTGCGAGTTGCGGAGAGGTGTGTAGTACCACGACTGTTGGTTTTGATTTGAACTTTTACACTTAGGCCAACCCAGAAAGTTGTCGGACGGCCAAACAAATACAGCAGCACTGGAGGCCCGCAACTCTGTACTGGACCAGTAGGCCTCTACGCTCCGCAAAAGCAACTTCACTCTCCCATGTCAGTAGGTCTACAACCTTCACAGTCGCAACTCTGCATTGGACCGGGAGGTCTCCACGCTCCGCAGCAGCAACTGCAGCCTTGCGCAGATGGTGTCCATCCTTAGCAGTCGCAACTCGGCGCTAGAACAAGAAGTCTCCACACTTCGTGCTCGCAACTCTACCCTGGACGACGATGTGCGCACTCTCCAACAAGAAAGCACCTCGTTGCGCCAGGAGAGCACCTCGCTCCGCTCTCAGAACACTACCCTCACTGGCGATAATGACTGCCTTCGCCAAGACGTAACAGACTTGTTTGAAGAAAGGACAACACTCCGCTCAGGCAATGCGAACCTCCGGTTCGACTACACACACTCCGCTCTGAAGGTAGCACAAGTGGTGGTGCAAAGCGGAAAAGGAATGGCTAGTAGCTTTAGTGTTGGGCGTGGGATGAGAAGTGTCTGTGCGCCTGTGGTTTGCTGGTGTACGTTTTTTGAAGTCTTTGGAGATCTGCATATCCGTCGCCGAGGACTAAAGAGTAAGAAGGCTGGGGATTTGATTTAATTAATATGCCGTTTTCCGTCGGTACGTTGATTTGAGTATCTATAATCCTTGTACGTTTGTCAATCCAGCACGTCGTCAACATGCAACTCCTGCAGTCGCCTCCCACACTCACAATCGTCACTCACCGCTGATAATTTTGGTAGCATAATCATGCGTGTGTCTCGTTTGCTGACACAGCTGAGCGTGCACGATGTCTTCCTGGATACCGGGCGGTGAACGTACTTATGTGGGGATTGTATTCGCGGTCAGACTGTAATTGCGCATTCACGTCCACTCACCGCATTTTATTCTGTGCTCCTAAAGGGCTTCATCGCGCATAGCCCGGTCTTCCGCCCATCCTATGTTCCGCTTGACTATTCGTACGCGTTCCACCAGTATTCATTCCACCTGCCAGTTTATGTAAAAAAAAAATCGGTACCTCCGCTCCAGGCCTCCCCGACATAGCGCCGCATGTCCATACACGGTCCATTCTCCCTGATGATACACTTACACTTGTTGTGAGGTCCTTCGCCAACAGTATCGACCAGCACTCGACACTTATTCCCACATCCGAATCCTCCAGCGACACTTGCATCGGTCACCCGACTTGAACGTACGTTGCTGCCAGTCTCCCCGCTCTGCCCTGACCCCTCCGCCGCTCCCCCTCTCCTGCAGTACTACCGGGATGGCAAAATTGATTGTCTGTTGTTCGAGCGGTATGGTTCTACCCGAACGAACGACCAAAATCCATTCGGCCTGCATGGTACGAGTGAAATACAAAGGTGCAGCTTAGGTGGTCAAGGTACTGGTCGAGGTAGTCAAGGTACTGGTCGAGGTGGTGCGAGGGTGAGATAGAGGGAGCGTGAGAGCGAGGAGACACTGGACATGGACCGCAGGGTGAGCGAAGGGTGGTCTTGTGACGAAGGTGACAGTGGAGCGATTGTGACAGAATCCTTTGAGGTGGTTGCAGCACTCACCTCCATCCAGTCAGGCGCCAGAGCGTACGATATTCCTCCCACAACATGATCGATTCCGCACCGGCTCACGCCATGCCTCCCCACTCATGCCTGCCCTCGACATCTGCTTCTCCTTTAAGCCCAGCATCTTTGTGTCTCAAAAGGCCATCTTTGTTTTCTTCGTCAATCGATGTATTTTTCAAACCCCAGCTGAACCAGGCTGAACCCTCTCAGATCACAGTCCGCAGAGAACATCCCTCTCCGTCTCCCAACCGTCGAAACAATGATGGTGCGTGATGCCTTTCCGAGACTTTAGATGTTTCGCCGTGCCGTCCCAGAGGCGCGCTTGAGGCTTCAAGTATCACACCTTTTTCAGCCCAAGTATTTATCGACACTCCCTCCCTTCTAACGAAAATTTCCGAAGGCAAACGCATCCAAATGTCCACGACGCTCAACCCTGAACTCATTGACGCTGAACTCATCGATGCTGTTGAGGCAGGGAGTGAGGCGGATGTGAAACGGTTGATCGAAGCCGGGGCGATTCCGGATGCGAGGAAGAGGGTGACGCTGCGAGCACAGGCTCTGATAGGGCACCACAGTTACGAGTGGAAAGAAGACACTGTGCAGTGCGAGAGTGCGCTGGTGCTGGCGATACTGCACGCGAGGGTTGCAGTGGTGAAGGTGCTGCTGGAAAAGGGAGCGAGAGTCAATGGCGAAGTGGATTGGAGAGTCGGCAACCGGTACGGCAGTGGGAACTGGACGAAGGAGCAATGGCGCAGACAGAGATGGGAGCGGACGACCAGTTTCCCTTCCGCTCTTGCTTTGGCCATTGGGGGTGGGGGAACGGCGACACTCTATGACGGAGGAAAATACTACAGTCCACCCTTCTTTCCATCCGGAGAACTAAAAATCAATCTGCGAGGTGGCGCAGTGAGGGTCAATTACCCGGCGACGGAGGAAGACGCGCATGTCAAGTTCACAGTTCAGCCGAACGTGGAGATCGTCCGTCTCCTACTGGCGTACGGCGCACGCGTCACCAACGTCGAAATCAATGCGGCGCGATTAAAACCGAATCTCGACTTCATCCGCACTCTGGAGTCCCACCAACATAGCCCGATTCCTCGCCCTGTTCCACCGGGTCCTTCACCGCTTGAGCAAGCCAACGCCGCTCATGCCGCGCAAGTTCAGGACCTTACCGCGCGTATTGAAGCTGCAGAATCTCGTGCAGTGGTGGCGGAGGGAAAGGCGGAGGAAAAGGCGAGGTAAGTCACCGAGGCACTGAGACGTGCGTGCCCTATGCAAACCTCGTTGCCATCACTAATCGTACCGATCTTTCAAAGCCAACTTGCGGAGTCTCGGCGCACTATTGCTTTAGTTCAGGCCCAGAACACAGCTCTTCAAGCAGAGAATATGGCACTCCGCACTGAAAAAGGCGCGTTAGCTCTTCAGGTGACCTCCCTCCGTACTCGTGTCACCACGTTGGACCAGGACGTCGGTACCCTTCGCGACAGAAACACTTCTCTGCATCAAGAAAACTCAAACCTCAATTTTCATAATACAACCTTGCACAGGGAGATTGTATCGCTGTCGCACGCTCAGACCTCTCCACAGGCTCCCGGTCGTCCTTCCAGAAATAAAGGTCGCGTAATGTTTGCCATCGCATCGTACATGCGGCAGGAAGACGACGAAATTGAATTTAATGCCGGCGACGAGCTCTTTGTGATCCTTGAGTTCGCAGATGGCTGGGCCCGGGTAAGCGAACAGTCTGTACGGCTGCAGTATCTGTCGTTATCTGAGATATGTTCTGCTATACGTTTAGGGAGTGCACATGTCCACAACTACTGTGGGGTACTTCCCCATCTCTTACGTCGAAACCAACCCCCCCTTTGGCCCACCCTCCCAAAACGACCCACCACCAACCACCATTCGCCTCGAGTCTCGTGCACAGCTCAACGCTCCTCGCACGACACCTACTTCTCCTCGTGCGTGGGATTTTTCTGGGGACGTCGCGGGACCTCCTGTCGCAGCTGAAGTCAGGGTGGAGTCAGCAATCCTGCTGACGCCAGAGCCAGGTGTGGATACGGTTGCGATTGGGGGAGCCAGTGCGTGATAAGCTTCTGAGGGTGGGTTTGTGGACATGATACGAATAAGTTGATCATTTTTGGTATGCGTGGTCGTCGATTGCTCCATGTTGAGTGTGGACCATTTGTGGCAATTCAGACAAGAAAATTTTGTCGTGTGAGGTAATAAACATGTTGTATTGGTCTGATGTACCATGAACAAGTGCATGCACGTCGCCCAACGTCCACAACCTCAGCCATCCATCAAAGTACCAAGGAATCATCTCACCTTGCTAATCGAAGCCTTCAGTCTTCGCCGGCACTTGACCACCAAAATTCTCCCGCACCACACGCGACGTGCGGACGCACATATCGCCCGCTCCCCACGTCAGTGCGGGGCGCAGCAGCGTGGCCAGCACATCTCAGCTGTCACCATTGAGACGTCAACTGCGTTCCTCGGCCCTGTACGTAGCGCCGTTCCCATACACGCGCTTCCCCATTACTACCCCAGTCGTGATTGTTGGCGGGCGATGACGTCGGCGAAGGGACGCGGGGAGGTGGATAGTTTCCCCAACTCCCCCCTTGAGACATCGGGCGCCTTTCCCCCCACTGCGCACGCTCCCATCTTCACTCTTCGTTCCCCGCGCTTCCCACCCAGGACTCAAACTCGAAATAGCGCCCGTCTCCGTCGCCACGCGACATGCATCCGAACGACCGATCCATCCAGCAACGTTCCCGGTCGGAGCACGTCCTCGTCATCACCATCACCGCACACTCGACCATTCTCTCCACCAGGTCCACCACACCGTGTTGTCTGTTTCCAGCGCAAAGAGGGCGGAAGTGAGGCGAGGGGAGTGTGATGGAGTCCGATACGCAGAGACGGGAACATGAGATAAGGAAGGAATTGCCCATTCCAGCCCGAGCGAGAGAGGAGTGAGCACTGCAGGCGAAGGTATTTCAGTTCGACGCATCCCCTGCTCCATCAAGTTGACCGCGAGGTGTGCAGTGACTTCGTGCGCGTTCCTCTGCGGGAGTGCGTCGGCGTCTTTCGCGGGGAGCGAGCAAGGCAGAAAGTGAAGGTGGTTTTCTCAAAGTGCACGCAGTCACTGCGGTGGGTCACCGTGCTTTCCTTTACCGCTCCTGATAATGCCTGTGAGAGGGGTCAGTGGATGTGTATCCGAGAATTTCATACATTGGCCATGCGTACACATTTCCAGCCACACCGATCCAACAGCCGCAACCGAATGACCGGCACACTCTGCGCGCAGCTGATCGACGCTGTGGAAGCCGGAAGCGAGGCCGATGTCGAGCGGCTGATTGCGGCGGGAGCGAGTACGATGCCAGAAAGAGAGTCACGCTGAAGGTGACGGTGGAGAAGCAGAATGGTCTTTTTGGCAGCGGAAGCGGGTTCGAGTGGAAAGGGACACGGTGGAGTGCGAGAGTGCACTGGTGTTGGCGATATTGCACGCAGGGTCGGAATTGTCAATGTGTTGCTTGAAAAGGGCGCGAGCGTCGAAGGAGAAGTCCAGTGGAGAGTTGCAAATCCATTGATTGGTACTCGGATTTGGACTGCAGACGAGTGGCAGCACAAGAGATGGAATTCGACGTTTGGTTTCCCCTCTGCGCTCGCTGCAGCTGTCGGTCGTCGCGGGATACGGTCAGGCAGCAACGGATTCAAATCCCGCGTTCCAGACGGCGGATCACTCCAAATTAGTCTGAGAGGTGGCACAGTGACAGTCAACAAACCGACAAAGTGGCAAGAGTCACTTGACGCGATCACTGTTCAGCCCGGTGTCGACATAGTCCGTCTCCTCCTCATGCATGATGCACGTGTCACCAGCACAGAGCTCGAGGCGGCATGAGAAAATCTAAACAAGAAATTCCTGCGCACTCTGGAGTCGCACCAGCGCAGTCCCATTCCTTGCCCTGCTCCGTCTGGACCGAGTACCCCGCTCAAACTCCCCAAAGCAGCTCCCTCAGAGCAAGTTCAGGATGCTAGAACGCTTGCTGCGGCTGCGGAATCGCATGTGGCAGCGGCGGAATTGCGTATGGCAGTGCCGGAGGAGAAAGCGCAGGTTGCAGAGAGGTTGGTGGCGGTGCGTCCATGTTGAACGTAGGCTTCGACTTCACCTTTTTCCAAATACGACCAGGAAACAAGAGGAAGCGGAGCAAAACACTACCGCGTTACGAGCATGAATCTCCTTGCTAGAAACCCGCAACACGACCCTAGAACTCGAGAACTCCACCTTAGGCAAGCACAACGCAATGCTGGAGCAAGACAACGCCGCCCTCCGTGTCCACGTTCCCACCCTCCGTCAAGAAAGCACATCACTCCGTCACGAGAACTCCTTGCTACGTCAAGAAATCGCGTCACTCCGCACCCGCAACGCCACCCTTTTGAATGAGGTCGCTGCTCTTCGCGCTCAAGTGCCAGCCGCCGTAACGCAACCGCGCCCACCAACAAGCGTGCGCTGTATGACGGTCATCATAGGGGACTACGAGCCCCAGGACGCTGACGAAATCGGATTTGTGGTCGGTGATGCCATATTTGTCAACCTTTTGTATCCCGATAGGTGGGGACAAGTGAGGGTGCCAAAATTTTGGTTCTAATGTACATGACTAAGTCGGCATGTCACTTTGCAGGGCTTTCACGCGACTACAAGTGCTACCGGCCACTTCCCACTTTCACACGTGTCGCCAGATGCTTCAGACCTCTCCGTTACGCTTGCTTCGATTGCCCCACATCCGGCCACCACTCGCTTGGACTCACTCCCGGAATTCGCTCAGCAGGGTCCAACCACTCCTTCCCTGTCCCGAGGCCTGCGCGACATCATGGGCCCGCCGAAAGCGGTATCGGGATGGGTTGCGGGGATTGTGAAGATGGCACAAGTGCAGTCACAAGTTCAAGGAGGGAATTGGTGGCCGAATGCGGGAGTGCAGACGGGGATGGTTGGTGGTAGGGTTGAGCGGGGAGTGGAGACGGTGGGACTTCAGGTGCCGGCGAGTGGAAGCGCTGGGATTGCAAGTTGTGGGCGGTAGTGAAGTGGGAGAGGAGATTATTGTTCGATGGGGACGAGGGTGGATTTTCAATAAATATTCAAATGTCTTTGGTACCAATCAGTTACTAGTCGACTGTCTCGAGGCCCCTCGACCCACCATCGCCGTGTGCTCCTCCATTCTCAGGCGTCCGACCGAGCAAGCCAAGTATGGTGGCGGCAGTACGTATGGTCGGTGAAGGTAGGGTAGCAACTCCACCCAAAGCCCCTCACTCACGACGTCCCACTCAGTTAGCCCGAGTCCAAACCCCTCACCGCGCACCCGCTCTCGCGCCCGTCATTTGCTTGCTGCGCGAATCGAGTGGTCGAGTGTCTGGCGTTAACACAAGCAATCGTGGCGCATTCCACGCACGTGCACGGGTGATTCTCTTCCGACATTATCCGTCAACTCGCTTTCCTCATTTTCCACCGAGAATTCGAACGAAATGACCACTTCTCCCGACGCGCAGTTCATCGAAGCAGTCGAATCTGGACGGGTGGCAGACATGAAACGGTTGATCGAGGCGGGTGCGAGTCCGGATGCCAGAAAGAAGTCACACTCAGTGCCATGGTTAGCAGCGGATGGGTAGCATACGGGTGGAAGAAAGACACTGTCGACTGCGAAAGTGCGATGGTGCTTGCGGTGTTTCCGCAAACGTTGCAGTGGTGAGGGTTTTACTGGAAAAGGGAGCGAGAGTCGATGGAGAAGTGAAGTGGACAATGAGCAACTACGGAAGTAGTAGGAACTGGACGGCAGACGAGTGGCAGAACAAGAGATGGCGTTTCACAAGCACTTTCTCTTCTGTGCTTACTGCAGCTATTGGTTGTGGGGGGACGCAGACACTCTGCTTCGGAAGCGGATTCGACAATTCCAAACAGTGCCGGAGAACTCAATATCGACCGCAGAGGTGGCGCTGTCGTTCTCCACCACCCGGACGAGGAGGGCGACACATGTGTCGAGTTCACAGTTCAGCCAAGCGTGGAGATCGTTCGGTTGCTGCTCGCGTACGGCGCACGTGTCACCCACTTCGAACTTGACGCGGCACGAAAGAGCCCAAACCAAGTGCTCTTTCGCGTTCTGGAGTCTCATTATCACAGCTCCATTCCTCTTCCCGGCACACCTGGTGCTTCCCCTCTTGAACTCGCCAATGCCGCTACTCAGATTCGGGAACTCACAGAGCTTGTCGTCGCTTTAGATGCGGTGTTGCAGCAGCTTGAAGTGAGGAACAAGGCTCTATCGTCCTGAGCGCTCGACAAGCGTCATTGGAAATGATTGCTCGTGTCCAACGTTTGGATTCTTCCAGGCAATTGTCAACTTTTGCAACCACCACTTTTACCTCCAAGGTCGCAGTGCTGTGATGACCGAGCGTTTGGTGCCACTTCAGAATCGAAGTGCTGCTTTGACAAGGATTTCGGCCGGGATTCCACTCATAGTTTCCTTTCCACTCGCCGCGCACCTCTCGTAGAGCGTGCTGTGAGCAACGCCACAAAGCCCATGGTAGTTTAACAAGAAAAGTACTTCGTGGCTCGTTGGTGGACTGGACTGGCAATCGGGTAGCGGAACGGTTCCGTGAGTGGCGGCTGCCGCAGACGCACGGGGGTTTGTGGTGGGAGTCCTTGCTGGAATGGTGGCGGAGCACACCAGACCCTCGCTCCCCGAACTGCCAGGACGTTGCGGGATCGCAAAAGCCGGTTTTGGGAAGGGCAGTTGGTGTCGCGGTGAGGGTGGGCCGGGATGGGACAGGTGCCGACTCCGGGGCAGCGGGGTTTTGAGTCGTGGGCAAATTTCGGAGCTCAGACGGGGATGATTCATTGGTGGGAGAGACGCACATGATCTCGGGCGACCCCCCCTCGGCCACTGAAAGTTGCTTATGTGAATTTTCTATTTTAGCCGTGGCATTCATATACGTTAAGTGGCACAAATATCAAAGTGATGATTATGCATATGTGTATGAAATGCCATTGACCTTTGTTACCAAATTTTGTCACTCCTCGCTCGTCGCTTCTTGTTGCGTTGACAAACTGGACGTGCCTTAAAACTTTTCGACAACACGTATTCATCCTTAGCGCCTCCAGTGCAAGGAGATCAGCCGTCTCAGAATGTGTTGCAAACCGCCCCGTTTGGGAAAGGTTTGCGGAGGTTCCAAGTGAGCGATAAAGGCGATTTCACAATATTTTTTAACGTTTTGTGCTCTTCGCGTCATCAGGGATGATATAGGAGTGTGAGAGAGAGAGCTGAGACAAAATTCCTTACGCACTTGCAACGATCGTATGTTCCCACACCTTCCTGAATGACAAAGGTGCCACAAGTCTGAGTGACAATCCTGGCGTTCAAGCCTTCTCCCGGAATCAACGCACGATGTTAGTCAGAATACGAACTTTGGAAGCATGGGTAGTCACACTATTCAATGCAGCGATTCGCGACGACCCATTTTTACATCACAGAGCAATTCTCGCCACCTCTGTGCCCCTCCAGCTGTTCTCGGCTTACGTAAAAATACTTGAACATGTGTTTTTGCTTTCGATTATTGAGTAATTGGAGCCCCCGTTGTCCGATAGCGACACCTTCGAGCTCCGAACGAATTGAGCGCAGCACATTCTTTCGAAAGTCAATGAAATAAGTGCACACTGGGCGGGTGATGGGATCGAAACCGGTTTCGAAATGCCGCAAGATGGCAGACGATCACGAGTGACTCTTGGCGATGTGATGGATCCATCAACGTCCCAACGCTGGTTACGTGCGCCAAAGCGGTTCCGTTGTGACATGTCTCGATAGCGCTCTAAAGCTTCGGTGGACCTTGACGTATATAATCTTTATCTGGTTTTGGAAATGTCCACTCATACAAGGTCTTTTTGGCAGTCGCTCGGTACAAAGTATAGCCGAAATTTATGACTCATTCCACCAAGCTTCGAAATCCCACCAAACAACGTGGATGAAATCTGGAGGAGACTTCAAAATTCAACGTTAGCACTGAGCTTTGTGACATTTATCCCTGAAACATAAATGAGACCGTCCTTCAAAAGGCAACGTGACCACTGCAATCACGACGCGAATTTCTCTCAGCTAGCCCTCGTTCATTTCTCTTTACATGCACTTCAACATAGAGCTCATCTCTGAGCACGTCAACAGCAGTAAATGTTCAGCAGCAGTCACTCATTGAGGCACTCCCATCTGCAGGTGTCGTTTGTTTAACGCGGAGCAGGAGAGATGTTCCCTTCAACTGCCTCTCGGGATTTCGACCATTAACCGCGATGAAAACGTTTAGGATGGTATTGCGGAAGGTGGATGTTGTTGTGATAGTGGTTGGTCTAGTTTGGCACGGCAAGAAGAGAGGTGCAAGAAAATGAGGTGAATAACAGAGGACTTGATTGAAGTATCAGTCTCACTTTTGCCCCCTTCCGGAGACCCGTGGTGACTGATTTCATTGGACAGGCTTTCGATGTTTTTACGAAAAAGCCGGAGATTGACCCAATTGGGAGCAAAGCGACCTTGGCGACATGGCAGCAAAGGACGTGAGATGTATTTTCGGGAGAAAACGCGGAATTCCCTTGTCGATTGAGTCAAAGGAAGTAATCATCGAGGAGGAGAACGTGTCGAACGTGAGTAGAACGTCGCACCGCGTAGCCCTCGAACGGGATCGCTTCCCCAGAATTCAATCGCCGAATTCCTTTCAGGCCATAATCACCCTTTCGCGTGTGTCGAGTGCCATATGGAGACGGTTCACAACGGACCACTCTCTCCGTGGATGCAGCTGAAGGATCGAGCCGGAAAGCACCCCAAGACCGCAATCATGCTTTTCTTTCGCTCCGAGGTGTCAACTTCTGTGCGGTAGAGCTTGTTCCCGCGGAAGGAAGAGGCTGCTAGACAGCGGGACACTCTGGACTCTTCACTTCCCCACGCAATTCCTCGGGGCGCAGAGAAATCAGTGCTGAGCTTTGGCGAGTGTCTCGGTGCAGAGCTCTCTTAGCGAAGGTGGTCTCATATCCACGCACCTTCAGTCGAGCCGACAACCTTAAGGTCACCCACGCGTGTCACTGGCAAGACGGTCTGGAAGGAGGTAAAAGTGGACAGCAATTTGTGGCCAACGTTGCTTGAGTAACCTGAGGTTCTGAAGTCATCGGCCGAAATGGGAAAACGAATTGAGAATGGTAAGCGATGGGCCGAGCGATGTGAACATATAGAGACACAAGGACCCAGGGCGTGTCCTCGAGCTACCCGCTCACTCTGCGCGTGCGCACTCAGTTGCCTAGGGTTCGGACAATTTCCGGCAGGCGACCAAACTCTCCGTGCAGGGATAACCAACCTAACGGGATCTCCTCGTGTCCATGAACATCCCGCGCCCGCACAAAGATAATGCACTGCCTTGGAAATATATGTCGGCGCCCACGCACTACAGATCCCAGCAGCCGCCCCCCNCGACGTTGCAGACTTTGGAAACCCGCCGGACAGACTCATCGGCGGGGAACGTTCCCCCGCAATACGTCCCCCCAGGGTACCGATGCCGGCGCAGTAGTCGGTACAGAGCATCACCTGCTTCCCAACGTACACATCCCTCCAACATTCCCTTGACTGAGACCGTGAAGGTCGCCCACCGGAAACCCCAACAAAGTCGTTGTCCTCCTCGCGCGACCAATCTCGCGGCCAACATCCACGCGCGGTCACCCTGCATGAGTCGCGTTATCTCCACTGCTCCCTCCCCTGCGTCCTCGAAAGACTCCACCACCACCACCCGCAAACGAGGCCGCGGCCGCTGCTATCCGCCCCAACAGGACACCCTCACACTCTCCTCAGGTGCACCCACCGGCGGGTTAGCTGGGGCGCCACCATGGACCAAATACCCTCCACTTGCCTTCAACCGCACCTCCGCAACCGATCTCAACCACCCTCCGCCCATCATCGACCTAGTGGAAGCGACCAAATCCATTGAGGGGGGGGCCACTCAACCACGAGTCGCCCTTCGTGGGGACGCTGACCTGCACCACGTTGGGGTAGGTTGGCATCCTCCAACCCCAGCGCGGCCCCGCCACCCCAAACGGCGCGCACAGTCGTTATTGAGGATCACCAATATGAGTCTGGCAAGCGGTAGGAAGCGGCAAGACGGCTTTTCGGTAATTGGCTCCATTGGGGAGGAGCATTGGGTAGAGAAACGGGAGGCGCCAAGGGGAAGGGTGAGGTGGAGGGGGAAGAAGAGCATTTGGAGAGATATGAGGGCCGATACGCTGTTTGTGGATGCGGCATTGAAGATTGCGAATGCTGAGAGGGAGGTGAGAGGAGGTGAGTATCTTGGCTGGGGGCGTTTTCCGAAGTCGGGGTTTTATTCTGCAGGGGGCGGCGTGGGGAGGAGTGGACGGGAAAGGAAGTGCCTGGGATAGATGTCCGAGGACAGGTTTTCATACCTACACCAGGAAGATCGCGATCGTATCATTCCGTTTGCTCACACCCTTCACCTCACCCCACATCCGCCATAACCCCCAGATCATAACTGCACCAGTGGACACCATCGTGCTCGCCCAGCACTCGGCCTTCCTCAAATCACTCGCCATGCAAGCCCAACCCACCGAACTCACCCGGCACGGCCTCCCCACTTGCTACTCTCGTTCCTGCCCGCGCCCAAATCGCTAAACGCCGTCGTGTGCCGTATCCTCGTTTGGACGCCTTCGATGTCGGACACTGATGCGACTCTCACAAGACCCAATTGGGACTTCAGAGGCGGGACACTGCGGCTAGCGGAGCTGTTTGAGCCGGCCCGTTTGCAGCAGCAGGCGGACGTGCGCCTTCTTGAGGTCATTTCGGCCCCCGCGGCGACATTGCCGGAAATTAATTGGGGTCGAGGCAAGAAAGCGGGAGTTCAAGGACGTGTCCATGCTCGACGCTCGCCACCAACCGACTCATTGACTTGCTCCGCGAACCCTCCGCGGTGAACTCGACGCTGTCCTTATTCACGCCGCAGCTGATTGGGTTCTTCCAGGGCACGGTGGATTCCAGCTTGCACTTGGTTTCATTGCAGGGGGATAGTACATCTCAGTACGGTAACAGGCCAGAAGGTTCGCGGGACAGGACGAGTGCACCGCGCTGTAGCTCTGTGGAGATTTCGACTGAATGCGATTGATGGAACGCGAGGCTTCCCTTGGACGAGAACACGCGCACCGCGGATCTCGTCGCCGCCGCGGCGCATGACGCGTTTCCTCGGAAGACGGCAAACAGCTCCTCTCGGAGTTTTTGCCTGACTTGTTCCACTGGGCTCTCTTAGCCGATACCTCGCCTGCACGGGACGGGCCCTGAGGAGGGAAACTGGCGGTACTACTCCTGTGCAGGCGTGGCCCGCTGGCGAGGTGTATAAGCCGTGTTGATTTTGATCCATTGGGGCTGGGGGACTAGGTCAACGTATCATGGCAGACTTGGAGAGTAGGGTTGGTAGCTAGCGACGCTGGAAGAGGAATTAACGGATGCAGGCAAGGAGGGGTTGGAAGAAGCACGTAGAGAGGAGTGCTTCGGAACCGACGTCGGCTGGTTGGAAGGCCTGTAGTCGCGGTGCAGGATAAGACCCTACCGGTACTCCCCCCGTACCTCCACTCTCCCAGCCGAATGGGGTATCAAGAGACTGGTGTGGACCTCTGCAACCACAGGGGTAGAAACTGTTACGGGGGGACAGGTGGAACAATTTGGGGCGAGGTGCAAGTGAGAATGGAGGATGGAGTTCCGAGCGGACCTAGTCAACGAAGGTCAGGTAAAGTCGACGAAGCCTGGAGCCGGAGTAAACGGGACAATGGTGAATGGGAATGGAGTGATGGATAGGAGTGCTACGGTGGACCTCAAGGTTGAAAACTTGAGCGAGTGAAGTTCAAGCCTGAACGAGGGTTTCGAGTCTGCACGTCAATCAGGACGTGCTCGGTGGGGAAGAAGTCATGGTGATGCTGCAGTACTATGCTAAGAATGAAAGGTATCATGATTTTCACGAACGAGCGCGGAATGGCTGTTGAATGCTCAATTCGCCTTCGAAGACCGACGACACTTGAACAACACAGAAATGGAAGCATCAATAGAACAAATTGGTTCTCCAGCTCCAATTTTAACGTGATAGTCGGTACGAAGTGTGAAATAGGAATGAAAGTGGGAACGAATACAGAATGATTGCTTCACTCCCAACTCTGTTCAACATTGAGAAGGAGTACAGAGCACAGGCTACCTCGTACCGTTCCGTCGCTGCTCTAAAGGTAATCTACCGGTGGCCCAGTTCGCCAAAAACGCGTTGTTGTCGCCCAGAGCACCCCCGAGGGCAGCCACGGCGGTGCTCCATCGGGTACCACATTGAGCTCCAAGCAAGAAACCCCCAAGCACTACACCGCAAACCTCTGCGCAGTGATCCCCAGGCCCAAAGAAAAAGGTAGTACAAAGATACCGCCACCACAGGGGAATCCACGTCGCGCAAGGAGTACCACCCCCAAACCTCTGCCGCAGAGATCCCCGGCCCAAAAAAAAAGAGTAGCGCCCAGATACCGCCACCACAGGGAGTTTAGCTAGCTTCTCACTCGGGCGTTAGGGAAACCTGGTCAGAGACGCAGCAGGCTGCTTGTAACAACCCTCCCTTGCCCGAACTCAGCCCGGGCCGCAGGACCAACCAAATTACCAATCCAACATCTCCAACGAAACGACTAGAGCGACATCGACAAAATATTTTTGACACTTCTTCGAATTTTGATGCATGTCGCAAAAGACAGGGCGAATCAGAACTTGAACCACGCTAAAATTTCATATTTCTCCAATAAATGAAAACAGTACACCCTTCCAGATCGCCACCTCCATCGTTTTTGTCCGTGCTAACGTTTTTGCAATCGCATTATGCACTCACTTGTTGTCCATTTCCTGAACAGAATCATCAAAATGCGTATCATATCTTCTCCAGAAGTCTCTATTTTCCAAAGTGT
This sequence comes from Gonapodya prolifera JEL478, assembly GCA_001574975.1. Taxonomy (NCBI): domain Eukaryota; kingdom Fungi; phylum Monoblepharomycota; class Monoblepharidomycetes; order Monoblepharidales; family Gonapodyaceae; genus Gonapodya; species Gonapodya prolifera. Next base: position 527,897 of record KQ965745.1, on the reverse strand, counting down.
GCTCTTCGCCAGATGAAAAAACGTGATATAACCCGCGGTCCTCTGAAACTTTCTTCTATGGGATTCATCTGTTCTCGACCAAGTTAGCCTTTTTCCAGCGCAACAGAAATCCTGATGGCGCACCAATTCATGAATTCGAGAAATGCTATCTTTGAACGCTTTGAAGGACATCAACCACCCAACACGAGGACGATGATGGGGGAATCGTTTATTTTTCTTTCCTTGTTGATGCTTCGCCTGTCTGCGAATTATAAGGATATTTGATACCTGAAGTTCTAAGAAGCTCCAAGAAGTTCCAAGTACCTCGAGGTAGTTCCAAGTTCCAAGTTTTAGTCGGACCGTCCTCATAGTGCATGATCATACGTGTTTGACTCTTTTACGTACGAACCCATTTTTGGGACATATTATTGGTGACCATTTGTTCAATTTGTCTCAATCAACAAGCTTTGCTCTGTTTTCCTAGAAATAACATTGCGCGAGCTTTGGGGTACGCGAGGAGTGGAAATGGAACGCTCTGCAACAAGTCCAGCAAGAACCTGTGTGCCATCTTCGGAGGAAAATGTGTCGGGTAGCCGCAGCGGCGATGAGGTCCACGGACGTGCTCTCGTCCTCTCAAAGGCAGCCTCGAGTCCCGATAATGCAAAACCGCTGAACTGTTCCCATAGTTTCTTTCCAAATCCACATGGACCCACAGCACGACCCACTCGTGCTGTCCCAGCAATCTGCCGGCCGCCGGTACAGCACGTAGACGTACACCTAATAAAATCAAAGCGCGAGCTGGGTCTAACAAGTCAAGGAGCCAAACTTACAAAGACGCAAGTGAAGACAGCGTCCAGTACGCCGCGGAGAGTACGTGGAGCAAAGCGATGAGATGGTTCGCGTCGAGCAAAGAGCATGAACACGTCCTTGAACTCCAGCTTTCTTGTCTCGACCCCGCCCTGCCAGGTCGGGTGACGTCGCCGCGGGGGACTAAATAACCTCAAGGAGGCGCACGTCCGGCTGCTGGTGCAAACGGGCCGGCTCAAACAGTTTCGCCAGGGTTTCTGGCACGACGTCCCAGTTGGGTCCTGTGAGAGTGGAATCAGTGTCCGACATCAAGTACGTCGAGAGCAGTACGGAGTACACGACGACGCGCATACTCGCCGAGACAAAGTTGACCTCCTTGGCCCCGCTGCCCCCGTCAAGCCGACTCTCACGGGAATAGCACTCGGTCCTCGGAGATGGGTCTAACGACAGCTGCGGTCGTCAGCCACCGCAGCACGAGGCAGTCTGCCAGAGTCCATGGTCCTGCCGTGGACGCGGTGTCATTACCGGTCCTGGTGCGACGCCGCAGTTAAGTTCCATTATTGTTTCTTTGTAGGTCCATGGCGATCACAGGTCATACAAAATGCTGGGGCATTTTACAAGTAACCAAAGTTGCTCCCCAACGATCTTTCTCGCATTCGTCGGTGCGTAGATGAGATGGACTTAAAGGGGGTCGGTGAGGAGCTCATGCAGGAGGTCGGGTCAAGCAGACGAGTCTGCAGATTCCAATGGTTTACGAAATTGTAGCTATTGGAATAAAACAACCACATTCGGTTCTATTAAGTGCAGTCGTGAATTATGTAAAAGCATCTAGCACAACTGTCTTCCTTGCAGGATTCCCAACGCTCTCAAGTGAGACATTACCATTCCAAAAGTTTAAAGTCCGGCACACACAACCAAATTATCGTCCAAAAACAAGTCCATGTGGCAATGCAGAAAGATATCTACACGACGGCGCCAATTCCGTACGCACCGCACCCCAAACCAAGAAAGGAAAACCGGTGTCCACACTCAAAGTCCAAGTCCAGCTCGCTAACCGCATCATCCACTCGCTTCCCGACCACACTACATCCCCGTGTTCAACACAACCACTTACTCCCTCTTCGCAACCCATCGCAAGAACCACGCGGTCCGCTTCGCGACGAACGTAGCAGCAACGCTCCCCTGCACTCGTTGCTGCTGAAGATCCGTCGTCGTGGATACCATGCTCAGCGCACGGTCGTGGCGGAGCGTCGCGTTGGGGCTCACCGTCCCCCCCGTACTCGGCACGCGGCCCATTTCGATGGTCCCGGTCGATATGCGTTTGTACTGGAGTTCAGCCGTCGTAGGTCTGGGCACGGGCGAGAGCGGGGACAGCGGTCTTGAGCGGCCGCCGTCCTCGTCCGAGAGGAGCTGCAGCATGGCACGCGAGACTTTGCGCGCGGCAGGGTCTAGCGTGAAGAAGGCGAGCGCGTTGAGCAGGCCACTGAGCGTGAGTGCGATTGCTGTGGGATACGTGGTAGGTGGGTGGGCAAAGGCGTGCGTGGGTTAGGGGGAAGGAGGAAGGGAATGGGAGAGGTAGAGGACGCACCTCCGATGAAGGGCACGACGCTCGTGGTAACGGGCGACGTGACTACAGCGAGGCCGCCCGTGACAAGCATTATGACAGGGTACTGAACAATTTCGGTGCAGGTGGTCGAATGAAGGATCGGGTGTTTCGAGAGGGGTAAATGGATTGGGTTGGCACACCTGCTCACACGTCTGGCTTGTATAACAACACCCCCCCCCCCCCCCCCTTCCTATGCCTCGCGCTCGCTCCGCGACAGTATTTTGCTTCACGAAAAAATCGCCTCCGGCGGACAATCTCGGTCAACGCCTTGCGGTGCTTAGACCTCGTCGTCGCTCCGCGAGTGTATTCGGCTTTGCGCGACACTCGATGCGCCTCCGGCGGACAGCCTCGGTCAGCGCTGCCCTGGTGTTCCCACTGCACTCGGACAGCTCGGTCTGCGTGCATGGCACTCCAGACCTCGCTTTCCACTCACCATGACCAATCTCACCGACAACAACTTGGCGTCCTCCCTTGCCGTCGCCCCGACCACAAACGACCCTTCGTGCGGGACGCGTAGCGTATCAGGGACGTCCATTGATTTGCGAGTCGTGCGCGATATGAGGATGGCGGCGACGAGGATGATAGACAGGACCAGAGCGAGGCCGAGCCCGATGCCGAGGACAAGCCCGAATGTGAGGCGGCCGCTGGAGCCGAGGCTTGAAGTTGTGGTGGTGGCGCAGATGTCGCCGCCGCTGGGTGGTGGGAAGGGGGAGGGAGTGAGTCCGTGGATGCTTTTGCCAATATCACGCGGGCAGGTGTGTGCACCAACCCCACTCCCACTGAGAGTACAATTCCTCTCCGCCAGATCACTCGCCTATACGGCGGACAGCCTCCGCGCTCCGCGATGACTGACTTCCGCTCCACGAGGATCATTCGCCTGATCCAGCGGGAGTATGTGCTCTGCGAGGATATTCCGGTCTGCGGTGCATTCGCCTCCGGCGGGAGTATGCGCGCTGCGAGAGTATTCCGCACCGCGATGCAATCGCCTCCGGTGGGAGTATGCGCTTCGCGCAGGACGTCATTTGCCTCCGGCGGACGCCTCGGTCAGCGCCTAACAGCGCTTAGGCCTCGGGCTCGCTGCGCTCGCGGGGTTCGACTCCACTTCACTCGGCTACTCGCTCCTTCGTCGCGCCTCCTCCCCCCCTTTCACTCACGTCAACATCCCAGCGACACCACCAGAAACAAAGAAGGCGAACGTGAGGGCCAGAACAATGGACTCTCGCGTTGGCGACAGCTGGTCCTTGTTGAGGACGAGCGAGCGGAACAACAGGACGCAGACGAGGAGCACCGAGTAGTATTCGCCCGAGAATCCGCCGACTTGGAAGAAGAGATCGACGCTGGATGAGTGGATTCGGTGAGGGAGGTGAGCAAGCGGTGGTGGAGAGGAAGTGAGTGACCCTGAGGTCGGGTCGCTCACCGACACACCGAGTACTTTTCGAGCAGCCACGCGGACAGCGCCATTGCGTTGAAAATGAAGACGGCAGCGACGAGTCTGTGCAGCGCGGAGCGGAGGTAGCGGATGCCCATGCTGCACGTGACGGGGTGCGATTACACTTTGCGACACTTGGCGGGGAAAGACCACGGCCAACGCACCCAGCCGCCACGGCGTAGAAGACGACCACGGAAAGGTCAGCTAGCACGCTGAGCGACACGGGAATGGCGAGGTATCCGACGTTGGCGCGGCGATCCATGGTCAACGGGTATCAAGGTGAGGTAGTCCGGTGCCCAGACTCCGAGCGGATCCCGCGCTGCGCCACACCGCACCGGTATTGCCGCTCTTGGACATAAACGGAACCAAGGCGAGATATTACGCTGAGAGCGAAGCCAGATGGTCTCGGCATTGCAAGAGAAAGGATGGGATTGGTGGGATTGGTGGGAGTGGCTGGACGTGGGGAGACTTCACATTATTCCCCCCCTCGTCCGGGCAATTCAAAACAGAGACGTTTCTTGACAATGAACCCAACCATTACACAAAAGTAGCAATCTAAAAATGCGACGACTATCCACCAAAGTGCATTTTCAATCACATTATACGGCTCCAACCAATTCTTCGAGATCATTTTTGGCGGAACACTGGCCCTAAAGTCCAAGACTTCTACCGTAGAAGACTGCTACTTACGACATGTGTATTCTATACGTAAGAGGACCGGTTTCCGCAATAGGATGTGCAGAGGAGTATGCGGAGGAGTCTGAATGTATTGATAGTTTTGACCTTTGCCATGTCTAGAGTTTCAAGTAAAACGGTTTGTAAAGGGTGACGATGATTTTAGAAGAAGAAGCTTGGGGGGTACAGCTGACGGAACGGCCTGTTGCCATACAGAGACGCTAAGAGCGGCGAATCCACGCCATGAATCCACAATGAAATTTGTTGCCCAACGTTTGTATTCCACTAATTCAGTGAAATATCCGCGCGGTTTCTTGCTCATATTGTACCCGCATGACACTTGCGTCTAGTATCAAGTTCACGTCACGTTCGTGACAACCGCTGCCGAATTTACCCGCTCCCGCTTGACACAACCTCTCGGAGTCGTGACCAGCTGCTTCCACCAATCCCTCCGCTCCATCCACGTCTTCTCCCAATCCACGTGCATCTCTCTTCCCTCTCTCTTGCACGTGCGCAGCAACATCCCGAATCTGCAAACACAGGTCTGGGCAAGCAATTGGTGCAACTGGTAAGGCCGGCTTGGTGGCCTTGGCTTGGACATCAAGATGCTTCTGTGGGATGCAAGGGCAGGGAATTTATGATTAACTTCACATTGAATTAGCGCAAGCCACCAATGGGCCGAGAGGTGGAGTGGAGGATGCAGCAGGTGAGGGAGAATGGCACAGAGACAAGGCAGGGTGGCCCAGTGGTAGGGATACAAGGGAGCAAGTTGAAACTCACCAAGTCGCTCCCTCGTAACTTGCAAATGCAAGTGGAGTTGGGGTTTTTGCAAGGGAGTGAGTTCAGGAGTTGGCTTGATTACAAGGGAGCGAGTTGGGAGTTTGTAAAGGGTTGAGGGAGTGAGCAGCAAGTTCAATTTAGCCAACTCCAAGTCAACTCCCTTGGAACCAACCCCTCTCAAAAAAAAAGAAAAACAATATGAGCACAGGTGGACCAAGTACACAAGGAGGCAATGCATGGATTCCCACAAAGCGTTTTGTCACTTCCAAGCAGGGAGAGTCGTGGGTGTCTCAGGATGGACACTTTGAAAAGCAGGAGAAGGGTGCAGAGAGGAGGGCAATCTGCTGTCATTTTGGACAGAATGGATGCAGTGCAAAACCATGATTATGGTACAATTTTCTGCTTCATTGCTTCCATTTTTTCTATTAGTTACAGTATGACCCAACACCACTCAACGTCAACCTTCCAGACCCACGTCTTGAAGTACCATGTGGACACCATCAGGGACCCTGACATAAGGAAGAAACTGGAGCAGCAGAGAATCTCTGCCTGTAATCAGCTTACCCTCAAGGACATGACATTGGGGAAACGGAAGTGAGATCTGGTACAGGTGAGTGATAATGCCTGGAATTGTTTCACCCACCATTTACAGGTATTTGGTGAAGAGACCTATCAAGCATTTATGCTCAATTGGATTGTTGCAGCCAACAAACCAGTGGTTCTTGAGGATGATTTGCGCGGCAAACCCCAAAGTCCCCCAGATATCTGGAGATATGACTAAGGTGGATATTCCATGGGAGGTGGAGTGCTTACAAGGGAGGATTCAGGACCTTTTGGAGGTGAGTGTTGTCAAAATTTATTGTTACCACAACCATTAAGCACTCTCTACAGGTCAATTGCATGCACAACAGACGTATGAACCATGCAGGACAAGCGGTACAGCTTTGCAGCTGTGACAGGGCATTGGGTGGGGACAGACTGGTGCATGGACAAGGTCCTATTGGACTTTGTACAGGTGAAGGGCCTCCATAGAGGAGAGAATCTTGCTAGGATTGTGCTAGAAGCACTTAGAGATACTGGGGGTACAAAAAAGGTGAGCTGCACTATATTTTTGTTGGTCAAGTGCTGGCACTTTCACAAATTCTCCAAACATGAAAACAGGTCATCTCATTCACAATGGACAACGCAAGCAACAACGACACCATGATGCAAGCAATTGCAAACTCTGGCATGATGGCAGCAGACTTCAGCAAGGTTGACTTGCGCTGTTTTGCCCATATCCTCCACTTGGCTGTCCAAGCAGGACTCAAGAAGTTGCAACATCCCAATGGTGATGACGAGGATGTTGTTAGAGGCAATGATGGACCTGTAAAGAAGGTGAGTGGCTGTTTTGTCTTTTTTTATGTGGCTGCATCTTTGGCAACTTGTTGTTCTGGAGCTCTGTGAGCTCATTTACAAGGTTCTAGACTCTCCAAGACTCCGCAAACTGTACACAAAGCAGTTTGTGGAACCATCCAAGGCCCACAAGTTGGTGGCGCCAGTTGGAACCTGATGGAAATTGGTTTCAATGCCATTACCCATGCCATGCAGGACAGAGTGGAGGTGGAGAAGCTCTTTGCTTCTGACGTGGGACTATGGGAGTGGAAACTGACAAACAAGGACTGGAACTATCTGGAGAAGGTTTGACGTCTCCTTGAGGTGGGTGCAAAAGTGAATTGCAATCTGGTCTCACCTAACCCTCTCCTGTCTATTGCATACAGCCACTAGCACAAGCACTCTCCTTGGTGGAGAGTGCAGTGTACCCAACCCTCAAGATGGTTGTCTCCCTCTTCAACATTGTAATGAACAAGCTTGAGGACAAGGAGTCAGGTTGCTGTTGGTCCTTTTGACGGCTTGGGAAGCCATCATGGGAGTGCTTTGGAAGTACTATGCAAAGACAGATAGCACAAGGCTCTATTGGATTGCATTAGATGAGTTACATTGGTGATACCTTGACTAATTTTACGACAGTGCTGCACCTGGCACACAAGCTATTGTGGATGCAGGAACAAGGATGGGAAACAAAGTACATGGACAAGGTGGAGGCCACCATCCGAGCAACATTTGACAACAGGTATGCAAGAGTTGCAACAGGTGGTGGCCTTGGGCATTGGACTTCAGCCATGGAGGATGCAGGAGCAATGAGTATCTTTGATGAGGACAAGGATATGCAAGGGGAACTGGACCAGTACTTGATGGAGACCAGGAGGCCATGGAGGATGGATTGCTGGAGTACTGGAAGGGAAGAGGAGACCTTCCAGGACTCCAGTGGATGGCGCAAGACTACCTGGGAATTCCAGGGACCACTGCAGAATCGGAGCGGAAGTTTTCCACAGGGAGGAATGTTATTGGGGACCAGAGGTCCCATCTTGGACCTGTAATGATTAGAAACTTAATGTTATTAAAGAAGTGGAAGCAGGAATATCCTGAATTAATGTGTACAAAGCAATAATTTATCAAGTTGGGACTTTACGTTTGTAATATTGTAACTCTGAAATATTTTTTTTTTAAATTTAGGCTGCTATTTAACCTGCGAGTTGTTACCGAGTCAACTCGCGGAGTTTGGAGTTGACTTCCATCTCAGGGAGCAAGTTTGGAGCTTGAGAATTGTTGATGGAGTGAGTTCAGGAGTTGACCAATAACCGAGGGAGCAAGTTGCAAGTTGGACTGTTTCAAGCAAGTTACTCACTCCCTTGTAACCCTACCCAGTGGACACCAGGAAGCCATAAAATGGGATCAAAGATCTTATCCAAGAGCATGTGATGAAGCTGGACAGCAGACATCTGTAGTGTTGGGGAGGGTGGAAGAAATATGAATGGTATGGAGATATCACGTTTTTTACACCCCCCACCCTGTACATTACCACACCCACCCCAAGATCCATAATATTGAAGATGAACGTTTTGTTTCAAAAGTATATTAATTTCTTCAAAGAACAATGCCATGATATGTCCCTTAATCTTATGAAGACCCAGCGCTCCAACCCCTTCTGGGCTCCACCCCATTTGAACTCCCCCTTCCCCCACTACTCCCATGTGAGATCCATCTTGCATTACCTCCCCCCCTCCCACTTGTAGATCCACAACCACGCCAGTTTGCCCTGCATGTTGGTGTGTGGCGTGGACGCTTTGGGTTAGGTTCTAGTCAAATAATGACAGTAATAAGAGACCATGCAGTGAGCGCAGAGGTGAGAGGGTGTAGAAACCTGGGTTGGTCTTGTCTGCCCGCCAACGGGGGGCTTGCCTGGCTGCGGGGGCAGGAGGTTTTGCAGGGCGCATTGGGGATTTGGGGATTTGGGCTTTGGAGCGTCTTCATAAAATCAAACAAATTCAAATAAGAACAGCCACGTCAAAGTAAACTAATGAACTTACTGTTGTATTTGGTCTTGTCCTCATCATCCTTGCTGTCACTCTTGTCATCATCCCCACCCTTGCCTGCACCTTGGTCACCCTCATCTTGGTCGCCTTCATCTTCATCCCCATTGTCAATCATCTCCTTGTCGGATGGGGTCTCTTCATCAGTGTCACTACCTGAAAAGTACAGGAGTTACATAGACCAAAAAATACAAGTAACAACAGTTCAGATGCATACCTTCGGATTCCTCTTCACCTCCTTCAACACCTGCCTCAACATCAAGGAACGGATTGACATCTGTCAATCAGAACACAGAGTTGTGGTGGCTTCCATGCAACTGTGAACTTACTTTGTGCACAGGCGGTCATGACGACAAGGAGAATTAAGTGTAGAGCCTGGTAAAGGAGATGTGCAGTGAAGGACAAAAAAGGGTTGATGCAAAGCACACTCAGGAGTTTCAGTATGGGATGGACACTGGACTCAGTCTGTAGAAAATGTATTTGTTAGCATTGAAGCGCAAAAAATCAAAATCGAGACCAGACTTACTGGCAGAGGGGACCTCAATAAGTGGATTCGGCAATGAGGGAGAGGAGGGGATTTTGGTGACTTTCTCAGCCGAGAGGTTACTGCACTTGGCCAGCAGTGAGTCTATTGGGGCGCACAGAGTGGACATGGTGTAATGTAGGAAGTCCTTGTCCTGAATAAATCTAGCAGTATGGGTGTTAAGACATCAGAGACAGGTGATGTAAAGTACATGCTATCAATCACCTTTCCAATGTCTTCCCAGCATCATCCTGTGCTGTATTATTGATGTTGAGGAAATGCTTCTCAAGGTTGGTCCGGAAGTTGCAATCAAAAATCCAAGCGTTGCAAGTGCACCCTAGAAGAGCGCACGCCGTCGCAGCACTTCCTGCTCCTATGCTTTGTGGTAGAACTGATACTCAATCAGCCTCCTAGGGTTATCCAAAGGGTAAGTAGCAGCGCGGGACTAGAGAGGATCAGACAGAGAGAGAGATGGTAGTATGTGAGATAGATGTGTATTGGTCTAGCTAGATGAGGCTCCTGAACATATTAATAGTGGTGCCTGAAGCTACCTTTATGCCCCATCCTACCCAAGGCTTCAGTAGTTCCTACTAACCCCTTTGTGTGTTAGTTCCACTACAGCTTGGCAAGACAATATCCCTTTCAAATACAAGACGGTGATGCCTGGCTCAAAGAAAAAGGGTGGAAGCCGCACTCCAGAGTATGAGGATGAGCTTTGTAAGTTTACGTTTTCAATCCCCTCACTGCCTGGCACAGGTAATTGATTCCGTGCGGAAAGACTTTGCAGGAACCGTCCCAACAATTCGAGATGGAGACATTGTTGTCACTGAGTTTGGAGCCATCATTACGTACCTTGCCAAGACGCGAGGATGGGACGACGTCTACCCAATGGGTCCTGGGCAAGAAAATGCTGTGAAATGGGCTGAAGTGCAGAGGCTCCATCACCTGGATGACTTACTAAGGTGATGAGCTCCATCCAGAGTGCCAAGGGTACTTGCTGCAAAAAGAATGGGAGTTTCTTCTTGCCCTTCTTGGATTGAGACAGGGCTACGTATTTCTGCCAAACAGACATGTGAGAAGAGCAAATCAAATGTCATTCCAAAACATGGAACTCACCACAATATCCACATCTGGAACTGTACATGACCCAAATAGATTTGAATTTGCCCTTGAGCAACGCCAATATGAACCTTTTGCCCAGTTAAGCAGCACAGGCGATCTTGATGTGACTGCGTAGTGTGCGACGTCGTTGGTGGCAGCAAACAGTGTGCTGTCATTGGGAAGGTTGCCTTTGGAGAAGGGGGCAGACTGGAACTCAAAGTGGATGGTGGCTGAGGTGGGAGCACTGGTGGTCTGGTAGTTGGACTTCATAGCTCTGAACTTGGCAATGTCGATTTGCTGATAAACATGTATTAGTTATGTGTGATAGTGCAAAAAAGCAGACAACTCACCTCAATAAGTACCCTGCCTTGGGTCAAAATTTTGTTGAGAGCTAAGAGTCAGAGGCCATGAAGGTTTGCTTGGAATCTTGGTGCCAACAACTTAAAGAACAATAGGGTGTAACAAGGAGAGCAGTCTTTCCACAAGACTCACCAATTGCTGTTTGTCCGCATTGTCTTGACTTGGGAAGTCAATGATCACAACGGATGTGGTCACGCCTTGTTGTGATGCAAAGGCTGTAAGAGCCACCTCTAACGAATCCGGCTTAATGATGTGGGTGATGGGGATGGCAACTGGATTTGTGAGCTTTCAAGCTGGACATTGTTTCTAAAGACCAAATGGTGAGTACATCAGATACTACAAATGTACTCAGGAATCAATACATTTCGCATACCTTCTGTTTGGAGGTAGCCTAGGTCTCTTCTTTTGAGGATTTTGAGGCACCTCGTGCGTTGTTGTCTTCCTCAGGTTCAACAGTCATATTGAACTACAGATATAGCTGATGAATGTTAGCAATGTTCAAATTAGCATACAACAGTTACTCACAGTTTCGGGGTCAGCATCTGTGGCTGGCAAATCGGCAGACGCAGAGGGATTGCCTGGTATTGTGTGACGTGGTTCAGGTGAAGGGGGCGTGTCGTGGGGCAGGGAGGATTCTCAAGCTGGATGGTGGTGAGTGATGCATTGTGTTAGCGCTTTGCAATGGAATCTCATGGGTAAGATGTACCTTTCTCCTTTCCCTTGCCACCTGTAGAACCTTTGCATGTGATTTCCGGCATGGTGGCCAACTCCGCAATCACTTCTGCATGCGTGTGTTGTTTGGAGAATGTTCCTGTCCAGAGACAAATTATTAAATGAAGAGAGAGGACATTACAACACAATCTGCAATCAAACATACCTTCGTTAATCAATTTACGGGCGTGTTCTCTTGTCACCTGTCCATCCCTGTACAACATTCAGATCATACACACTGTTGATCCATGGAATGTAGACCTTGCCCCATAGTTTTGCCATTTCCTTGACTTCCTTCATCTTTGCAGCTGTTGGTAACGCAGCAAGCCAGTGTAAAAACGTTTCCTGTGGATATTGAAAGCGATGAAAGATTCATTTGCAGTGTTTTAGCAACATGTGCAGTCAGAAACAAGTTGAACTTACTGCAAGGTCTGGATTTTTGTCCACCAACTGCCCCTTCACCACACCCTCCGCGTAGACAACGTCGATTGGTGGTTGATAGTTTGGGTGGTTGGTGACAGAGTCTGTGCAAAGGATTGAATCAAACTGCCGGTCGTGGTTAGAATAGGCATAGAAAATATCAATGAAGCACTTAAGTTTGGTACAACATGGTAGTATCTCGCGACAGCCAGCCAGCTCTTGATCCGCGTGATGACATGCGGTGTCCCTTCAAAGCTGGTGACAATATCCGCGTTGGTGAGCAGCTTGCCTTTGCTGTTGGTGAAGGTGATGGCCTGGCGCATTGAAACGTATGTGTTGTACAGGGTCATGGGTATATCTGATACATATGGAGGTGAGTGAAGGAAGACACATGCCAAAGGTTGACGTACTCACTTGTCTCATTCAAGTAGTTGATCATGGACCCGATATGCCAACAAACCTTGTCTGGTGTGTACATCATGACTGGGGTTAGGATAAGCAGTGTCATGGCAAAAGTGATTAAAGACATACCCTAAGAACAATTGCCGTGACAGTCATTGTCCCATCCATTAGACCTGGGAGCGCGGGTATCTCCTCATCCTTGTCAATCAGGCAGAAGACTGCAATCAGTCTGTGATTTCCATCTACAACACTGTAGACTCCATTTCCCAAGTCAATGAGAATAACGATGCTCATTAGGGGGAAGCCAAGCTTAGAGATGCGAGTCCTGCACACATTGGAAAGGAATAGGTTAGTCCCAAGTATGATGGAATTGGACAGCTGAGCAAGCGCTTACATGAGTTCTTTGATGCCATTCTTGTAGTGCTCCCAAACTTGCTTGAACGTCCCATGGTCCATGTGGATGTCCTTCAGAGCGACTTCCCGGTTGCCAGGAAGGTGGTATTGTTCAATGAGTTGTTGGATGTTTCCTTCCATTGGTTGATGATTGAAATTGAGGCACGTTTTGAGTATTTAACGGAGGCAGAATCAGGACCAAAGAACCCGCCGCTCTGTAACGGAGCAAGCCAGATCTCACCTTCAGAGATCGTCTCCCAAACCAACTATTATCCCCCTTCCAGCCACTCTAAAGAATCCCACTCTGTTACGGAGCAGCCCTCATTTCATATAGTATTTTGCTGTACTGTAGAGTGGTTTTTTGTTCATGGATGCAGGACCAAAAAAGTGGGTCCCTCTGGTCCGGAGCGAGCCTGTTTTGACCTTCCAAGATTGTTCCCCCAACCTACTAGTATCACCACACCAAAATACATCCGCTCTGTTACAGAGCATCACTAAATTCAGAGAATATTGTACTGTACGATGGAGCCGTTTTTTGTTTGGTGATTGTGGGGTCAAAACAGAAGCCCGCTCCGTTACAACTTCCAAGACCGTCCCCCAACCAAACTAACTAGTGTCACTGCCTCCAGCTACTAGAAAACACCCCCGCTCCGTTACGGAGCATCCCTCATCTCAAAGAGTAAGGGAGTGTAACTTCGAATTGTTTTTTTGGTTGGTGGTTGTGGGATGAAAAAGACGCTGCTCTGTAATGGAGCAGGCATGTTTTGAGGTTCCAAGATCGTCCCTAAAACCAGCTAAAATGCACCCACTCCTTTACAGAGCAGCCCATATATCAGAGAGACTTTTAGTGTATTTTAGAGTTGTTTTTCTGTTGGTGGTTAGGGGACCAAAAAAAAGAGGGGCTGCTCTGTAATGGAGCAGTGTATTATTGAGCCTTCTGGGCCGCCCCTGAATAAGGGTACAAACGGATCCAGCCACTCTGATAGTACCATTACCATCTCCATTCATTATGCCTGAATTCATTAGCGGTCACGACCCTTCTGTGTGCTTCAAGACCAGCCTGACCTCTATTGACAAGGATGTCCTGTGTGTTTGTCTGAGCCTTGATCCTCCAACACTTCTGCTTGATCTGGCATCTTTGCAACTGATCCAGTGCGTTGAAGGCACCTACACTGTGAAGAGCAGTGGGACCTACACTGTTATTGGAGAGGAAACAACAGCGTCATTTAGTCCAGTACCTCTGCCTCCAGCAAATGTCAGTCTCAACAATGACGAGTACTACAGACTGAGGGCATATTTCATCAAACACTCCAAGATTGCTACCTACCTGCAGTCCAAGCTTTTTCCAGCCTCTATTGCAAGAGTTGGAATGTTATCTAAATGGAAAGAATTCAAATGCAAGGTGATTGATGTTCGTTCCTGGGGTGGTGTCTGTGTTGCTAACTTTGCAGTCTGACTCCAGTGTACAAAGTACCACATTCTCAATAACAGGCTTGTCTACAGCTACAAAAAGCGAAGGGGCTTACTTGTGCTCCGCTCAGTAGATGAAGTGAGTGTGTACCTTCTCTGATTGCATTTTTGAATGACATGATGAAATGAACTAACCTGTTTTTGCAGCTTCATGAACTTTCTAGCCACAACCACCTGTCCTCCAAGCATGGCACTCACCCAGGCATCAATTGCACCTGGGAAAAAGTGTTCCTCAAGCTTCTACCTCAGCATGCTGTATCCCATCTTCCATGCCCTCATCTCTTGTTGCCCACAGTGCATAACTTCTCACGCTGCACCAAATCCTGTCCCCCTCCTTCCAATCATTGCTATGCATCCTAGAGAGATTTACGTCTACGACTTCACCAACCTCAGCAGCCTTAACATGCTCCTTGCCGTTGATCACTTCAGCAAAAAGTTTTGGGGCTCCCTTTATCTTGGACACACTGCAGAGAATGTGGAAATATTCATCAGGAACTTGTACACTGATGATGGGCCTCCTGAAAGGTATGTTTTTTCTTTAGTTAGTTGCTACTCTTCTAACCAGCACTTTGTGCAGATTTCTAAGTGACAATGGCAAGGAATTCCGATCAAACATCATCTTGGAAACGCACAAGGAGTTTGGTGTTTGTTGCATCCATGGCAGGCCCTACCATCCCCAGAATCAAGGCTCCATTGAGAGGGCTCATCAAACGGTGAAGCCAAGGGTATGGCACAGAATGCACACCAGAGGTCTGGACCCCAACCACTGCTCTCTTGAGGACGCGGATGACATTCTCCAGTCAGTCATCTCAACTTACAACCATGAGTGCCACTCAACAACCAAGTGCATACCCAATGAGCTATTCTATGGCAGGACCACTTCCAGCTTCAATGCACCACCTAGCCTTTGTGATCACATTGTAGATCGCACTCTATCACAGGAGGAGCACCAACAACTCATCACAACTGCTCACAAAAACATGATTGCGGTAGGTGCAAAGGTGATTGCAAGGTAAGTCCTTGATTTGTAACCTCCTCTGTGGGTGCTCCTGACTTTGTTATAGATCCTTGAATCAGATGACCCAACTCCCTCAGCACCTCAGTGTGGGAGACTGAGTTTTTGTTTGCAAGGTGGTTTGGGGTCTCCATAAACAGCCAGGACCAGTCTGGGCTCATGCAGCAACAATAGTCAACGTCAATCACAAACAATACCTCCCGTGATGCTGTAGCCCCACTGGCATAAATGGTACCATCCGTTGGTGCACACAGCTGCTCCAATGGTGGATTGGGCTGTAAGGAGGCCACGTCCCCAGACTTGCCTGAGTATGGGCTTGGTTCAACAACCCATGTTGAGGAGCTCCAAAAGGACAGACTGAGATCTGCATCAACTGTTGGACTGGGTGAGGGGCAACAGAAGGGAAACTGTCAGACTTAGACACCATGCATGAAACAAAAGCACAGTGCAGAAAGTGCGCAGCAGAGGAAAAAAGGTCAATGAGGTCCCAGAGGGTCCATACATCTTCCAAAGGCCCAGTGGTTGCAGTCCCTGAAGGGTCACACTGACACTGTGTGGGAGGCCACTGAGGTGCAAAGCACTGCTGCTATAGCCAAACAACTCTCAGGATGCTCTTTATACCACCTGGGTTTCCACAGTGCCCCTGTGTTGTGTGGGTCCACATCACACAACAGCAGACTGCCACAACCCCATCCAGTGGTTGTTGCAATCAACTTGGACGTTAGCCCCGTTTTGTAGGCAGGGTGAATGGGCAGCAGCTCCTCCATCAAGGTTTCCACATGGGGCACACCCGCAGGGCGTACTCCTGCTTTTGGGTGCAAGGTGGGGTACGCAACACTTAAAACTTTGGTGTTTCGAACCAAAACCATGGTGTAGCAACAGAAACAGCAGAGCATGGATTAAACTATGCTTTGAAGGAGGAATATGGATTGCTCTCAAGTGCAGGACCAGCAAACACACTGTGACTGGTGCTCCATAGCAGAGCCCTCACCTGCCTTATATGTGCGACACCCTTTCTCACACAGACTTGAGTCAACTTAGGGTGCATAGGCCAGTGTTGCTTGCGTTTCTTCATTGGCATGAGAGTGCACAGCAAAAGGACTGTCGATCCACCCATTGAGTGTGGAGTTGCACCAATTCAAATTGTGTTTCAGTCTAAAGTCAATTGCAACCTGTGAAACTAAACATCTAAAAAGAGTTGCTAGGCATACTCTAAGTAAGCAGGGTGCTCATGCTACCCCACAATGTTGATGGCCTGTATTGCCATGTATGTATGTATGGTTGTTGCCCTGGCAACAACCACCTGATGCACCAATGTCCTACTCACTTTCAGTAGTAGCAGTTGTTGTTGCAATCATGCCCGCGTCTGGTGTCATGACTACCCTGGTAGTCAGAGGTCGTGGTTGTCATCCTCAGCAATAGCCTTGATGCATGCTGCAGTGTAGCCACTGTACTTGCACCCCTTGTAGGTGTTGTTTTCCTGTCCGTGCAGATTGCAGACAGTGGCACAACGGGGGGATGGTCAGTGACAGTCAGGATACCTTCTGTGGCCAGCACCACCATGATCATGGTTGTTGAATTTGTGTGAGCAAGAACAATTTCCAAGTAGTGTTCCGACTTGCCGAGCCAAGCCAAGTCTGGAGTAGGCTTGGCTCGGACTCGGACTCAGACATATTGGACCCAGCTTGGACTCATACTTGTCTGGCCTGACCCGGCTCGGACTCGGACTTGTCTCCCTGACCCGGCTTGGTTTCATTTTTGTTTGATAAAGACAATGTAGATTTTAAATAAGTAGATCTCAATTTCACAATTTTTTATTCCACCACAATCTTAAAACACATTACTCAGCCGGGACCTGTGGATTGGTCCAGAATATGGGCGGAATGAGAATGGGCAGATGCCTAACTCACTTGCATATTTTGCACTCTGCCATCTTCTTCTTCCCAATGCCTGAAACTGTATCAAAGTGTTTCCATATTGAGCCTGTTAATCCCCTGCGTCCACTTCCTTTTGTGGAGTCCATTGGTGCAGGCTCAAGGTTGATGTCAATATCTGGAGGGGATTGGGTTCTTGATGGGGTCGTATTCATTGATCCTGATGCGCAGGGTAGGGGGGATGGGCTGTCATCGAATGTAAGCATGTTGAATCAAATTGGAGAAATATTGTGTTTTGGGTGCTGAGTCCAGGGCCGGCTTGGCTTGGACTCGGACTCGGCAGGCCTGGCTCGGCTCAACCCAGCCACAGCAACCTGTGGACTTGGCTCGGATTCAGCTCGGCTCGTTTTCACCTGACTCGGCTTGTCATTTTTTGAGCTGAGCCAGGTCAAGTCCGAGTCTCAGGCGAGCCAAGTCAGAACACTATTTCCAAGCGAGGGTGAGCAGTTGCAATCACGAGGATGGTAGCCCTGGTTCCAGGTGCTTTTGCCCTTAGCCTTTTTGGTGTTCTGCCATTCGCCCTTGTCATTAGGGGCAGAACGCTTTGTTGCGGTTGCATGGGCATTGCCATCCATAATGTGTACATGGACCTTGGGGGTGGTGGCGAGGGTTGGTGCAGGTCCCACTGGTTTGGTTGGGGCAGCCTTGCCACCTTGTCTGGGCACCTGTCACACTGACATCCACCAGCGTGGAGTATATAGTGTAGTATGAGTGTTGGGTATTAGCTGCTGTGCCACTACTGTGGCCGCGGGTTTAGATGTGCACACCTGCAGGACNTGCCCTAAGTTTGGCATCACGTTCCTGCAGGTGAGTTCTATGCACATTACGTCTTGCTATGTACATCTGATCATATATACACGTTCCTGCAGATTACAGGCTCATGTAGCTCACCTAGGTTGTGTAGCAGATAATACTTCATGTAGATGGTGTATGTGGGGCAGAATTTGTTGTATTTGCCTCCAATATCCCCATGATAGTGGGATTGGGAGGTTTAGGTCATAGGAGTTGTTGCTGTTCACATGATGATGAGTTTGTTGGAGTTCCTCAATGGTCTGACAGCTATCTTGTAGCTGCTTGGAGTCTGCTTCTGTGCTGTGGAAAGCTGCTTCTGCAGTTGCATGAGTAGTAGACTTCCTTGGTAGTGGTGGAAATGTCCAAGACGTCAGTTGACTGCGGTGTCTCCCTACAGTGTTTGTGAAGGTTCTGGTGCAAGTTTGTATGTTGGTACGCATGTCTCTCATTTCCTGTTGCTGTTTTTTGAAGTCCTTGTGTAATTTCACCATCTCTTCCTGTAAGTGGTCAATCCAGGGACCAGCCATTGTGGTTTCTCCTTTTTCTTTGGCTCCATTTTGTCAATGTGGTTGCCAAATGAGCTGTAAAGGTCGTTTTTGGAGTCTGGAGCCGGAACTGTGGCTGTTTGTGGAGTTTGGGTTTTGTGTGATGACTTGGATCACTGAAGATGCTTTCCAGAGGCCGATGGAGGATTTTTATGGCCTGTAGCAAGGTGTTGTGTCCTGGATTGGGTTCCAGATACTTCTACAAGCACAATGTGATGACGGGGAGTCACCACTTCATGAGGGTAGCAGGGACAGCTGAACACGGTATAATGAATCCACGAATACACCAGCGAAGCACTAAAAACACCCGACCTGAACACGGTGCTCGTAGAAGTAACCTAACTAGTCTAACGCGGGAATGAAACACGCCCACATCACTCGCATTCTGACATGACCACATGTTTTCCAAGCAGAGACTGTCATCGACCAATACCTAATCGCGGCATTTTGCTCAAATCAATGCCCCGTCACCGTAACGTCTCTGAAACCCGCACTAAGCCACGGGGTCCACTGGATACAGTCAATTGGCATCGAAGGAAGGAGCTCAAAGGCGTTTATAACAAAATAACAAAGTCGGAAGCTAGTTATATGGTTTTGGGACTGGTTCCCCTAATCTGACCAAAGCTTAGAGTAGAAGTGCCAAAATCACGAATCATTCCTTCCTTAATATCCTCCGCTGTCTTACACGCAAATCCCGACGCCTGCCAGTCGTTTATCCCACCGGCTCCCAGTCGTTTCCCTCTTCGTTATGTCGTCCGGCAACCACTATGGGTATGGCCGGGAACCTTCCCACCCCGCGCCTGCTGAGGTGAGGGAGGGAGGCTTCGATGGGAGTTTTTCCTCGCAGGTGTGAGTATCGACGGAGGATTTGGAGGGTGTGGAGGGTGCAGAGGAAGTGGGAGAGAGGTGAGTTTGGATTCGTGCGATCACGATAGATTGGTCGCAAAGCGAAAAACAGCACTGACGCTCATGATTGCATTCGCACGACATGGCAGCTCAAATTGTAGTGAACATGGGGAGGACTGTTGCAGCCTTTGGTGAAGCTCGCAGAAGACTTTTGAGATCACTTCGGGGCTAGGCGGACCCTTGTCGTGGTAACCGGACGCCCACTCACGCAGTATACCGTTGCGGACGCTTGCCACCATTCGAGCTCGCACCCTTGCCGCGAAGTGGGACGATTCCGCGCAGCTTGTTTCTTTGGTTCAAGGACCCGAACGGTGCAACGCCCCTTCCAACCAACTTCAACTCGTCACAAAGGCGGCAACTTGGGTGGGGCGTTGGAACGCCGGCCGGTTGGATGATGAGGTGGCTGCTTGGGGATACCTTTGTCCTCCAATGGTGCCTCAAAGCCTGAGCAGTGTTATCGAAACTGTCGGAGGAAGCGAGACCGGGAGCGAGACAGGTTGTGCGGCAGGGAACGCAGCCGGGAACGCAGCAGGGAGTGTGGTGGGAAGCATTGCGGGGAGGGAGATGGGACACGTTGTTGCGGCCTGGTGGGAGACGGGAAGAGTTGCGGGGGAGGAGGCGGGAGGAGATTCAGATGACGACGACGTTGCGATTGTCGAGAATTGATTCATGATTGGTATTGTTTATACTTACTTTCTTTGGATTTTAGGTATTACAATGTGCCCCAATCTCATTGCCAAACGCGCGGTGTGTAGATACTCCAATTATCAAACGATTTCACGTGTACATATTTGCTGTTCCGTTTGGGTGACGAAGCACAATCTAACGCCGATCCCGGCCAAAGACCAATCTGGATCATCCTCGCCCAATTCAGACGGCAAATATAAGTTTCTTGATTCTGTTTAGGTCAAAGTGGCGGGCTCACGGCGAGGGTGCAGGTGGAGGCTCCGCCTCATACTTCGATGTTTTAAACCGTCCTTCCACGAGAATAGTTACGAGTGTCCAGTGACCAAGTCCACCCGATTACCAATGAACATTTAAAAAGAATTCCTTCAACCGAACCATGCGATTTCAGCCGCCATTGTGTTTCGAATGCGATTCACAAGGTCAACGACGATACTGAAAGGAGAGGCGAAGCAGATTATTGCGGTACACACATAGACCCGGAATTAACGCGATATCATTGCAATATATCGATTTCCATGAGGGTACAACAGGTGAAGCGTCGGCTACGACAGAGCATGTTGTACATGGGCGCATTGCTTCAAGGCAGAGCTCCACACAGCCTGGGCGAGTGAAGAAGGGCGAAGACTTGCCGAAGAATTCAAAGGGGAGCTGCGGTTGGATCGTTCGGATAAACCCCGCATGAAACGGGTGAAGGAGTCGAACGATGCGGCGCACCGAGCCTACGCGGCCAGCGAGCTGCTCTTTCAACAAGGACTCCGACGGCCGACGCACCCAGCCGGCCTGGAGATCCATCTAGCTGACCCATCTGTGGAATCGCACCCAGCGGATCTCTTCTGTGTACTATTGGGAGATCGCGGTCACATTCGATGCACCACGCCCCGGAAGCTATTCCGAGCCGTTAGGGTCAATGGCTCGCTGGAGCCTGTGGAGGTGTACTCTTCTCCGGGACAGGCCGATCACGCTAGACGAGACTTTGGATCAAAAATCGCCGCAGTGAGACAGGCGGGCGACTCGCTCGGGCTGTAGCGTGGTGCAAATTGAGGAGCCGGACGCAAAGAGAACTCTTCGGATCCTGTAGTTCCCCTCCATTCTTGACGTTAATGGTGAGGACGTGGGGAGAGCAATTCGTTCCAATCGAGCGCCTCAACTATCCCAACTCTTTGACGGCGGACGTCACCACGGATAGATGACGCCGTGTCGATGTCGAGCTGGTCAGACAATTCGTGGGTCGGCATGCAGAGTGGTGGAGAAGAACCTGGGCACGATACCGCGATGGACAGCAGCAGTTGCATATCAAGAATTCAATACCTGGCTTGGGGCTCCTCACACTGCGCTTCCGTCGTGGTATCCGGCTCACACTTGCCTTTCACCGAATCCTCATGTTGACGTTTTCCGTCCAGAGCCACACCATCTTCGGCCCGCATAGCTCATATCAGACCGCGACCCATCACGCTCCATGGTCCATTCTTTCGCTCACTGTTGACGTGCGACGTGGTTCCAGGAGTCCTTCCGACTAACCTTGTCTGCCGATGTTCGCCACTTCCTCACATTTCATGTTTCCTACAAGCATCACCTCCGAACTCCGTTGTACGCTTCCACGCGACAAGCAGAAAACTGGGTCCAAAACGACGAGCTAGGAGATCAGCTTATAATGTGTGTTTTTGCGATGCGACTTTCAAACTGGCGGCGACAATTACACACACGCACAAAAGAGACGACTTTCCGACGAGTATCACGTCCCCTTACACCTTCACACTATAGTCTGCTATTTAACGAATTGAAGTCTTGTTACGATGTTCGAAAACCCTTATTGAATAATCAATGTGTTCCAGCTGAGGCATTAAAACTCTGTTTTACGGGTACAACGTTCACGTATCGATGCCCTCACCATTCGATAGCTCATCAAGCATTTCGTGGAAACGTATCCGCTGCACTCGCCCGCCCCTCCAGGCTTCGAACTCAGAACTCACCACTCATAACTCACCGCCCGCCTTCTTTTCGACACGTCACACGCTGCGTCGCTTCGCTTCTCTGACGACATTCCTGCTTGCATCCGAGCCGAACGAGTCATCGCTGCGGCTGGTGTACGTCGCCGACGCCGGACGCCGCGCATCTGCATCTGCATCGAAAGAAGCAAATGCAAGGTGTTGGGGAGTTCAAGCTCGTGCCTCGCCCGTTGTGGATACCGGGAGGTCCTACATGGTGTCTCGGAGCGACGGATTCAGGCATTTCATTTATCGCCCTCAATCCTATTCATTGGGCCGTAGAAGCTGTGACAGCCGACCAGATTGGAAGGATGCTCTGGAAGGTTTCCTGTCCTTCCAGGAAAGGGAGACAGCCCAACGGGAGGCAGAGTTCATCTTCTTGTGGCCCGCGGTAGTTGTTTGTCGCAAGCGATGGGAGAGGAATCGGCACGGCGAAGGGAGGGATGGGTGACGAAGTTAGGGAAGAGTGGGGGTTCGTTGGGATATTATATTACTGTGGTACTGTCGGTCAAATTGACGGGGACCATAACACTCTTCCAGTGCATTTGGCGCTGTTCTCTTTGTATGGGAAGGTCAATGGAAGGGCACCACGGACGACCTTCCCGATGATTAGATGCGTAAATATGATTTAAGCTTCGCCTGTGCCGTTTCCGGCCCGGCCAGGTATGAAGGCACGTCTGACTTCCCTTTCACCTTTTGACCGCAAAAAGAAAGTCCTCTGAACCTGACACGAGGTAGTCACACTCCAGGAGACGCTGGACGACGAGATGGCGGAAGTGGAGCACGCGGACGCCAAAGCAAATGGACAGCGATGGACGGTGAGTTCCGTGCTCAGGGATGGAGCTTTGATCGAATTTTGCGACGACATGGCCTCTCATTCCATTCTACACCTCGCTCCTTCCAGCCAGAAGAGGAATCTGTCGGTAGAGCTGTCGCGTTCATTGAGGCCAACCTTGTAACTTCTCGTTGCACAGAGCTTTCTTAACAAACTGGATAAAAGAGTCGTTCCAATACTATCTATCATGTACTTATTCGTGAGTATGCAATGCTGCTTTTGTTTCATTATTGGGAATAATTTAGTCTCGTTTTTTGTCAACTCAGTCATTCTTGGATCGGATAAATATTGGAAATGGTATTTTCTGCGACTTGCTTTCCCATCCTCTCGCTCAACTCGACGGTTATTTGGCACAGTCAAGGTCGCCAATAACGATATCCCTGGGTGAGATGTCGGAAGGCTCTGCACTCCAGTTCAAGTGCTCTCATCATACAGTGAAATGTTTCAGAAATACTTTTGAAGAATCACTAGGCCTGGAAGGCATTCAGTTCAACATGTGAGTCTTCTTCAAAGCCTATGTGACGACAAAGATAATGAATGCACTCATGCAGCCTCACCTCCTTCTTTTTCATACCATACATTGTGTTTGAGCTGGTGTGTGTCTTTCCTTGGAGATGATATTCAACAAGCTTTCTCATTTTTTATTGTGGAAAAAGCCATCTAACGTCATGCTGAAGATTGTCGGGCCGAAGGCGTGGTAAGAGTCGTCATGTTTCTCATACCGCGTGTAATTGGTTTTCGACAACGCTGCCTTTAGGCTTAGTCGAATAATGGTGTCTTGGGGAATCATTGTATGATTGACGTCACTGAACGACGTTTCGTATGTCGTCACCGAACACTTCTCACACAGGCGACGTGTCAGGCTGCGTGTTCTAATTTTGGGAGCTTCCTTGCCTGTAGATTGCTGCTTGGGGCTGCAGAGGTGAAGCAGTACTTCGTCCAACGTAATCAGTATTGCTCTCTCTGACCTCTCGTCGCATTAAAGGCGGGATTCTTCCCTGGAATGGTTTTGTGAGTTTCGCCTCCCGAAGTCTCCTCCTTTTGTCAATCTAACGGCGCTGCACAGCTATCTCACGTTCTGGTACCAACGCTTTGAAATGTCCCTTCGTCTCTCAACCGTCTACGCCGTCACTCAGTTCGTCTCCGCCTGGGGCGGCTTCTTTGCAAAATGTAAGTGAGCAATTGCACGGCAGTTATTCTCGTGTGACGCACTTGAAGCTTTTCGTGCACAGGGATCGCTCTTCTAAACGGTTACGGAGGGCTCAAAGGATGGCAGGTTCGTGGAAGCGTATCCCTTTTCCCTCACTGTCTTGATTGTTCTTCTTTTATAAAAGTGGATACTCGTAATTGAAGGAATTCCGTCAGTTCTTGTCGGGGTGCTTGCATACTTCATTCTTCCAAAGTACCCTCATAGTGTGAGTCATCTTCAGGAGTCTGCATCTTAATGCCTCTCACGGCAAGCTGTTCCTACATACTTTCGCTGTAAATTCTTAGAACGACGGTTTTCTGACGGACCGAGAACAATTCATTGCAACACAGCGGCTTCCCCGGTCCGCTTCGAGGATGGATGACGAGACGTTCAACGTGGACGATGTACGTCCTCTCAAAATCACTTTTACGCATACGAGCTCACTCGACGTCAAACCCCTCGGCACCTTTGTGTAGTTTAAGAAAACGATTGCAGACCCTATCTTGCTGCTTTTCTGTGTGAGATTCCTCTCCGGCGATCTATAATATCTTTGACCTGACGCACATCTGGTAGCTTGCAGCTTTGTGTGTTTTCTTTCCAGGAAATGGAACGTGAGTTCCATCGTAAGCGCTTTTCTTTTCACCGCCTGCATGATCGTCTTTTTGTCCGTTTTCACAGAAACTTCTTTCGGCCAAGTATAATCGCTGGACTGGGCTGGAGGTGAGCTTCGGCACCCTCTTTGAGTTGGCATGTGATTGATCTGTTGTCCTTCACAAACGATGTCTTCGCAAACTCAAAGCGGAGATATGGCGAACCTCATGAGTAAGTCGATGAACTCCATATTTCGACAGGAATCTGACCCGTCCCTCTGTTTCGCAGGTACCTGGCCTGGGATCGCCGGCGCTGTCTTTGACCAGTATTGGGGTTGGCAATCGGACAAGCTCCAAGAAAGACCCTTGCACATATTATTCTGCATGGCTTGCGGTGCTCTTGGAAGTGCGTTTTTGGTCGCAGGACAGATTCAGCTTTGGCATCCTGGATTAAGATAGTGCGTAAGGATTCAATTCGACTTGGATTCAATGCCGCTAACACCAATCGTTCAATGCAGCTTTTTCTTGTTTATCATCGCTCTAAATGGTCCAGTTGTAAGTTCTTATAATTACTTTTTAATGACTGTGCAAATTGTGACAGAGCTTCATCGTTGAAACGAATGCTCCAGATACCCCTCATTTTTGTGTATCGTGCCAATCTCTTATCTGGATCGACTGCTATCGCTGTTGCTACCGCTGTAACAACTATGGCAGGAAACGTGGGAGCGTTAAGTTGGTACTTGCGCTTGTCGTTACGATAACAACGCCAACTTGTCTTTCAAACCAGTTGCTCCGTTTGCGTATCCCAATGCATGGGGACCACTTTACATACAAGCTTGCTGTAAGCAAGAACACCTGCCATTGATAATTTCGCCCCATGAAGCGTCCCTTTTCATTCCACAGGGATGTCGTTTGCATCTTATACCGGTGGCTTTTGTGCCATAGCTCTTGTCTACATATGGGAGATTCACAAATCGAAAGCCGATCCCATTTGCGCCGCAGAACATTCTACGTTGAAGCGAGCTGCATCTCGGTGACCACTTTGCGAATCATTTGCAAATTTCATACACTGTATATAGTTTCCAGCTGACTCAGAACACACATCCCAATAGGAAAATTTCGGTGATATCGCCAAGAAATGAGAGTTCGGTAACGGAGAGGGGGAAGTACGGTAGACTTGAAGAACTCTTTTTGATTTCGACGGAGGGAAGGTACTTGCATATGAACGAAGGGGCGTCTTGTGAACATGGATGGGGGAATCGTCTCGAATATATGACAATATCTTTCAAGAAAGATCTCTTTTTATTTTCTCTTTCTCTTTAATGTTCGTATGCCTTTCCCTCCAACGCACTTGGGAAATGCGAAGAGAAATGCCTGATCGGATCAGAGGAGGATGAGCAAACGTATGAAAAACCCCCATGAGCGAATCGAATGAAGACTCGAGGAAGCCCAAGGCGGATTTGATATCTCAATGGAGACGCTTGATCGGACGCCACGCAAAGTTTGTGGTTTCGTGAGTTGTGTGTGACGAAATTTGTGTTGCACCGACCTCCTTTGCTTGATGTTGTCTCTTCTGAATAGTCTCAAGCTAGCTCTTATACTCGCATCGTCAGCCTATACTTGGAAAGTGTTGGGCTCGACGGCGGGGTTTCTGTCGCAAAGGGACGTTCTTGAGTCATTGGTCACCGAATCCTGGAAGTTACGATGCTATGACTTCAACCTGGGAGAAAACTTTGCCAAGAGAGCTCTGGCACAAGCTAATGGGAGCGTAGATCCACAGCTCGAAGTATCATACAGGAAGACAGCTTTTTTAATGGAGAGGAGTCTGCTCCATTTGCAGTACATCTTAGATGATGCTCAGATGCAGTACTCGTCTTCAATATACGGAGGGCTGGATAATTTTACTATGTTGCATAAGCAGGTGAGCGCTCCATGTGCTATCCGCTTCCACGGTCGTGGAAACGAATGTTTACTCCCTTCCAGCGAGTTAGTCAAGATATGTTGATTTTTGCTGGAAACATCTCACAAGCGAACTATACTGTTTTACTGGATGAGAGTCGCCGGCTGCATCAGTTGTTTGCGGCGGCAGTGAGAGAGGAGGAGGCTTTTGCGACAACTTACGTCACGAGGGATCTAGAGAGCGCATATGACCAAGCAACTCAGCTCCGTACTATCGCATTCGCTACTGTTGGCCTTTGTGCATCTCTTGAACTTCTTGTGATGGGAACACATGTCAGAGAACTTCGAAAGGCAAAAGTCGGATGGCTGGCTCTTATTTTGCTTCTGTTAATGAGCGCCGGCGCGAGCGTTGAAGAATCTCTGAGCCGAATTAAGGTTTAACGAATTCAAAGACTTTAAGATGTCGCCATTTGACTTCTATCTTTCGATAGATCATCGATGAGCTTCGAAACAAATTAAGTTACATTCACAATGAAGTACTTCCCGCTCTAGCAGAGACGCAAAAGCTACTCTACTAGTACGTCGATAATTTTATTTCGCGATTGATTGTTTTCCTTCATTGCGATATACTAGCGACGCGGTTGGTGGATACGACCTGGCCATCTACGCCCTTGCTACTCTTAATCAGAATAACGGGACGGCATCCGATGCGTACGGTGATGCCGCTGAAGCGTGGAAGGGGTGGGGACTCACTTTGAACAGTTTCTTGAGTCGCGAAATCACGCGCGAGAATCCTGTGATGGGAATTCTTTATGGAGACGAGATCAAGTCTTGGAAAGCGTACTCTGAAGTTATTAATGCGGGGATCCTGGCTGACCCGACCAAGGCGTCATTGGCATTCCAAAACACGTGAGTGGAACTTCTGTTTTATCCTATTCGCTCCGAGTTGCTGTATTAAGCTGAAGCAACGTTACTAGAACTTATCGCACCAAGCTGTCTCAGTATGATGCTTCCATTAATGCGATAAGTAACTTCCTTGAAATGGAATTGGCCGCGACCCTTGAAGCAAGTGGGGACGCGACGTACCAACTTCTGCACCTGTCGGTTGTGCTCACAGTACTAGCGATTGTTGTTATTCTTTCTCTGGAATACGTTGCGAGGACATTGGTTCGCGAAAAGAAGTTACGTGGAGGTGGTCTTGATTCTGAAGCTGGGCCAGCCGCTGTAAAGCGATCAGCAAAAGCGTAGGGAAAACGTGTATTCTTATTGATAGGATTTTGTGCATGTATTACTCCATTCTAGTAAATTGTTACATTTGATTCAGCATCGGGACGTTGCAACAGCTCGATCAAACGATTGGAATTCACCGCTCAGAGGCCACCGCTGGTGGAATCACAAATCAAACTTGGCTCAAGTTTGTTGCTATCACCCCCTGGACTAGCTCACGGGTTGAAACGGTGAAACCTCACCAACCATGGGATCCAATCATACCAACGGTGGGCATTGTCGGCCGGACAGACTTGAGAAAATGACCCACAAGGAAGCTTTTCGTGTTAGCGGAGAGTTTCTTTAGAAAAAAAGTCTGGATTCTTGTGATAAGGGGATCAGGATGTTTCGAACCAATCCTCAAACGGAACATTCCATCATTCATATTTCATTGAATAAACTCATTTCTCTGTTACAGAGTACAAACTGTCTGCCTCTATTCTCGCGCACAAGGCCGATGTGAGTGTCACTTGAAAGGTACTTGCGCAACAAGCACTTGCAGATAGTTTGCTACACCGAGGCTCATTTTCTTCGTTAGTCGTTTTTACGGTCTGTCGTTTTTAATTCACTGCTCTTTGGTTTCTTATACACAGGTTCGCGCTGTCCTGCATCCAACCGATAACCTCATATTTTCCGCCTCAAGAGACAACACAGTCAGGGCTTGGAAGAGAAGTGCTTCCGGAGGCAGTGCGTCGGATACTGCTAATGGCTGGAAGTTACACCGGACATACTCCGGACACACTCATTTCGTGAATGCACTCGCATTCCAACCTCCGTCAAACAATTTTCAAAGGGGTACGTTGCTTTGTTAACTTTCTTAAAGGCATAACGCTGTCTTTATAAATTCTTGCTTTCACTATAAAGGTCTCCTCTTTTCATCGGGCTCTGACAAGCTCATCAATGTTTACGATCCCGACCCAGCAAGTGCTCAACGGGAAGCCCAATCCGACACCTCCGGTGGCGCAGTTCCAATTGTTCAACCAGAGTACACACTAGTTGGCCACGACGACAACGTTTGTGCTCTTGCCGTTGGGGGAGATGGTTGGCTGGCATCTGGATCATGGGACAAGTTCGTACAATCTGAAAGTTGCCAAATGGTCGCAGCTATGATGTTCTTGACATATCGTGTAGAACTGCGAGACTCTGGCATGATTTTCAACAGCGTTCCATATTGACTGGACATACACAAGCTGTATGGGCAGTTTTGATTGTTCACAAAACGATCGCTCAAACGGGGATGCCGCCGTCAAATTCTGGTTTAACGGTTCTGACTGGCTCAGCTGACAAGACTGTTAAAAGATGGGACGATGCTGGAAAGTGTCTCAAGACATACGAAGGGCACACAGATGCTGTCCGAGCTCTTGCGGAGCTTCCAGGAGTGGGCTTCGTGAGCGCTGGTAACGACATGTGAGCCTCGTGACTTCATTTGTTTGTGCTTTATTGTCGCGACACAATGCCTCCTGATGGTAGGACCGTTCGCATGTGGACTCTTGACGGGGACGCCCTTCAGGTTCTGGAGGGACACTCGTCGTTTGTCTACAGTATCAGTGTCTCGTTGTCATCTGATCAAATGGCGAGCAGTGGGGAAGATAGAGCTGTCAGGGTGTGGAAAGGTAGGGTTCAAGTTTATCCCACCAACTCCAAAATTTCTAATCGCCACGACTCGAAGGCAATTCATCTACTCAGAGCATAACCCATTCATGTACTTCTGTTTGGTCCATAGCATTGTCGCCATCTTCGGAGATCGTCACGGGTGGTTCAGACGGGTATTTGAGGGTATTCTCTCGGAATTCCGACCGTGTGGCAGCAGCAGATGTGCTGAAAGCGTGGTCAGAAGAGGTAACTGGTGATTTGAAATCTGTTGAATGCTGGGGCGGTGCTTTACAAGCAAATGTTCAGGTTTCTGCAACGGCCATTCCTAAGTCGCAAGTTGGCAGTGTAGATGTTTCGAAGCTTGACGGTGTGGAGTCTTTGGATCATCGTCAAGGGAAAAAAGAAGGGGAGATCGCAATGGTTCGAGGAAAGGGTGGGTCACCCGAAGCGTATGAGGTGAGTTCAAAAGGGATTTCGTGGATTTCCGAAGGTCACCTTTGAATGCTTTGTAGTGGAGCTCCTCGACGAGAAAATGGTCAAAAATTGGTGACATCGTGGATGCCAAGGGGGAAACAAAGAAGGTCTTCCAAGGAAAAGAATACGATTTTGTTTTCGACGTTGAACTGGGTCCCGGAGTCCCACCACTGAAGCTACCTTACAACCTTTCGGGTGGGTTTGGCTCGAAAATATGAAGAATTATATTTCTTAATCATACCGTTTGTAGACAACCCTTGGGCTGCTGCGCAAGAGTTTATTTGGAAGAACGACCTCTCGCAGGATTTCTTGGATCAGATCGCCAACTTCATTGTACAGCAGACCGGTGGCAATTCTGCCTCTGCGCCGCCTGTGGGCGGTGGTGGGGTTGATCCTTTCACTGGCGCTGGGCGATATGTGCCGGGAGGTAGTAGCAGTGGAAGCGCTCCAAGAGTGAGTTGGAGAAAGGTTTTTGGTATCATCGATGTAAGCTTCTCCTCAACCGAATTTCGAGAGCAGCCTTCTCAGGGACCTGCTCAAGCGTCACCCTCTCCCTTTTTGTCCGGCGCTTACATGTCATCAGGTGGCGACCCCTCCCATGCAGCAGTGGCTGGACCTGTGATTCCAAAACAAGGATATACATTATTCAAAGCAGCGAATGTTGGGGCGATTGTCGCCAAAATAGTGAAGGACAACTCGGATGTACAGAAAGGCTTCGTGAGTGCCCGACCTTGCGTGACGATCGATGACTCAGTGCACGTTCTATTTTTCAGGAAACAACGAATGTATCCCTTAGCGCAGCCGAAATTTCTCGCATCGAAGCAGTTGGGCAAATGCTCGGAGCTGACCCTACGCCAAAAGTGTTTGGAGCCTCCTTCAGTGAAGGAGACCTTCTGATAGTGAAGCGTATTGCGATACATTGGCCTGAGACGAAGCGCCTTCCAGGTTGGTTTCTGCGTTCTTCTCGTCGTTTCATTTTAATAATCCATCCCTCGAGAAAGGATTGGACCTATTGCGTCTCATTGTTCTGTACTCACCCCTTCCTCTTCGAAGCCCACCATCTTGTGGGATTTTTGACGAACTATTGGAGACGGGTAACTTTCCAGATTCGAACACAACTTCCCCCTCCACAAAGGAGGCCGAGAACAATCAAATGCTCGCAATGCGATTCATCAGTAATGCACTTGGAGCATCTGAAGGAAGAGATGGGGCGTGGTCGAGGAGGGGTAAGGTGGGAAAGGTTTCGCAATGTCCCGTGGTGCCGTGACATCAACGAACAACGCACTTGCAAAAAGATTCTTGCAACCATTGCTCCATCTTTCCGATATACGCAAAACAAAAATTTAAGGGTGGCATTCGTGACGTTGGTTTTGAAGTAAGTTATCTCACGGGTTCGTTCAGGTGTTTTCCTGAATTTCACCAACATTGTTCATACAGTCTCACAGTTCTTCTCACGGTTCGAACTGACGAATCATTTGCAATGGAGCTACTTTCTCTGGTGATTGATTTCGTGAAAGCCGAATCTGACAGAGACAGTGAATTCAGGGGATACGTAGCAATTGGAACTCTGGTGAGACCAAATTTATCGCCTTTGACTCGTCGTTATGTAATGCTAGCCTGGGGTATCGTAGCTTACGGCATATCCCACTCTTAAGGATGCAGCTAAAGTCGGGGAAGTCAAACTGCTACTTGGGCGGAGTGTTGGTAAAGATGAACATCGACTTTCCCAGGTGACATCAGAGGTGAAGAAAGTAATTGGCTTTAGCTAGTCATGACTGCTTGTACAAATGGAGCAAATTGCTTGCTGGTTTTCGCGACCCTGGTCAGGGGAGAGCCGTTTCAAATGGGGACCATTCAAAGGCCAATTAACATTAGCCCTCCATGGAGCAACTTATAGCTATCGCATGGCACCATGAGTATTGATATAATCATAAATTACGTTGCCCTAGTGGTTCTTACTTCAAAACGTATGTGGCAAAATAATAGGCACGGTGTAAACGCGCATTGCCCTCTAATCAAATACAACCAAACTCGAAAGTACAGACCAGGAATCCATTTTCAGTATCATCAATTGCATCCGACAGCTTATGTCCAGTAGACCAGAAGAATGTCCTAAGACAATCGCCCCCCATATTGTCCGGTCAATCTCACACTACCAAAGGTTGATGATCTTGGAACACCATCAACCTGCTCTCCACTTTGGGTATTCCCCTCGAACTTAGCGAGTCTACTAGCTAGAGAAAGGCTTCCAGTCTGGGCGGGGCGCGGGGGGGTGCTCGGATTCAATCCGGGAGGAGCGCTGGAATACCCACTAGTCCCACGCGGTGCCCTATTTCCCATGAGACGGGGAATGCTGGCTGCTATAGAATTCCGAATGGACACTTTCGATGATGCTCCACTGGATTCATCGAGTGATTGTGGGGGAATGGAGTTCGATGGTTCCCCGGACTGAGCTCGAGATCTCGCCCAACTTGCAGAACTCGGCCCAGCACTTAACGAGGAGACGGCCGGAGTTGAAACGCTCTGCGGAATCGACGAAGCAGCCGTCACAGGGGCGGGTGGCGGTGGTGGAGCTCCAAGGGAATCGGATTTGTTGGAAATATTGGACTCAATCTCGAAACTTCCAGCGCTGCTTTTGGACATCCTATCTGGCGGCGGCGGTGGCATGGGATCAATCCGTCGACCATTATAGTCCAACACAAGTTTGGCGACTGCTGCGAGTATTTCCCGTCGCAGACGAAGGAAGTACCACACTTCGCCATGAGATCGGCGAAACTCTACCCCGTACCGACCCTGTCCCATATTCAGCACCTCCGCTTCGAATCTTATTTCTTCTTTCTTCGGTGGAGCAACCCATCCTGGTCCAGTTGGCTCCGGTTCTTCCTCAATTGGAGTTTCACGCTCCGGTTCTGTGAACGACATGAGTCTACTTTTGAACCTGGTGAAGGGGTTCTTGGACGACGAGCCCGCGTTCAGCTTACTACCCATCGTCATAACCGACTTGGCTCCTGAAAGATTGATCCCGAAGGTTGACTTCGAAGGAGTTACGCCGAATTTTGTGCTTCCACTGGGTGTCGGCGGTTGAGTTGGAAGTTTTCCTTCTCGTACCCATACAATGACTCGCCACCCAGCGCCTTCTGATTTAAGCGACTTGATCTTCTGCGTTTCATACCATCCTTTTTGAGGCTGCCTGGTGACAGCTGCAATCCAGTTGAGCAGCTTGTCAGGATCGGTCCGGAATACGGCGTCGTTGTCCAGTGGTTTATCTTGGCGAGCATTGAAGACACGATACTCCACTTTAGGCACTGCCATCGTCGTGAAACTACTGATATTTTTGATCGCGCCCATGATGGACATCCGCTTTGGTCGAGCAGCTGAAAAAAGTGGTCCGCTCTGCTTATCCCGGGGAAGCTCCTCATTTGCTTCGTTAAACAGGACCTGTAACCTCTTCGGAGTTGCCCTTTGCTGCGATAACGCGGATATTGCACTATCCGTGTCATCGCCAGATGGATCCCTGGATTCCCGGCGATTGAGGGTGCTCAACTCGACGGATGTGGCACTTGGTCGACGGGCGTCCAGCTCCGATTGATTGAACATTTTTAGCGAGCTGTTTGACGGCGCTGATGCGTAATCGATTGCGGAATCCATCGAAGCGATTGCTGAATTATAAAAATATATAGTACATGCGCACATTGAATAAGCAACTTCCAACTTACATTGATGGCTCGTATCTCGAACTTTCAAACCGCCTCTGAACGGTGGGAGTTCCAAGGTATCCATTCCGGTACTTTCTGATGCCTCGCGGACCGGAGTGGACGCAGATGTCAGCGACATTTGACTCGTCGTTTGACCACCGGAAGCTCGGGACGCTGCCACTTGAATAGGGGGAAGCTCAGGGCGGGAAAGCGAAGGCGGTGTTGTTGGTGAATGAGAAGCGGGCTGAGTGCGCGTTGCATTTTCAGGATGATTCTGATTGTCGTCAAACCCGAGAGTGGAGCGGATACGTCGCAGTGACCCAGTTGCCTCTTGGGGAGTTAAGCCTTGAGCCGCCACATTTGAGTGCGCACGAGGTAAACCACCCGAAGCGTCGCCTCTATTAGAATGCCCTTCCTGTGTAATGCTATCCGGGGCAGTTCCGGTTGTTCGCATTATTGGCTCGCCCGTGCCCGCAGTAGAGCTGGTGGTACCAGTGGTCCCAACGAGGGAACTCGGTGGATCTCCAGCACGTCGCGTTTGCTTCTGTGCTCCCTCCAGTTTTGGAGGATCGGTGGGGAGGGCTGTCACTGGATCATGGATGGTGATTGGAGCAAGTTGCGGTGGATGAAGCGGAATATTAATTGGACGAGAAGACGTTGGCGCTTTATCTCGAGATGAAGACGGTGTTCCGTCATTTTTTCCGTGCTGTAAATTTTATGTTTAAGTACCAAACTTTGAGACGGGTGAAATGGTTGCAAGTAACCAACCTCAAGTCTGTTGATCATTCCCGCGACCAAACCTCCACGTTCCGGGCCATCGGTGGACGAAGCAGCACCAATTCGATCCCGCTTCGGCTTCTCACCGCGAACCCACCAGTGCTGAGCCGCCTTTGCAACTGACCACCTGTCTTCTGGCTCCGTGTCAAGTAATCCACGAATTACTTCACGGGCGCCGGCAGTGACATGATCTGGAAACGAGATTGTAGACGTGACAATATGTCTATAAAGACGAGATATATCGAGAGACGAAGGAGATGTGGGATCGTCTGGTCAGAACGAGGTTAGAGCGGATTCTCTGGGCGAGGTTGATGACAGAGCCATACCGTCGAACGGCAAGTAGCCACAGCACATAGCAAATAAAATGACACCACAACTCCAGGCATCTGCTTTCTCTCCGTCATACCCTCCTTCACCAAGCACCAGCTCCGGTGCCGCATAACAAGGACTCCCGCAGCTAGTGTGGAGCAATCTTCGCTCATATCCAGGGCTTGGAGTTGGCGGCGCCTCCTCAGTGGGCGAGGAGCGGCGGACCGTCGTCGCGAATCCAAAGTCCGTAATGAGAAGGTGACGGTCATGTGTCAGAAGAAGATTCTCTAACTTCAGGTCCCGATGTACGATTCCTGGGAAGAGTTGCAAACAAAAAAATCAATCATTTATAGTGTCAACAACAGAGTGCATTTGGTTCTCACCATGAGCATGGAGGTAGCTCACGCCTGGTTTATGAATCGATGTGGCAAGGTGAATCAATCCATTCTCAAGCCAGTGAAAACAGTGTTGTGAAACTCACCACCGCACAGCTCACGAAACAAAGCCTTGGCTTCTGATTCTTTGAGCATTTTTCGCTGCAAGATATGCTCAAATAGTTCTCCACCAGCAGCATACTCCATCACTAAACCGACATGGCGCTCTGTTTCAATGATGTCGAACAGCTTTACAATGTGAGGGTGATGAGCAGTCTGAAAAATGGAAGGTCGAGCTCAATGTCTAAAGAGTGGATACCGACAATTGCGTACCTTCAGCAAAGCTATCTCCCGCATAAGCTTTTCTCTTTTCGCACCCAATAACCCCTCCTTGCGAACAAGTTTCACTGCAACTTCTTGACCCGTTCTGGCATCTACCCCAAGCTTAACCTTGCCGAATTCGCCTTCTCCGATAGACCTTAATATTCTGAAGTGGCCAAGATACTTGCCGCCAGCCTCTGCGGCAACGGTAGAAGACGAAGCACCACGCTTCTCCCGGTCTTCAGAACGAGCTGATTTGCTTCGCTCCGAACGTTCACTGCGATCAGATCGTTCACGCTCACGTTCCTTTTTATCATGGGCAGAGGACGAAGTTCCTTCGACTCCATCGGGGCCTGGCCGACTTGGTCTTCTTCCATGGCTTCTGCTGTGTGACTTTTCTGAGGATGATGGTGGTCGCGAAGGTGCGTCTGAACGTTCACGTGTTTCCACACGACCCTGTCCACGTTCCTTTTCTTTCCCATCAGACGGAGGTCTGGAAGAAACTTCCGAGGTCGATCCAGAGGTTGCTCGCCGAGGTGGTCTTGATAGTTCAGGCAGAGTGGCTGATCTAGGCGGCCCTTCCGGTATAGTGGACCGCTTCTTCGATCCATGTCTCGGCTCATCATAAGACTCAATCTGTCCCGCATCACTCGGTGTCGCTGGCGTCTTGCGAGGAGCACGCGCTGGGGGAGAGGGAGTGGCGTGATGAGAGTCTGCGACATTTGGTTCAGACCCGGCAGTCGATTCCAAATTTTCGGGAATTGGCCTCTTGTTCGCGACCGAAGAATCTTTGAGTGGTGGTATGCTTGGTGGTGTCTCGACCTGCGCGACAACCGGTGGAACTTCGGAGACATCAGCTAACGGTGGCGCAGTTTCCTGCTCAAAGTGGTCGTCCGGTATAATAATAGCTTGCGATGTCGCCAAAGCGGTGATATCATTCCGATTCTCATCCTGAATATCACTGCGATTGTTGACACTGGACTCCTCAGAAACCTGCGAGGCTGGTGCAACACCGGCAGAGAACACTTCTTTGCGTTCGACAAGAGCGGCGGGGACAAAAACATGGGTCTCCTCGGTCCTGGCATCAGGTTCTCCGTTGTGTTCAGGAAGAAAGACTAATGATGTCGCTCCCACCAACTCATCCACTTTGAACATATCCGGTGCCGTCTCTCCTGCAGTCTGATCCGAGTTTATCATATCCACAATAGTGGGAGAAGTTTCGAAAGAAGGGGAAGCAAAATTCCATCTAGTAGAGCTCGTGGGATCAAGTTCTTTCATGGGATCATCGGACGATTCAACATCCACTCGCTGGATATCACGAATAGTCGAAATTTCTGAAAGTAGTGTACTTTCTATGGCAGCACTTTCAGTATCGTGAACCCGAGCGTCATCAGTTAGCGGGGGCGGGGGGGTGATTGGCGAAGGTAACTGCACTATTGGATCAGGCCGAGAAAACGTCATTTTCCGATCAGGCAATTCAATTGCATTAACGTCGGCATGGGGATCGGCAAAGTTCCCATCAGGCAGTGAGGTTACTGTTTCGGATATAGGATTGGTCATCGAGATGTCAGGATCAGAAGGCATATCTGCTGGTGATGAACGGATAGGGGTAGGTCCATCATCGATCACGACGTTGGCTGGAATTTCGTCCATATCGACGAGTACCGGAGAGTTTGGTGTAGTTTCGAATATCCCGTTTACGGAGGCAAGTTCGACTGCTGAGGGTACGTTGTAGTCAGATGTCGAAATTGCACCTGCACCTTCGTCGGAGCTAGGCCCAGGAGCAAAAATTACTGATGCTTCTGAAGTGAATACCGAGTTGCCGTGTGACAAAGGAACCGTCTCCGGGGGAACGGGGGAGTGATCTTTGGGAACAGTCGTGGACGATTCCTCCATTGGCGATATCTCCTGTAAGTCGCGAGTGTTGATCGAGGGTAGAAGCGGGTCCTCCGATGGAATTGGAGAATCCAGGTCTGGATACGGTAAACTGCTTTTTGACTCAGGTACGACCTCGGGAAGACCCGGGGAGAAACGCTCGGGCATTGCGAAATCGACCGGATGTGAGGTATCGGCATTGGAGAGGACAGGTGAAAACTGTTCAGGAAGCGTGGCGAGAACTGGCTGCTCATCTGTGGCAGAAGAAACGATGATCGGTTCCGACTCGCTCTGGTCGGCCCGGCCCACAGGTGAAAGAGGGTCTACAAGTCCGGAAGTTGAGAGAAACAAGTAGAGGAAAACTAATAACATTTGCTTACCCTCCAATCCAAACGGAATGAGATCGGCAACAGCGTCTGGCACCATCGTTGCTTCTGACTCCGCCGCTGGCGCAGGAGCAGCTGATTCTGTAGAAGGGGCTCTTTCCGTATCCTCCTCTTGACCGCCCTTCCGCCCTTGGAACACTGCACTCTCATGAGACGAGTATCCTCGGTGAAGACTGGTTGACGGCTCAATTTTCTGATTCCCATCCGGCGAAAGGGAAGGCTCCGACCATTCCTCGATTGGCGAAAGTGGAGCCGGAAATTCATCTTTGGTGCACCACGTTACCTACTAATAACACGAGTCCACTGAGATACTGAAGGCTCACCTTCCTTTTCCATCACACTCTCGACGTCGATTTCTTTCATAGTCACCTCTGGTGCTGCTTTGACCTCTGCAATCGGAAGCGATACCCGCACTTCAGAGTTGACGAGTAACGGAAGGGAGACTCCCCGGTTCTGGATCGTTGGCACCGGCTTCTGGTCATCACTTTCCTTGGTCAACGCACCAAACGCCTCAACTGTTGAGCTACCCAGTCGCAGGTTACTCTCCGGTACACCTGGCAACAGACACGAATTTGAAAGGAGGGATATTAAGTGATCGATCAAAATTCTTACCTAGCGGCTTCACTTCCCCAACATCATCTTCGGACCACTCATCCAGGGACCGACGCGCTCTGGAATCCAATGCATTCTTGGCCGCCTTTTGGGGCACAGAGTGCTCCACTGCAGTTGATCTAGTGACAGGAGCTGCTGTATTGGGGGATGGAGTGGCTATTTTGGGGGATGGCGCAAGATTAATCAAACTTTACTCGAACGAAGAAAACGTCCCTCCCCCTTACGTTCATGATCCTGAGAAACTGCGGCCGGCTTTTCCCGCTCATACTCCGCCAATCCAGCCTTCTCCTCCGTCCGCGGAGCATCGCGCTCCTTGCGGCTTGGGACTGTGGGGGTCCACACCGGTTGCGTTACTTCCTCCTCGTGCGGTTGAGTTCGCGTCCGAGGCTTTTGCGTCACTTCTTTATTTGTGTTGCTGCGGTGTAGATCGACGGCGGGTTTCGGGCCCGAGAAGCTAGGCTTCGCCGTTGCGAAAGTGAGATCGGCAATCGGTGTGGCGGGTAATGCCTTGTGCAAGGATATCGGTGACGTTGGGGATACCGAAGACGTAGGTGATAGATAGGAGAACTCTGAGGGTCGAAGAGGTTTCAACAGTTGCGTACAACACAGCAACAGAAAACAGAAACACACCCGCAGTCCGTTCCCGGCCGTCTCTGTTTCTCGAGGTTGACCTATCTTGGGCCGTGGTGCGTCGATTCCGCGGTGGGGGCACCGGCGAGGCGAAATCCGGCTGGCGAGTCAACGTGGACGGGGACTGCTGAACAAACAATGGCGCGTCTGCCTTTGATTTCCCCACAGCACGGTCCGGTTTCGACTGTGAAATCACAGTCATCTTGGCGGACGTGGTCCTCGCCCTTTGCCTGCCCCGATCCGCGTCCGGTGGAGTGATATCTGCTGCGGCGGGTTTGGACGATAACCCAAATGTCCACGGTTTTGTCAGAGCAGATATCGCCGAGTCCAAATCCCCGAAGGAGCGACGGAAGGAAGGTTGTGGAGATCGCTCTCTGCTGGTCGACCGCCGCGAGACCCCCAACCACGACAATGGTCGCGAACGGGACTTTGATGACTCTTCTGCTTCTGCGGTGGTAGGGGAGGGCGGAGACTGGAACTTTGCTCCAGGTACTGTAAGTGAGGAGGAAGGGGGAGGAGGCACCGCAGGACTCGAAGCAGCTAGAGTCGCCGCAGACGACTTTGGAGACGACGTCGAGGAAAGAGCGCCCACTGAATTGGCGGAGAGGAGTTTGGGAGAGGGCGGAGAAGTCGTGGAAGTTGCGCCCGTCGCTTGTGGGGTTCGAGGGGAAGGGCTGCTTCCTGACCGGGAAGCCGATGCCGTTGTGGGAGATTCTGGAGGCGTAGGCGAGGATAGAAACGGCAGCGAGAAACGATTGTTGCGAGAAGGAGTACGATCCGGTTCCGACTCGGATGTGACCCTCCGATCCCTGGTCCGAGGTGGTTGAAGCCCAGCATTGGGATCGGGAGATGCAGCGAGGAAGAGTGGAGCAGGGAGGTTCGGGTTTCTCCCCCGTCGTGGGGAAGGACGATCTCCCCGGTCGCGATCCCGCTCGTAGATGAGGGGTTGTGCTGACGACCGATGGAACCCATCTGCATCAAATGGAGGTCCTGATGCGGGTATCGGAGGTAGCGCTCGATCGAATGGCTCTGGCTCCAAACTTCCAGACTGTGGCTGGTCGGGACGAGATAGGAGGTATGGATTTGTCGGTGTGTAGTTGAGGGAAGTGGACGAGTAGATTGTATTTGGGAGTTGAGGTGGTTTGGAGGGAAGGACGGAAGAATGCGACGTAGAGAGCGACAACGATCCGGTAGTAGGCGGAGCAGAAGGATTCGCTTGTGACTGTCTGAGACCCCGCGCAGAGATATGACGAGGAGGAATGACATCTGGGGCATCCGACAGTCGGCGGGAAGAAGAGGAAATGGGTAGAGTGGAGGGAACCGACGACTGCGAGTAAAGATAGCTGGGCCCTGAAGATGGGACCATCGCAAGAGAATCGCCGGTTGGTGCCCCAAGTGAGAGAGAGTATGCGTGGCCCCGAGTGGGAGGAGTGTGGGAGGAGTCCTTGGGTCCGGTGCCGGCACCGGAGTAGAGGGAGAGCGACTCAGTAGGATGCAAGTTCAAATGCAGACGCGGGCTTCCATTTGCGTTTCCCTGCGATGGCGGCTCCCGCGCTGGACTGCTTCCGGGTATTGCACTAAGCCCGCTCGCGCTGCCCAACGACCCAAAGAATCCGGCAACCCCACCGCCCGACCCTCCCCCGACTGCACTTCCACTCGTGCTGCGTGTGTGCGACACCTCGTGGTGCGTGGGGAGCGAACTTTCCAGGCCGCCGCTTCCCAACTGAGGACCCTCCGGTCCGCCGAAGCCAAAGAGTCCACTCCATTTGAACCGCTTCTTTCCGGACTTGTCGGCCATTTTCTTCTGCTCCAGGTCCGACAGTCCCGATGGTTCGGGTTCTGATCCGAGATTCGCCCTGACCCCCGCCGATATGTCTTGCTGGCCTGGAGGCTGTCACGGGACGGGGATGCCGAGCGAGCGAGCGGTGGGCAGAGGAGAGAAGGTGGCAGCCAAATGGGCGCCGTTGCAGGCGAGGGCGAAGAACGCCGACCGTGTGCGTCGAATTTCCCCGGAAAAGGAGGAAGTGGCAGACTCGACTTGATTGAGGGAAGGGCGGCCCAAGGTCGAAAAAAAGGCAGAGTGGCGTTCCCCAATATACGACTCAAATATCAAATGCGATTTTATCTTGCAATGTTTCAAAACTATTTGATCTTATTCTTCAATTGGCTGTTGTTATCGGGTTTCCCCTGCAATTCAGGCTCAAAATCACATTGAACCACCTAGACGACACTTGGCTTATTGGCCTTGTGGACATGTTGGTGAAGGGGTGGGCAGCCGAGAAAGGTGATTGGGGCAGCATCACCAGAATTGTGGAGTTTCCAATCCCTTCAATTGCGACCGTCCTACCCTAACCACCGTCTTCGCGAAATAGAAAACCATGGGGACAATGCGAAGTAGGTACACCTCTTCGTGTCTTGAGATGGAGCAGTCCTCTGACAATATCCCCGATGCGATACGTCGGTTAATCTGCGATGCACCTGGACGGACTCGCGAGCAGCAATCATCCTGCTGGCCTTCTTTCTGGCGT
The DNA here is from genome assembly GCA_001574975.1 of Gonapodya prolifera JEL478. Taxonomy (NCBI): domain Eukaryota; kingdom Fungi; phylum Monoblepharomycota; class Monoblepharidomycetes; order Monoblepharidales; family Gonapodyaceae; genus Gonapodya; species Gonapodya prolifera. The sequence goes on along the minus strand of KQ965745.1, from coordinate 486,611 downwards.
GCGGGATACTCCTTGTCATTCTGTCGTGCGCGTTGTACGGGTGAGTTTGGAGCATCTCATTCGATCGTCTCCCTTCACATTATGTAACCAAACTTCTGACCCGATAATACGTGTTACCGACGGATTGCAGCAACTGGTGGCCGCTCTTTGTGGTCCTAACCTACGTCCTGGCGCCACTGCCCAACATGATTTGTCGACGGTGTGCTGGAGCCGATGATATGTTCGGGGACGGGGAGACCAGGTGAGCTATTTTCCAAGGCATTTCCGATGTAGCTGCTTTGAAGTCCGTGATGCTGATCTTGACTACTGTGGGGCTCCCTGAATGCTCTCGGTCCACACTTACGAACGAATCCTAGGGGGTTGCTGGAGACCGGCTACTTCATAACCGCGATTTTTGTGGTGTCGGGCTTCGGATTACCTCTTGTACTAGCACACGCGCAGGTGGTGAGTTTTGGACTCGTCGTAATGGCGTTCGGGAAGAACGCCGGTGGTGGGTCACAGAAACGATAACACCCCCGCGACATACCTCAGATAACCGTACCCGCCATGCTTCTGTCCTTTTTTGGAGGTTTACTCGTCTACGCGACCATCCTCGGATATACCCACAACTTTGCGCAGCCAGTCGAAGGATACTGACCCTCCTCTAACACTTGCAAGGAACAAAAACATTTTGCACGTGTAAAGATGTTCATTGTATATACCGTTGTTTCCTCGTGTTCGGAACTGTGCGTCAGAAGGTGGCCAAACTTGTGCAAGCTCCGTTGTATTGCCATGATTCTTTAAGCTCGTTGTAGTGTCCCATTATAATATGGAACGTAACTATCCATCATGCACGTGAGAGTTGTGCGGCCACCTTTCCATGCGCCACCGCGTTCCTTATCGATGAGCGATGAAACTCGTCAAAATCCACCCCAAGACGCAAGCAATCCCCCGCTCGTCGACCTCACCAGTTGAACGTCTTACCGCACCTGCAGTAAATGTTATTGCAGCCAGCGTTCTTTTCTATTCTGTATTTGCACCCCGGACACGGCTTTGTAACTCTAATGAAGGGAGATTAGATTAGAAAGTGGTCAAGGGGTGTGTATAACGAGCCCAACACCCACCGTTCGATGTACTCGATATTCAACTTGACGTTTCTTTTGTCGGTTTTTTGAGCGTCGTACGATGCGCATGTCATATTCCTGAGTGCGGTGCGAAAATCGAGGAAACAATCCAACGAGACCGATCCGTCACCCCTGAAAGGTGGAGCAACCCACTCGCGCCAGAACATATCATGCGTAAAGCATACCCTGGTCTTGCAAACATGGCATGTCATTATGGGCGCTGCATCGCCGCTCTTGTGAACTTCAACGTTCGCCGTTACTTTTGGGGGCATTTTTTTCCTTGACAAAATTTCACGTACCTTGACCGTTTAAGAAGTTCGCGTTCTTGCACCAGCGAAAGTTTGGCTGGACATGTTAATATTAGATCATGACAAGTGAGGGAGTTGCGACGGTGCTCATCCGTGCCGACTTGCGAGTTGGACGATAGCAGTTCTCGCAATTTGACCATCATAATGCTCAAAGGCAGATGTTGACGCGAGCCGGAAAACTAGGGTTGGTGTTTACAAAACTCTGTCACGCATCGGGTGATTCTCGCAGAGCCTCCATACTCACCATCGTCGAAAAGCAGCTTCTCCTAACAATCCTCTATCGGGCACCAAATGTCGGTGGAGTGCACCTTGTCCTCGATGTACTTTTGGTAACACTCGCCGCAAAACGTACTGGGGTGCTAATGATCTTGCATGTGAGCATTATGAAATATGTGGTATCCTTCTCGTACATATTTGACAGTTGCTCGCCGGAGCAGGAAAGTTCTCTTTCTAAATACGAGGTGCAATGTGACGTATGAACCTCGATGACACCCACGATCAACACGCCAGAACGGCTCACTGCACACTCACGAACCTTGAACTCGCTTCTGCAAACGACACACTCCACCATTTCCACGATGAGTGGGGGGCTGGGCGCAGGGATGACGTCGTCCGGCGGCGACGGGGAAGATTTTCGCGCTCGCAAGATCCGGGGCATCGTCCGAGTTGATGATCCGGATGCGGATCGTTTGAGACTGGGGCGAGGACAGTGCGTGGAGGATAGCCTGGAGCCCATCTTTGTTGTGTATGAACAGGGCGTTCCCGTCACGTCAAATATGTACATGATTATATACTCCATTCATTTTCCAGATCATGTCATTTCTTCTTTATTTCATGCCCCCTGTGAAAGCAACACCCTGCTTGCTAAGAGAAAAACCTTTCTTTCTCAATACCTATGCGTAGTCTCCTCCCTTTGGCGTGCCCAGTAGCGGCACGAAAGATCAAACACCCGTGAATCTCCGACGTCCCCACACCTCACAGAGAGACCACAGAACGTACCGTCGTCCTATGTCTGTGGTTGCCGCGTCGAAGAATGGGCTCGTATGTGGCGAGGCACCTCTTATTACAGTGGAACAGTTGACGTGGAAATGGTCTCAGGAAGAGGGAGGAGTTAAAACTCACCAGCAGAACTCGAATCCGCATCCGCCCGGGCGTTGGCATATCATGTGGTCTAAGGAAGAATATGCGGGATGATCGACCTCGAGGTAGTGGTGAAAACAATAGGATGAACTTACCACAGCCGCTGCATGAGGGAGCGTAAGAGGTGGTCCATGTCAGCCAAAAGAGAACTGTGATAAACAAATATCAAGGGAGCACAATACCAACCCGACCTTCTCGATGTTCTTGCTGCACTGTGGGCACGACTTTGTTTTCCTGTCGTTATTGAAGACCTCAGTGAGTCATTGATAACAGAATCTACCGTGCATACCACCCACTGCAATATGTAATGCGTGCTCGCCCTGTCGTGGGAGTTCATCTCGAGCATCTCATCGTAGTCCTCGCAGCGAATACCCCTTCGTAAGAACGTGATCGTTACTTTGCTGCGAGCGCGCACAATTTTGTTGCAGATCAGCCAGCGCCTTATGTCGCAATTACGTTTTCGATCTCAGAATATCCGTTTTGGCGCACGATGGCCGACTCCCTAAAGTGGAGTTTGTACACCCATTCGAGAAATACGTACGGGTCAAGTTGGCAGCGATGGGAGCGAAGAAGAAATTTGAGTGTGATTTCGTTTCGAGTCGCATCTGATTGTTAATTCTACATCTGGTCGACTTGTGGTTCAGGATCGCGGTGTTTTCTGATGGGAGATTTGTAATCAAATGCAATCAATTTCTGTATCTTTTCCTCATTGACAAGCAACATTAGCACTTAAATTGTCACTGAAACACGTTTGACTAGTGCATCGTTTGATGAACACACTCCATCATCCAAGCCATGACAGCACGGAATGGTAACGGATTACGCCGAACACACCCTCGTTCAAAAACCACAATCACAAAAAACAAAGAAAAAAAAAACTAAAACACAAACTATCTATGTTATCTTTGGATGTATACCGTATCTCAGATCTAATCACACGACCGTCCAGTCCCCCACGCCGAAGCCTTCACATCACCATGTCCATCTGTCTGTCCGTCCATCGATATATACAATACCCACACAAGGTGCTCAATACCATCTAGAGTCCAATACATCCCTGCCCCGCGCCCACAGCCCGCCCCTCACCACAGTCTAATCCTGCTCCTTCACCACCACCGTCACAGTACTCGTCGCCGCCGCCACGGCTTCCGCACGCTTCCCACCTGCCCCCTTGAGCAGCCCAAGCAGTCCCCTGGTCGCGCCTGCTCCCGTCCCGGAGCTCCCCCCACTCCCACTCAAGTTGGGCGACGACCCCACCCTCGGCACCATCGTCAAGCTCCTAAGCCCGCCAAGCTTCCCCATAGGGGGCCCGGGGGCAGTCCGTGGCGCCGACGAGGGTGCCATCCCCGCCGTGATCGCACTGGTCGATTTGGACACCCCGGCGGCGGCCAGCGGGGTGGGCGTGACGGACCTCGCGAGCGGGCCGTCGCCGTCCATGACGGGCGATGTGGCAGCGCGGCCAAACATGCCGCCGCCCATGGACATGGACCCGACGGAGGAAGACAGCGAGGCCATGGACAGCTGCGACGATTTTCGGGACAGCGCGCCCCCGCCGCCGCCCTGCACGACGAGGACGATATCTCCGTCTCGGAAGTCGGTCTCGGGTCCCGCCGGTGCGTCCTTTTTCCCAAAGAGGCCGCCCCCGCGACGGACCTTGAGCGCGCCGACGTCGACCCCGAGGTGGAGTTCGGCGCGGGCGACGAGCAGGGCGAACATGGACGAGGAGAGGTGCGAGGCTTCGGGCGGCGTGGAGGAGAGCGCCCATGCGCTGGACTGGCGTTGGAGTTCGGAGAGGTCGACGACGAGAGAGCGTTTGGGGTCGGTGTCGAGCTGGAGCGTGACTGTGCCGAGGGCGCCTGTGTTGTTTGTTGGCGGTAGTTGTGGTGGTGGAGGTGGAGGTGCAGGGGGGTGGTGAGGTGATGAGCCACGTACGCACGCAACGCTTCCGGCCCGCCGAACCCCAAAAACTCACCACCCGGCCTCCACCCTTCAACCACCAACCCGCCCTCCACGCCCCACCCCTCCCTCAACCCACTCGCGCCCTTCTCCCCCCTCACAATCTCCCTCAACCTCACAACCCCGCGTTCCTTATACCCCCTCGCCTTGACCCTCTTGGCATCCCCGCGCCACTCCTTGCTGTACTTCCCCCCCGCCGCACCGAGCCCCGACGTGGCCTTGACGACGGCCTCGGCCCGCGCGCGCACGAGCTTGTCGCCGACACGTTTTCGCTCGTAGGCTTCGGCAAGGAACCGGCCCAACTTTTTTCCAGCCCCACCCGAGTCGGCGTCGACCATCTCGTCCACCAGGTCAATATCCGACACTTCGGCCGCCGCGTCCAGAACCGGATCTGCCACCGCCGCCGTGGCGCCGCCGCCGCCCGTGCCCATGCGCGGGAGGGCACGCACGGCGCCGGGTGCTTTGCGCCGGCCCCAGTCGACGTCGATCCCCGAATCGGCGTCCCGGTCGCGCGGCGGGGAGAGGTCGGCCATGAGCCGTCCCATGCGGAGCACGTAAGGGTGGCCTTGTGGGTCGGCATACCCCAGCAGGCGGAGGAGGAGCGTGACGGAGGCGTCCGAGGAGGGCTCGTCTTCGCACTCTGGGAACGAGTGGGGTGTGCGTGGGGTGTGGGAGGTGGGAGGTGTGGTGCGGTTAGATCGCGTCGCGGTTGGGATTCGATGTACATTCCGCGAGAATATTCCGCTGCCCTGAGAGTTCGCCTCCAGCGGACAGCCTCGGTCAGCGCCTTTGCGGCGCTTAGTCCTCGGTCGCTCGTCTCCAACTCACCATCACTCCCACACTCACACCCCCCCCCCGCCCTCTTAACCGCCCCCGCGACCTCCACCACACTCATTCTTGCCATCAACCCTCTCGCCACTTTCACGGCTCGTTCGGCCTCCCGGGTTTTGGACGGGTGGACGGGGATGGAATAGAGAAGGCGGTGGTGGTGTGTGAGAGTGAGGGTGAGGGAGCGGCGGAGGAGGTCGCGGCGGGCAAGGTGGAGGAAGATTGCTGGGGCGGGTGACGGGGAGAAGGGTGCGAGGGGGGTGAGATTTGTGTGGTGGGAAAACGAGTCCCGCGACCCAACCACAGCACCTCCACCTCCATCCATCCCCACCGGCACGGCAACCCACGCCGCACGCTCCATCACTCCACGCTCCTCCGGTGAACCTCCACCCCCACCCGTCCGCCTTGCCATACGCCATATCACTCGAACCTCGGCTGTCGCTTTCGCTCCGTTCCTTGTTCCGTCTCGGGCTACGCTTGGCTCACGCTCGGCTTCACGCTCGCGAATGCGTCATTCGACCGTGTGACTCACCTGGTGGGGGCTTCTTGGCCGACCCCGACGACCCAGTCGTATTGGCGCTTCCATGAACGGACGATTTGGGCGAAGGTGACGAGGATGGTGAGACTTTGAGCGAGCGTGTTGGTACGGGCGAGGACGAGGCAGAGGATGGTGGAGTTGAGGCGAGGAGTGTGGACGCGGAGGATGAGGCAAAGGACGAGGAGGGCGAGATGTATGACGGCGGCGACGGTCGCAAGGGTTGCGGAGACTGTTGGAGCGCGCGCTGGACGGAGGGGTAGTGCTGGACAGCGGCGCCGGGGGATGAGGCGAGCGAGCGGGCGAGGGAGGATGAGAGAGAGGATGAGGAGTGTGCGCGGTGTGCGAGGGAGGGGGAGAAGGAGTGAGAGAGTGGGAGTGCGGAGGGTGGCGGCGGAGCGTTGTCGGGGTTGCGTGGGTTGCGCGAGGAGAGTGGTGCGGTGGGTGCTGCGGCGGGTTGCGGTGCCGAGTGCGCGAGCGGTGGGGCAGTCGCGGGTGTGGGTAAGGAGGGCAGCGCAATAGGAAACGCCAGCGCCGCGTTCTCCCGTGCAATGCGCGCCAGGTGTCCCTTCTGCTGCGGCTGGCTGTGACTGTGTGCGTGCGCGTGCGACATGTCCGCGTCTCCGTCTGCTGCCTCTGCTGCCTCTGCTGCCTCTGCTGCCTCTGCTGCGGTCGATGCGCGTCCCGATCTGCCGCGCTGTCGCTTCCTGGCCCGTGCGTGCACCGTCTCGCTCTTCCTGCGTCGCGTGTGCCCTGGTGGTGCCCTCCCGTGGCCCGCCTTATCGAGGTGGCGCGGGAGGAGCAGTGCTGCGCCACACGCCACGATGACCAGAGTCACCGCAGTCACGACGGTTTCCCCTTCTCCACCACCGCCATGTCCCCCTCTCTTTCCCTCCCTCGCGCTCTCTCCTGGACACTCGCAATCTCGCCCTCTGCGCCGACCATCTCTGCTCTCCCTCTCCCCCGGCATCGCATGGCATGTGCCGCGTTCAAAGCGACACGCACCCCACGCTCTTCTGCCCCCCCCCGGTCGGTCAAGTCGGAGTCGCCGTGTGCGCTCGTGTCGCTTGGTAGCACGGCACATGACCCTCTGGCATCTGCCATCTGCCGGAGGAGAATACACCGCGGGGCCGGGACCGGATGACTCTCGCGGTGCGATATCGAGGATGAAAGAGCCCTCAGGCCTCAACGCACCGAGAAACTCAGGACTCCGCCCGACGGCGACTGTCTTACGCGCCGGGTCGTCTTGGCACTTGACACCTGTCATCTGCCATCTGCCCATCCCGCATCTGGCCTCCGGGTATTTGGATTTGGCCAAGACGAGACGAGACGAGACGAGACGCGGGATCGCGGGTTTGTGCCATCCGGAAAGAGAGAGGACGGGAGGGCGGCAGAGGGAGGACGGCAGAGGGAGTCGGGAGCCGACGTCGGCGGATCGGCGCAAGGGGAACGGGGAACGGAACCCCAACGAATCGTTTCTCGTTCGGCAGTCGGCAGTCGACACTTGAGCTGATCCAATCGACACATAAGCGGCACGAGATACCCCTGCGTGCCGACTCAAATGACACACGACAGGGGGTCGGAGGATACTGCCCCGGCGTGCAGAATGGATGGCAGAATCGGCACTGTGTATTCCAACGCACCAACGTCGCAGCACCGAGCAACGCACTGATGATCTCAAATATATAGTTTGGACTTTTCACGGACGTCATTTTTGGATTTTGGTAGTACGCGCTTACAAGATGATTTCCTGTCTTTCCACTAACCATCAACCAGGGGCCAGGCCACTCACATCATCGAATCAAGTGTAGTTTGTCAATGTCTTTGACGGTCACTCAAAGTGTTACATCAATAAAATTAAATCTGGAGTTCGCTAATGAATGTAACTCCCGCCCTCGCCGCGAGATCGACCACCTCGCCCAACAACTCAGATAGCTTCTTTTTACTGAGTCCGTAGGAATCCAGACGAGTGTCTTGGAAAATAAACCGACAGTTTCCTTTGAAACCAGAGCGCGCCTTGAACATGGTATCCAGAGTATCTTTGAAATCGCTCCATATTTCCTCCCACACCCTCCTCCTGACCGCGTGGTATAAATCAGACTCCTCAAACCAAATGGATAAGAAAATGTTCACAGTTTTAAGCCTCTCGGGCTCTCCAACAATTGTTCCTGCCAGCTCGAGCATATTTTTGAACCGCGCATCTGCATTTTCACCTTCAGAGGAGTCAAAATCCTGGAAGACCACCCTGTTATAGCTCAAAGCAAGGTCCAACTCCTGCAATTGTGATTCTTTGAGCAGCTCCTTTAGATTTGGGGGGCGTGGATAGGCAGGTTTTTGATTGGGTCCACCAAAGCGGAGGCCAATGTTACCAAGTTTACTGACGTTGGGAAACACTCGGAGAGTATCGATTGCTCGAAACGGCTCATCTACACTGTTGATATGCCAAACTTTGATTTTCCTGCGTCGATCAAGTGGTAATAAATGTTCCAGACACTCCAGCGGAAACATTGGAGGGTAATCTAAGGAAGAGAAGAACTTCTCGACATCAGGGAGGCGAATGAGCAGTGTCGTTAAGCCCTCCAAGTTTCTCAGCCAGTTCTTTCTACCATTTCTCAGCAACGTCAAAGAAGAGATGTTGGGAAAGGACGTCTCGAAAGGAATCGTGGCCAATGTGTTTGATGTTGTAGAGAGGAAGGGGTCGTCCTTGAGTTGTAAATCCGCCCCGTGTGCTGATGCGAGGTGTGCCAGCTCCCAAAGCACCACTTGTGCACCAAGGGGAATTGCGAATGGACTCTGCCAATCGGCAAAATACGATCCTGCGCTTACGTTCCCGTTGAAAACAACGGTCGAAACCACAACCTTCAATCGCCGGTTGCTGAGCCATGTGCGACTTCGACGGATCCGGGTAAGGAACAAGGACTCCAGCGTCTCATGGTCGCCCACAATCATGCGACCTACGCCCCTGAATCCAAGATGAAGATCAACGTTCACTCCCGTCCACGTCGTGCCTCGCCTATTCTTCACCAGAGTGAACTCCATCCCGGGGGAACGCCCAACGGCGAGTGAATCGCGCTTTCTGTCCATCACGCGGAGCGTGCAGTTGATACCCAATTTTCGGTCCCGACAACCAGGAATGCAGTTGAAGGTGGCCTCCAGAAGGCCACGGGAAACTAGTGGGATGATTGCGTAAAAGGTCTTTGGGGGGAGGAAACGGGGTATTCGCTGGATGACTTCCAGGGGAAGGGAGTCCATTGCGCGGAGATTGGTCGTATTAGATGTCGATGTTGATTGTCCAAGTTCCAAAAGCAGCGGACACGAACACCCAGGCCTAGTCAAGTGGATTTACATTTTAGCGCACACAAATGAAACGTTTTTGAAGTCAATGCGACGGCTCAAAGATGCGATCAATGTAAATATGAAATCACCTCCCTGTGGAATGCATATCTCTTCTTCCTTTCTTATTTTTATATCCTGGGCAACACTCCCCTGCTCGTTGCGCGCGGCGTTAGGGGACGTATTATATAAAAGTGTCGTTGAGTGGACCAGCTCCGTCACCGCATGAAGTTCACTGACCACTGACCGACAGACTCACCTTCACCTCCAAAACTTCCAAATTCGTCCATCCACCGCTTTTCTCTCCACCCCCGCCCCAGCGAGACCTCATCAGATGCTTTCCTCGACCTCTTTACTCCACCTTCCCGTCGAAACCATGCGGGGCGTATGCCAGTTCCTCTCCACGACCGACCTCCTCCGCGTCGCGCGCTGCAACGTTGCTATCCGCCGGGAGGCTGCATCAGAGCGACTATTCATTCGGCTGTCTTTTATGGACAATGAAACCCAGAGCGACATTGGATTCGTGGAAGCCATGTATTCGATTGCCTGCCTGCTCGCGGACGAGGGCGAGGAGCTCCCCATTGTTATGGCACGGCTCTTCTCTCGAGCTCGGAGCGTGTCAATCACGGGCTCTGTGCGCATCACCATCAGGACACTCCTCTCAGTAATCACATGGCCAAATCTCTGTGAAGTTCGTTTCAGACGATGTAGGCCATCAATATCAACAACGTTTCGACCAAACACGGCACCATCCATTAGTGCTGGATCCCCACGCAAGCACTCTCAAGCTGTTGGACCTTACTGGTTGCGCTCTTGTTGGAACTTCCGTACTTAGCCAACTCGAAGATACGCTAGCTCGCGAAGTCTCTGAGTTGCCAGCAACGCTTCGCCCACAGCAATGCCGGTTACCCTCATGTGAAGGAAGACGGTTTGGCGTGGATGGCTTTGTGTGCGCGGAGGAGTCATTCTCTCTGATTCCCTCCAACGCACCGACACCGTCACCTCATTGCGCAAGCTGCCTGATTGATTCAAACTGCGCACAATGTGGACTATACATCTCCCTCCCCAATCCCGCCGACCCAGATCGAGCTCCAACACGTTGGTGCGCATGTGGCAACACCCGATCTTGTGCCTCGTGTGGTACTTCTTGGCCCAGCTGTTCGTACTCTGTGTGATACCTCGTGCTGCGGACAATGCGGGTCTTCGGAGCGTACGCTCTTTCCCTGCGGGGCATGCAAGAACAACTGGTGCTGGGAACATTGGAGTACTGCGACCCAGTGCAAAAGTTGTGTGTTGCAGACTCATACTCGACCCCACTTCGGGACTTCTTCCCGATCTCATGGAGTACATCGGGCTCGCTATCAACAGGGACTGCAGGGCTACTGCTCTGTCTTGACCTCACCAGGATGTGTCGACAGATGGAAGCACGTCCAAGCACCTGTTCAAATGCCTCAACCGCTTCGTTCTCTCTCCCGAGATGGACAAGGCAGGGCAGCAGCAAAGAACTTTGCGCTTGTTGTAACACAACACGCAAAGCGTTTGAACGTGCTTTGAAACTGATCTCGGTTTACGAGCTGGTTAGGAGATTGGATGCGGACAGCAGTGTCGTGAAGGGGCGGAATCTGTACAATACCACATGTGCGACACTGTATTTGAAGTATGATGGATTGAGCGAAATATTGGGTGGCGAGACGGTGGGCAGGGGAGCTCCAAAGAGTAAAATGGGACGGCTGTTTCTCAAGATTGTTGCCGATACGCAAAAGGAGATGATGGAGTTTGCGGGAAGCAACAACATTGAGTATGTTTGCGCCGCTGTTGGATGCAGCAATCTTGCACCGAAAAAGACGTGCGCAAAGTGCAGGCTGGCAATGTTCTGCGACGCAAACTGTCAAAAAAGCGCGCTGGGCGCGACACAAGACAATTTGTCGGGAGGATTTTTGGAACATTGGTGATTTTGCGATTGACGAGGTGGCGCCAGCAAACTGAATGCACACTGCGTGTAGATAGATCGTCTACAGACTTGTAGCGTGGTTCAATCTTAGGTTTATCGTAGCCTATATTCTCAGTATTTAGGCAACCTGTGTTCATTCGGTACAATCAATGAAGTGTACGTGGAACATTTAACATGCGTGCTTTTATTCCCCCTCGCGAGTTGCAAGTGTCCGTCCTGCACAAGGTCATGAACGAATATCCAAACTCCTCTCGCACCATATAATCAACTTTGCACCGTCTCAGTAAACCCCCCCACCAATCGGCACGTCCCTGTCGACATTCGCGTCCGTCGCCATCGGGTCATCCACCACCATCTTGTCCAGCACGTCCTTGGGCACAGTCACGCCCCTCTTGCCCATCTGCTCCACCACAAAGGCGACACACTCCTCCACGGGCGCCGGGCCGCGGAATTTGAACGTCACCATGGGTGAGACGGTTGTGGAGACGTAATAGTATTTCGCGTCTACGAGGTCCCCCCGGGTCCGGCCGATTGTGACTTGGGTGACGATGGCGGGGGCTCTGGGGGAGCTGTGTGGGATAGATACGTTCGTGGCGTTTGTGGAGGTTCCGGCTGGTGCACGGAGTACGCTGAAAGGATAACGTGCCTTGGAGTCGTGTTGGTGGTGTCGGCCGTGAAAGCCTTCTTGAAGAGATCCGCGACAGTCATCTGTTCCTTTCTGTGGAGTTGGAAGCGTTGCGCCCTGGGTTTTAATTTGACCCGGCGGGTGCAGCTGTCTGAGCCCTCAGTTTGAGGCCGCCTCAGCAAATGTGACATCTTCGAATGGTGGCCCCACAATTCGTGCAGAACTCTATTCCGCAGGAAGATGGCTTGAAATAAGATTGAATTGCAAGAGTATCCTTGATTATGACGCTTTCCCGAGATCTCTCTGTTGCAATGGCGTTGAACATTCTGTTGCACGGAAGCATTTTATTTAAATGTCAGAGCACCGAGCATCTCCTCACCGCATTTCAATGTGCGTGGTTTTGCTCGCACCAGTAGCGAAGAATGTCACGATCAATGTCTTCGCTGACCAGTGACGAAGATCACACCCCAAACTTAAACTCATCTTTTGAAAATTTAACTCGTAAAAACGCACAATACCAAACCTCATTTCCGCCTTGAGCCCGCATTCTTCCGACTCTCCTCGTTCCACCCCTCTCTTTGGTGCTTCTCCCTCTCCGTCTCATGATCGCGCTTCTTCACCACATCCTTCTCCCTTTGGTGCTTCTCCCTCTCCCTCTCATGATCGGGCTCCTTCTCTTCGCTCCGTCCCTCATTTCTTTCGATGATCGCGGGTCGGTCCGACCCTCAGTTTCTCTGTCGTTGCGTCCTGGTCTACCAATCAGCCTCAGCCTGCGGTTTTCCCGCTCACTTCCTGATTCCGAGTAACGTGCGAAGCTCGTTCGGCTATCTTTCTCCCATTCGTTTCGCTGTTCGTCTTCCCGCAGTCGTCCCCTCTCCCTCAAATTGCCCTCATCACCTTGCCCCCCACTGGCACCGCTCGTCTTCGAACGTCCGGTCGCACCCCGGATCGGGAGCTCTGCACCCCCATTCGTACTGCCACCTAGACTTCCACTTTCACTGCGATTATCTTCTCCAGCTGGCGACATTGGTGGCGGCGGAGGAGGCGAAGATGTTCGCCTCGTGGTGCGCCTGGACACCCCTCTGGCTTGCTCTGTCCCGACGAAGTCGGAAGCTTTGGACAATATTTCGTCGTCCACTTCCTTTCTTGGAGTGAACCCTTGCGCCTCTACGACCCGTCTACCCACGGGTAAGTGTCTCCTCACCCCAGGGTATGGGTCCCTCGTAGTTCGAACAGGAAGACTTTCCCTGGGCCCCGGAGAAGCTCATCATAGTCCATGGCTGCTCCAACCTTGCCAGAAGTGCTCTACCAACCCGTTCTGTGTGGTGCAAAGGCGTACCCGGAAGCGTGTTTTCTGGGTGGGGCTCCTGTCTCGTCTGGTGTCCCTGGGAGTGGTGCGGAGCGTCTCCTCTGTAAGGGTATCGCTCAGGCGGCGCAAGCATGGGCTGGTCCATGTCTTGACGGGATCCTAAGAATCGGGTGGTGATGAACGGTCAGCAGGGAATCCAACCGTATCACAACATTCCAAACGAACCCCTCATGTCTCTCCCCCAAACACCAGTCCTACTCAGCCCACTGCGACTTCCATCTCCGCTCACCCCGCCACCTTGGTTATCCCTTGCGTGATATTCATTTTCCCAACCCCCATTCCCATCCCCGCTACCTCCTATGCTCTCATACCGCTCCTCCCCAAAGCCGCTCCGCCGATTCTCTGCCAACAATGCGCCTCTTTGCTATGACTACTAAACCTCCAATTGCCGACGCCGACCTCGACCTGTGATCATCCATTCCCCTCACCGGGCCCCCTTCCCTCCCAATCTCATTCTTGCGTTGTAAGACATCCAAACCCCTCCTCTCGTCTCTAGTCAGCACCCCGTTGGCTGCCTTGTCGTGTGAAAGCTCTTCCATCCTCTCGGTCTCCTCCCTCCGCTCTCGCTCCCTCTGTCTTACACTTGCTCGTTCGATCTCACGCTCCACAATGAGAGTCCACACTCCCATGCACCCAGTATAACTCCATAAAGTTAGCGAAAGACATTTCTGGTGAAAAGGTGACACTGCTGCCGGCCTGCATCCCGAGACTTTGATTAGGTTTTGTTTGGGGTTCTTTTCACTTTCTGGTTCATTTTCCACATCGGTGACTGCAGCCTAGAATTAGGGACGGAAGAGACGATTGATAGCAGAACTGCTAGCTTCTGCGTTATTGCAAAGGCACGAAAAGGGACTGTTGTTCCTGTCGGGATAGACTGGTGCAAGTGAACAACATTTTTCGAAGGCAATTCCCAGACTGGCAAGTCCGAGAAACGATACGATGGATAAAGAATTTGTTTTTTACAAAGGATACCGGTTTTCGTGTAAAAGAAAAAACGTTAAGGGTTCGGACTGGAAGTGTGGATTATATGATAAGAGTCATCCCTCACCAAATGTCATACCACACGCTAGCGAAACCAAGATCGTTACCGCGACAATTTCTCGATTCTTTATATTGTTTATGTTTTGTAATTTCACAACAAAAATAGTTTCGGAACCCGTTTTCTTTCTTTATATCAAATACATTATAAATACACATCAATTTTTCTCAGAACCCATTCTAACTCCGCTCTTTCATCTCATTCTTATCTCAATTCATAACATTGCCGCCTATCCACTCCCATCACCCATTTGTCTCTTTCTTTTTCTGAGTGGTGGGGTCACGACGATAAAATGTGAATTCAATTTTACTAGTTTGTCACAATCTGCGCCATCAACTATGTCTTACAGGACAGAGTCCAATTTCATAGTCCACACGATCTCACTTCCTTTTCGACCTCCCGCTCCTCCTCTCATCCTTCCCCTCCTCTCTCCTCCCTTCCCTCTTGCTACCACCGTCTCTTTCCCTATCCCGCTCCCTGTCCCTGTCTCTATCGCGATTGTGGCCCTCCCTCTCCCTTCCACTGGTGCTGTCGCGATCCTTCTCACGACTGCGATCTCGCTTCACTCGGTCGCGAGATTTGTCCCGCGATCCTCCGCCCCCACCTCCGCCGCCTCGCTCCCTGTCCCGAGCAGGTGACGCCACAGCCTTAGCGTCAACTGTTCCACTTGCACCCGCACCACCTCCACCTCCTCCCCGTCCCCCTCTTCCGTGCCCTCCAGCTTCGTTCCCTGTATCTCCTTGCCGATCTCCACCCCTTCTACCACTGTCACCACCGTGTCGACCGCCTCTGCCTTCTCGCTCGTTCTTCCCCTCCAAAGCTGCATCCCCCCTCTCTCTGTCCTTGTCCCTTTCCCTCTCTCTGTCTCTGTCCCTGCTCTCCCTGCTCTCCCTCTCCCCTCGTTCCCTCCCATATCCTGCTGCACCGGCAGCTTCTGCTCCTTCGTCCACCCTTCTGCGCTTGGTTCCCTCCCTGACAGCACCTTCGTCCGCCGTACGTCGGTCACTACCACTTCGGCCGACTGTCCTTCCCCCACCTTCTCTGGGCCCTGCGTCGTCTGCTGCAGGTCGCTTTGCATGTCCACTGGGCCTGGGGGGCAAGGTTGTTTCAGGGTCCTTTCCTCCACCCGTACTACTGTCTCTTTCCCTCTCCCGTTCTCTGTCTCTCTCTCGCTCCCGCCCGCTCCCTTCGCTTCCTTGATCCCCACTTCCTCCTCCCGTCTTCATCCTGCCGGCTGCACCCCTTATCGAAAACACCCCGCGTCCACTCGCACTTCCACCCCCACTACCGCCTCCACCGCGATCCCCTTCCCCACCGGGCGGCGGCGTCGGGGGTGGAGGGGGGGGCGACGGTGTGAGCTGCCTCGTCTGACGAGTGACCCCGCTTGATGACACTCCCCCACTACCACCAACTGCTTGGCTTCCAGGGCCAGATGCTCCACCCATCCTTTCCCCATCTGGACCTCTTGTGGATGCCACAGAGCCCCCTGAAACGCCACCACCCATTCTGTCGCCGTCAATACCCCTTCTAGGTGTGAATCCTTGAGTCACCATGCCGCCCCTATCCACCGGCGCACCTCTCCCACCACTTCCACCAAATGGTCCTCCTGGCATGGGCCGAGCCATGTCCCTTCCCGGGCCTCCTGGGCCAGGCCCACCATAGTCCATACCCCTCCCTTGACCACCTGCCCCTGGTGGGGCAGGGCCTCCCCAACCCCCCCGTCCAACTGGTCCGCCAGAGTATGCACCGGGGTGCATTCCGGGAGGAGGACCCTGTCTTGGCGGGGGACCTTGGGCGTACGGTGGAGGACCACCTCTGTTGGGGTAACGGGGCACTGGTCCGAGCATTGGCTGATCCATGTCTTGGCGAGACCCTACGAGAGTGGAGCAATCACGTGTTAAAGTAACCCTCATCAAGAAAAAAAAACATCGGTCATCTAACCTCCCATGTCCCCCCTCGCCCAACTGTCCCCTCTTCTCATACCCTCCGCATCTCTGTCCCTGTCAGGCCTCCATGACCGGTCGTCGTTTTGTCTCTCCCACCGCGGAGGTTGAATCTCCTCCGCTGGTCCTCTTCCCGCACTAACACCAGTACCCGCAGGGCCATCCTCCCCCCTCTTTTCATCCTTCGCATTTCCAATGACGCTTCTATCGTCCCCTCCTTTCTCATCCTTCCGGCCCTCTTCCCTCCTCTCCACGCCCCTTCTTCCATCGTCTTTTCTTTCACCCGTCGCACTGGCCGGGCCCCCCTTCTCGTCCCTTCCCCGTGTGTCCCTTCCCCTAACTCCATCCGTACTCCCTGACCTGGGTCCATCGCCAGCATTCTCTCTTCCCCGCTCAGCTAGCACTGCGTTTCGCAACGCTCTCTCCCTCTCCACCTGATCTCTTCCCCTGTCTGCTCCTACCCGCCCATCCTCCTCCCGGCCCCGCACCTCTCTCTCAGCCCCAGGGGGTTTCACTGCTTCGCTTGCACCCGCACCTGCGCTCCTCCTTGAGTCCATAGATGAGGTTCTCTGCAATCCACCCGGAGCATTGCTGTCCAGTCGTGGTGGCGACCTCGCCCTCTCCCTTGTATCTCCCCTCCCCGCAACAGTGCCGCTCTCTCTCACTCTCTCATCTTTCCCCTGAGTAACACCAGCAATTTGTCTCTCATCCCTCCCTCGGGCCCCATCTGCTCTTTTGTCGTGCGGAAGCTCTTTATTCCTCTCTGCTTCCTCCCTCTGCTCGCGTTCCCTTTGCCTCTCCCTCTCCCTTTCTCTCTCCACGTCGCGTACCTCCGTGCGTCCGGAGACACCCTGAGACGCACCCCCAGCCCAGTCTGTTGATGAGGGACGATCCCGCTCGTCGCTTGTTCGTGCAGGTTGAAGCAGGGGCGGACGAGGACTCGGTACACGCCCCCCTTGCGCGGCGTCACGAAGGGCTGGGGGTGAGTCAGTGGGTCGGAGAAGTGCAGCGGCACCCGGTGCAGAAGGTTCCCTGGTCCTAAGGAGGGGTGGACCTGGTGGTTGGCTTGGACGGTTGGAGACTGGTGGGGAGGGGCCGAGTGCACGAGAGGGTGCGACGGCAGGACGTGGGGGAAGACGGAGCTCCGCAGGGTTTCCAGTAGGCTGTGAGGGAGGCGCAGCAGCAGCACCGGATGATGCCGCTGGGGGTGTATCCCGCTTCGAGGTTGTCGGCGCCGAGGGGGGTGGCTCGTCCCGGCTGTTCGTGAGAAAGTGAGTTCAATCCGAGAGTTGCTAAGTTGGTGGGTTACAATGTAACACGTACCGAGGGGGTTTCGGGGCAGTATTGGCTTGCTGAGCAGGCACCTGGGACGACGGCGCAGGGACTGCTGGTGTATTTATTGTTGACGTTGGCGCGGTGGATGTCGGGGTAGACTGTACAGTCGTGGGAGTCGCAGGTGTAGCAGATGCTGTTGCAGGAGTCGCAGGTGGATTTGCAAGCTTCTGTTTGGTGTGGATCATAAATTCGGTCTCCGTCGTCAGGAAAATATGTTTCGGCTGCTTCTCCAGGTTCACTTTGCACGCCGTCGCGAGTAGCTTGAGGTCGTTTAGCTTCTCTGCATCGGCCCACTGTACAACAGCCTTCAGTGCAGGACCAAGGTTCTGCGATTCCTGCACATAGCCACCAATGACGTGCATTCTCGTCGCCGGGAAAACGCGCGACATCGAGTTGACAAGGATGATTGCGTTGCGGCACTTGACATAGTCTTTGGAGCTCAAGCACCATATCAATATCTGGTAGCACAACAATAAGCTTTCTGCTCTTTTAGAGGTGCTTGTGGAGAGGGATAACACACCTTACAGGCCCGTTCGTGAGTAACAATGAGGAACTTTCGGAAGAGTTCCCAGGTCACATGGGGTTTATCGGGAGTGGCCGGGAACGTGGGCACCAACCCCCGTCGACCTGACGCCATCTACAGCAGTCAGCGCAGAAAATAAAAGAAAGCAAACCATTAAAATAACGACTCAAACACGAGAAACTCGTGAGAAAACGACGGGGGTAACGCACAGCAAGGAAATCCTTCTCGCTTCTGAACATTTTGTGGTACTGTTCCAGAACAGTGAACATGAACGCACCCAAATGTCGGGACTCATTTTCAGTTGCCCCGGAAAGCACCAGTTGAAGTCTTGTGACCATCTGGGCAGAATGTCAAGGTCAAAGGCACGTAAAGTGAACAAAGAAGTACGGGACCCACCTCGTTCAAGAAGGTTATAAGGCTGAAGTACGGAGTGTCCAGCTCATGTAGCATCATGACAAACTTTGCGGTGAACGCTGCGTCCGCATGGGAAAGCATTGCGCGAGGGAAAAAGCATTGCTCAATCATCATCGAAACGGCTGCGACCGAATCGTCCCTTGATGCGACTAAAGCATATAATGGTTAGAGGAGCCCAATATTAGCAAAGCGCCAACAGTGCTTTACTTACAGTTGGAGAACCAGTCGTCTTTCTCCCTCCGCAACCTCCGCAGGACGTTCCTTCGATTGATTTCCTGCTCCCGCTTATCCGCCATCATTGTGTTGGCCAAGTGAAGCGCCCTTTCGTATTCTTTACGCTTGTTCCTGGTTGTTTGTGAGTCCATTCTTCCCGCGTTGAGTGCCGCCAGAGTTTGGTCCCTACGCCGCACTTCCTTTTCCCGCACAGTATCATACAGTCGTGCCGGGGTCTTAAGGTCGTACATGGACAGCTGCCAGAATGTAACAAAAAAGTGGGGACTGATTTTTGTCCAGACGTGCTGCGGGACAAGCCCCGCCACTTGGACAATGGTATCTCGGAGAGCTGGGTGCCAAGGATCACGTCGTTGATTGTGGACCGATGGAAGCTCTATCCATGGGCCCTCCGGTGCCTCCTCTGGATCTGGAGTGGGTGGATCGAACTCCTTGTCGTCCGTCAAGTCGGTCAATTCGGTAGGTTTAGAGGTGCTGTCATCGGTTTTTGTCGCTGCATCCGCAGACTTCTCAGCGAGCACAAGTCCATACTTCGCGTTCCACTCCTACGCAACCAGTACGCACGGCGTACCAATGAGAACCACGAACCACACAAACTCTTCACGATTTCAGACTCACATTGATCGAATGGAGCAATTGCGGTCTCTTCAACAAGAACGCGATTTCCAACTCCAAACCAAATTTCTTGCAAAGTGTTTGCACGTCAGGTACAATAAGCTCGTGGTATTTCTTGGGGTTAAAGTCTGAGTTGAGGAACTCAACGTACTGAAGAAGAGTCGCTTGAATCTGAAAGTAAGAACGACGATATGGGAGAGTCAAAACAATGCTTATGCACATCACCCCGAGCGATATTCAACCTACCTGGTCATAAACACCAGCCAAGGGCTTCAACTCCTCGTCTACACTCTCCCTGCGAAACACCACCTTGGCCCTCAACTGGGACACCGCCACTGCCATGGCCACGACCAAATTGTGCTCCACGAGTGACTTTTTGAGCTTATCTCCGCTGCGCCGCACACCTGGCGCGTACCCAAACACATCCCTGCGGAGCGCATCCGACCCCGCCATGGACTCCAGCTGGTCCGCCGTCAGTTCGGGAAGGGGCGGCTGCACGCCTGCCATCTTATCCACCAGTTCGCGCAGCACAACCAAATCCCACGGGTCCCCCTCCTCCGCAACCTGGGAGAAGATGTGCCGCAAAAGAGCCTCAATATCCATCCCAGGCGACGTGAACTTCTTGCCAAGAGCCCCTGCAAACGCCGCCACATTCTGCAACCAGGGTGACGCGTGGGACCCGTCCGATGTGCGCACGCGTGAGGGGTCCGTAAGGATCTCCAGCATGGCATAACCAAGGGCGTCAAAGGTCAGGTCGCCAATATATCGCGCGGACTCGACGAGTGGGGAGATGATGTTCTCGTATCCAGTCACGTGGTAGATGATGATGGGCGCGCATCCGATGGGGTTGCAGTGGGTCACTTTTCCCAAACGTCGGCCGTGCACCTTGACAGTCTCTGCGGAGAGACGTCTGCCACAAGTACACACCACACACTTTTTTAGAACCCGAGCCACCACCACCATCACATCTCCACGACCCACCTCAAAAAGCCCCTCACTTCCTTCTCGGCCCTCTTCCTCATTAACTCCCCCTCCAACCCGCCCCACCGTCCCTTTTTCCAATCCTCATACAGCCCCATCCGGGCCTTCACCGGCAGGATCCCCAGCAGCTTCCACGCCTCGCTTGCCGCCGCCGCATTTCCCCGTGTCATTGACAAAGCAGGGAGGAGCACCGTGGTCGTCAGGTGCAACCAGGCCCGGAGCGACGCGAAGGCTCCGGGGGTGCTGGGTGGTACACGCGCAACGTCGTCCCGTTGACGCGACGAGGAGAATCTGCCGCCGTCTTCGTCGCGGGGGGCGGGAGGGTATATCTATCAGTGTTTCCAACCGCACCCAATCAGCTCGAGTTCCCAACATCCAACCGCAACAACATGCCAACGCACCTTATCCACTTCCCCCCTCGCAACCCTCACGACCCTTGTCCAGCACGCCATATCCCTCGCCAACCCCTCTGGCCCCAAATAACCACACAGCTCGACAAGCCCCACTCCCGTACTCTTGGACCCCCACAACGCCTCATCGCCCGCATTCCACCTCCCCACGGCGTCACTCCACGCCGCGTCAAACCAGGTCGCGAACACATAGTCCCGCATATACCGCCCGCCCCGACGCACGGGGCGGGGCTCCTCTGCGGCCCTCCAGCTCGCCGTGGCGACGCACTGCTGCTCGGCGTACTGCGCAGGCAGGGGGATCGTGAACCCTTTGACGGGCTCGTACAGGGGCGAAATGCACGCCTTGATGGCGCGGCACAGGAGGGGCAGGATGTCCGGATGCGTGCGGGCCATTTTGACGACGCCGTCGCCCTTGTGGGTGCGGTCCATGAGGCGCAATGCGGGGACAACGCAGCCTACGCTGAGTAAGGCGGCGATGAGCCCAGAACGCTGCGAGGGCGGGCGGAGACGGCGAGAGGGGGGCGGCAGTGCGATGGTGGCGGTGGAGGAGGACGACGAGGCGGGTGCGCGGTGGTACGAGCGCTGGTCGGCCTCGTCTGTGAGGGCGTCCGCGTTCTAATATCGTTGCAAGAGAAACGTAAGCTACGCCTCCTCCACCCTGAACCAGAACCCCACTGCACCCCTCGAACCCACCGTCAACGCATTCCCTCCCCCACTCTCAACCCCACTCCACCGTCCATCCTCCTCCTTCACCCACGCCTCCCACTCCTTATACCGTTCGTCCACATCCTTGACTTCCTTCTCCAACGCCTCCTTCTCCCTCTTGACCCTCTCCTCGCTCGTCTCCCTCTCCACGGGCGGAGCTCCACCGTCCAAGTGGGGCCACAGAGACCCAAGATCGAGCAACCTCGCGCGGGCAAGTAGCGCCGCGCAGAGGTGCAGCTCGAGCGGGGCGAGGACGTCGGTGGACCAGGCCGTGGGGTACACGGAGACGAACGGCGCGCCGACGGCGGTGGCAGTGGCAGCGGCAGCGGCAGCGGCGGGTGTTGCGGGTGTGGCTGACGCCGGTGTGGCAGTATTGGGAGCGGTACTCGTCGTCGTCGAGGGCGTCGTTCCCGCGCCCGCCTTGCCGCCCTCGGCTTTCTCTCTCTCAGTCCTCTCCTTGGCCTCCCTCGCGGTAGCGTACACATGCTGGTGCCATTTGTACTTGAACCCAAGCACCTGCGCCAGCAGCGGAATGGGCGCGACGGGCGGCGGGAGTGGGGCGCTGTCGTCCGAGATCGGGGACAGGGACATGCCCGTGTCGTTGTCCTCCTCCAATTCGTCGGGTGTCCCCATGGGCGTGTCTTCTGCGTCGGTCGTGGCAGTCGTGGTCGTTTTGGCGGTCCCGTTGGCCCTACTGCTTCCGTGCCTCGGTCCCGCACCGGCACCGGCAACGGCCCCCGCCCCGTCCCCCCTGCGCGCCCAATCCGCCGCCGCCACAACCTGGACCCAAAACGCCGCGTGCTCACGCACCCCGCCCACCATGGCGTCCACAATCACGTCCAGCACGCGGGTAGGGTCCAAGTCAAAATACCCCACGAGCGCGTTCACGACTTTATGCACCCTGGCCGCCCTCCTCGCCACAATCGCGTCCGCGAGGCGTGCCTTATCCTCCGCGCTCATATCCTTGGCCTCCTCGGGCCGCAACGCGTCGAGGACCTCCGCCCGCGATACGGGCGCCGCGGCAAGTTCGGCGACGCACCGCGACCACCCTTCGGTGTCTTCGCGGAGGACGTTGTGCCGCTGTTGGCGGAGGGAGGCCGAGGTGTGGATGCGCACGGCTTTGCGGGAGAAGTGCACCACGGGGGTCGGGATGAGGCGGGAGGTGAAGAGGAGGTCGGGGTCGAGGCGGAGGAGGAGGAGGGGCGGGAGCGAGGGGAGGGCGGGCTGGTGGTGGTGGATGGTGGGTTGGTGTTTTGGGGAGGAGGGAGTTTGAGAATGGGAGTCGTGGGGGGAGGAGGGGAGGAGTGAGAACGATAAATCAGAAGAGAGTGGAGAGGAGCCGAGGGAGAACAGGAGTCCCGACAGTCCCGCCGTCCGCACCACTATCCCGCCGTTCGCACCACTATCCCGCAGATTATCCTCACTCTGTCTGAAGAAATCCCAATGAGGTCGAACTGTATAGCAATCCCACTTATTCCCCCATCCATCCCCACTCCCCTCCCCGGCACGGATCTCAACGCCGACCACCATTATACTGTATACCAACTCCGCCCTGAAAGAAATCCGGTGTATGAGAGTGAACTGCAATCCCACGTCGGTCCTTTGCCCCACCCACGGGCCCATGACATGATCGGTCAGCGCTGCGATTCACTCCAGTCCACTCGGCCTTTTCTCGCTCCACTACACTCGCTGTTACATTCGCGCTCCGCGCAGTGTCACTCGCCCTCCGGCGGAGGAATACGCTCCGCGTGACTTTGTCCGCGCAGGGTCATTCACGCTCCGCGCAAGATCACTCGCCATCCGGTGGAGGAATACGCTCCGCGTGTGTCATTCGCGCTCCGCGCAGGGTCATTCGCCTCCGGCGGACACCCTCGCTGCGCTCGGTCCTCGGTCGGCGCCATCGCCCCTAGGCCTCGGAGTCCTCCCTCCGGTCGGACCACACGCACCATGAGGGCAACGACAACCTCCACGAGTCTCGCCTTGGACTCGTCGCTGGCAGGCCACTGATCCGCCGCCGTTGGTCCATACACATTATCCGCCGTCCAGAGCGCATCGGCCACCGCGACCAGAAACGGATCGGCCTCTGCTGCACTGTAGACCTCGGACTCGTCCGCGAGCGACGCCGGGTTACCGCGTGCGGGTGCTGTGCGCGCAAGGGCGTGCACGCGTGCGAGGAAGGCCGCGAGTTCGGATGGCGGGAGGAGCGCGGGTTGAGGTGTGGACGTGGACGCGGCGGGTGCGGGTCTGAGCGCGGCAAAGAGCAGGTCGAGTATGAGCGTGCGGATGCGCAGCGGCAGTTGGGGCGCGAAGGAGGGCGAGTGGGGCGTGGGAGGAAGTGCGTGCGACTGGGCGAACACGGACTCTGCGTATGCGGCGCTGGTGCGGTGCGTGCGGCAGTGTGCGGCGTGTGTGCGGCGTGTCAGCGGTGTCAACGGTGTGTGTGAGTGCGGTGAGACTGTCTTGAGTCACTCACAGCGCGTCCCGTCCCCCGCCGAGTGCGTCCCACGAAACAACGTGCTCAAGCGTCACACCCTGCGCTGCCACACTGCCTCCCTGCGCGGCCATCCCGTTAACTCGGTCCGCGCGTGTGCAATCGGAGGTGAAGCGTGGACGTGCTGCGGTCGAACACTGTGGTCATTTTGGTGCACGCACCAAGTCCTTCGTCCCAACTCTTCTACAAGGTCAAAGCCCCCAGTGCGTCTTAGTTTACAATAACGACGACCTTTCCCATCCTTTTTGGACAGTTTGACGTGCTGCTTCTTTTCTTCTGGTGACAACACCCAACCAGATCGTCCCACCGCCAATCGACTGAGGCTGGATGCCTACCATAACGTATTGAATTATTTAGTCTAACTTATGTAACGCAAAATTTTTTTCATTTCACCTGCTCGAACGATCCTCGGTCATGGTTGTGACGCGACGGACTCATGGGGAGAGCTAAGAGGGACCCCATGGCAGCGTCGAACAAAGAACGATAACTTCGGGTTTTTTTGGGGGGGGGGGGCTTCGACGATTTCGCAGACAAAACCAATCTGGACCCTCATGCACAAGGGGCGTCTTTGTGGCTTTGGCCTATTTCAACCTTGACCATGACTCGATAGGACTAGGCCGCGAGACACTGTAGTAGACAGCCCGCGTTGGCGAAGGTGGTGGTGGGCTGTGCGTTTTCCAGTTGGGGGAAGGCGGACTGGTGGGTTCGAAATTCAAATCAGATATGGTTC
The DNA here is from genome assembly GCA_001574975.1 of Gonapodya prolifera JEL478. Lineage (NCBI taxonomy): Eukaryota > Fungi > Monoblepharomycota > Monoblepharidomycetes > Monoblepharidales > Gonapodyaceae > Gonapodya > Gonapodya prolifera. The sequence continues at coordinate 462,046 of KQ965745.1, read as the reverse complement.
CAAGTTATAAGCTTTGACGGAACGGTGTGTGGGCCTCAGTGGTCTAGTTATGCGGGGAAGGCACAATAACGTCAGCCTTATTTTCGAGCCGATCTCCGCTCCGAGAGTAATTAAAACAATTTATTCAATTCAAACTGTTACATCCAGTCTCGTCATCGCTCCACCTGCCACTCCTTACGCACTTCCTATCCTCATTCCACAACACATCCAATCAGCGGGCGGGCGGTGTGAACAGGAGAACGATGGTGACAGCTCACAATGTAAAAATAGATGATGTTCCTAAAGTACCAACAAGTTGATTGTTTCTTCCCCTTTTAAAATATGAACGCGAAATTTTGTCTTCGTTTTGGTCAGTTGACATGTGACACATCAACTCAGACAAACCATTCATCTTTTCATAGTACAAACGTTGGAATTTAGCATTGAGTGCACTTTGTTTTCAAACAAAAAACGAAATACAACAAAAGGCCACCAAAGCATTGCGTCTACCTCATGACTTTCGTAGACCTGTCGTTGCTCATACCTAAGCTGCCAGCTGTCGGAAACGAGGCGCCATGTCTTCTCGGCGTTGACCGGTCGCACGTTTGGGTCTCCGGGTTTCGTGAAAGAGGCCAGGAGGTGGCAATCTTGCACGATATGTGTCGGTCCCATTTTGCCATGTAGAGTTTTGATTCGAGCGAGTTTCGAGAAGTGACAATACTATCAATGAAAGTGGAGGCAGTTCACTCACTGATCCACCCGACATTTTCACCATTTCAACCATTTCAATTGGCCGTCAGCTCCCATCAAGATTTTGCCAATCGGCGATGCGAAGCACACGGCGGCTAGTTCGGGGTTGGAACCCTTCCTTCGGAACTGTTCATCAGCTGGTGCCAATACCATTCAGCGCTCTCCTGTTTTCTCGAAAATGAGCTTGCAGTCGGCGAGATTGCGCACCGATCTTGTGGACGTGCCGCTCATCTATTGGCAGGTCGAAGAAAACTCCGTCGTGTTCACCGAGTCGGACGAAAGCCTGATTGCCAAGGGCGGGTTCGGTCGAGTATACAAAGGCGTATGGGAAGGATTCATCCCCGTTGCTGTGAAGATGACCGACTTGAACGTGACCATGAGCTATGACAGTAATGTTAGATTGGGCCTGGTCGGGTGATTGAAAACGAACTCTCTTCTCATTAGTTATCTCAGCAATTCGATAGCGAGGCACGTGTCTGGTACAACATGACATCTCCTTATATTCTCCCACTCTATGGCGTCCTGCCCATAATGGGACGACGGTTCTTCATGTCCCCGCTCATGCCAAATGGCGATGCAATGAGCTATCTCGGACAGGGCACATCTTTCGAGGATCGCCATGCTAAGGCAATTAAACTGGTAGGTTGCCAATTGACTTGGGCAGTCTGGTACCTTTTTGTTTCATTCACTTTGCAATGATCGCTTCAGCTTCATGGCTTTGCGTGCGCCGTAGAATACCTTCACGACATGGGAATCATCCACGCTGACCTGAAGCCTGCTCAGCTTCTCGTTGATGGACATGGAGAGTGCAAACTCACAGATTTTGGATTTGCCAAGGTGGTGGATCGAGTGAGTTGTTCTGCTCTGCACACGCGAATACGTCACTCGAACGAAGTCACAGAGTACTCCGGAACCGCCGGCAGAGCTACAACCCAGGGGAGGCGCCCAAAATGCCCAACTGGCTGATGTCAGAGACACTGCGTACCAAGGCGGGCGAGTCGGCACTTCATGGTACATGTCGCCGAATCGCTTCGACAGGATGCACACAGTGAAAGAGGACGACGTCTATTCATTCGGCATCAGCATTTTCGAGGTGAGTTGAATCAGGTGACCCTTTCCGACATCACCCTTCACAGGGAAGCTTTATTTGACGTTCAATAAATTGCAGATGTGGACTGGTATTGGGCCGCGCGAAGCTTATTGGCGACTCTTGCAAGATCAATGGGACGACCGTTGGGTTAAAATCTACGATGGCCTCCGGCCGGAGCTTCCACCTGACTCGGGGATGCCTGAGAGTTTGCAGGTCCTCATGAAAGAGTGCTGGCACTCCGACCCAAAAGTTCGACCACCGTTTGCGGAAATCGCGCGTCGGTTGAAGGAGCTTCTTGGTGGCGAGAGGTATGTAAACCACCACGTGTTGGTGTTCGACCTCGAATCTTTATGTATCAACTCAAATGGCAGTCCCGACGCCAAGCAAAACTTTACCGAGAAGAACTCCCAGTACAGCAACTTATCTCGCGACGAAATTACCCAAGCTTTACAGCCCGAAAAGATGGCAAAAGGTCCCGACGGATTTTTGGACCTGGAAAAGGCACTGCTTCTCTTTCAGCAAGCTGCAGATATGGGCTTTCCCGATGCACAGGAACGACTTGCATTTTTCTACCGCTATGGACTGGGAGGTCTCACCAGAGATCTCTCGAAAGCCGCACATTGGTACCGTCAAGCTGCGGAACTTGGTAACCATCCCAAATCGCAACTCGAGCTCGGAAGATTCTATCACGAGGGAGTTGGTGGATTGGAAGAGAATGGAGCTGAGGCTGTTCGATGGTGGCAGCAGGCTGCAGAGCAGGGCAATGTTGATGCTCAATACAGGATGGGAGTGGCGTTCTACACTGGCAGTGCCGTCAAGCAGGACTATCAGTTATCAGCTGAATGGTTGCAGCGGGCTGCAGATCGTGGACACGTGAATGCCCAGTACCACCTTGCAATCTACTATACAAAGGGATTGGGTGTTGGAAAGAACGATTTCAAGGCTGTCGAGTGGTACGAGAAGGCTGCGTTTCAGGGGAGCACAAGCGCCCAGTACAACCTTGCCATCATGTATGCAGAAGGCATGGGGACTGAGAAGAATTTGAGCACCGCCGCCGGATGGTATCTCCGGGCAGCAGAGAAGGCTGATGCCGACGCTCAGTATAACCTGGGGAACTCGTTTTTCAAGGGCGAGGGAGTGGAAATAAATGAGGCGTCAGCATTTCAGTGGTACAGTCGAGCTGCAGAACAAGGGCATGTTGCTGCCCAATACAGCTTGGCAAAAGCCTACTACACCGGGGCGGGAATCGAGCAGGACAAGGAGGCAGCTGTCCTGTGGTTTGGTCGGGCTGCTGAGCAGGGTGATGCAATGTCTCAGTATAACCTTGGATATTTGCTGAGAAATGGCGTAGGTGCTGCCAAGGACGAAGGAACGGCGATTTTGTGGTACCACAAAGCCGCAGAGCAGGGTCTGATGGAAGCCCAATACAACTTGGCTTTGGCTTATGAACATGGTCGTGGTGTGGAAGAAAACAAACAGATAGCAGCTCAGTGGTATTACAAGGCTGCAATACAGGGAGATGCAACCGCTCAATTCAAACTGGGCAATGCTTATCTGGCAGGTCAAGGGGTGGAGGAAGATTCACAGACTGCCCTTGCGTGGTACCGCAAGGCTGCAGAGGGAGGACATGAAAAGGCACAGGAATTCGTATTAGACTTCGAGGAAGCAGAGACCGAGGATAGCAAATTTGACGAGGAAGAAGCGGCCAAGTCACTTCTTCGTGAAGCAGAGGAGGGCGATGCGGATGCCCAGTACAGGTTGGGAGCTGCCTATGCAAGCGGCGCTGGTATGGAGCAGAATGACGGCAAAGCAGCGGAGTGGTACAGAAAAGCCGCGGAGCAAGGTCTCGCCAAAGCCCAGTTCAGCCTTGGATACGCATACGGCAAAGGGGTCGGCGTCGAAAAGGACACTCGAGCGATGGTCATGTGGTACCAACGCGCTGCGGAGCAGGGACTTGTGAAGGCTCAATCCTATTTGGGCGACGCCTTCGCCAAGGGGGTGGGTGTTGACAAGGACGAGCGGGTCGCTGTGGAGTGGTACCGCCGTGCGGCAGACCAAGGTGACTCTGCGGCCCAACGCGCACTGCAAAGACTGGAAAGTCAAGCAGGTGTGTTGTCGGCGTGAGGGAGAGGTTGCTGGATGCATTTATTCATACTTTTAATGCTATCCGCGGCGTGCGAGCAGGGACGCTGCTGCGACGCGCGATCCACGCTCTATTGTAATAATGGTTAAGTTATATGTAGCTAGAAATCTCCTCTTTTATCGCTTATCTTTTGTGGAACTTGATGAAAATCAGGAGTATTTCGAAGTACAATAAACGCAGACAAAACTCCCCGCAGCGCAACGGCCGGACAGACATCTCTCCTCTCTCTTCTCTCGGCAAAAGTACCGTACTCCCAGGTCCTCGTGCGCACTCCGCCACCATATCGCGAGCGGAAACTTCCAAACGCACCTATTTCGCACAGCTGTGGTAGACACCCACCCACACGGGCCCACACACATATCTTGTTTTGCACACGGCACATCGCACGAATCGCGGCGCGTGGTGCATTTGTGTTCTGTACTGTACCTGACGCGACGCGACACGACGCCGGCCCCCGTTTTTCATTACCATGTTAGGGCTCTCGGTGATAGAACTTATCCACCAGCAGGGCAGCTAATGCCACCATAAAACAGGGAGAAATAGGCAAGAAAGAAGGTCTCGATGTAGTAATGGACCCTGGTGCGCCAAAAATAATCCAACAAGTTTTCATGAGACTAACATGCCTGGGTGGGTGTACTCCAACTCAACGCCGAACCATACCACTGGGCCATCATTCATCGTTAAACACGTCAACGGAGCGAAATTTGACATTATATTCATTAATAATGTCATTGATTAGATGTATTCACCAGCAAAAATACAGTTCGGGTTGAATTATTCTTTGTCGTACTTCATACCACATTCCAGCGGTTTTCCCCTCCATTTCTTGAAGGTCTTTCCGATAAAATCTTTCGAAACATCGGCCATTGCAAAGAAAACACCTGCAGTAAGGCCTGCTTCTTACAACTAGTTGTAATGCAATTGTATAGTCTTTGGCGCGGGGTATGTCGTGGGCGTTGTGGGTTGTGAGTTGTATGAACAGCCGGAACTTGTCTTATCCATTAGGCATGGTGGCGGTGTGGAGGTGGAGGGGTTAGGGCAGTGGAAATGTAATGGAAAATTTGGGTGATGGATGAGCTTGGAAGCCTCCACTGATGCACGCTGTAAGCAGGATCAAGGCGTCGGTCTATTTTCTGGTTTCGTGAAGCCGAGCTCCAGCACGTCGCTGGAGGAGGTTGGGCGGGACAACACACCACTGGCACCTGGAGGAAATGTGGCCCAGGATTGAGGATGTGTCATTGAATCCGTGGATATGGTTTCTGAAGAAGATTCCGACTCCCTCTCTTGTTTTTCTTGTTCAGTTAATTTGAGCTAGAGAACGCTGTGTATTTCCTCAGCGAAATGTTCTATTCTTTGTGAAACTTGATGAAAGCCAGGTGGCATTCCACGGATATATGGCGACGCTTTTCAGCGGACGGACTGACTGGCCGAGCTCAGTCTACCCCCTTCAGCCCACGAAAATACACTGCGGACCGGAGCAAGGGGACTCTGCGGCCTCAGGCACACACCCCTCCCGCGATCGCGTCCCTCCCACATTCCCACGTCTCCCCTCATCCATCTCACATCCATGCCATCCCGTCCGCTGCGGCCACCCCCGCCCCCGCTGCTGCCCCTGCTCCTGCCGATCCTTCTCCTTCTGCTGGCCCACGCCCCAACCTCTGCCCAATCCCAGTCCCATCCGCCGTACACACCGACCTGCGCTGCGTGCGCCGTGGGAGCAGAAACCTGTGCGGGGACGTCGATTACGGTCATGTGAGGCTGGGGTGCGTTGCGGGGGGGCGGAAGCGTCCATGGTGATTGATGTTTGATGGGTTACGTCCTTGGTTTCTTCCCCGATTCTCCGATTCCCCGATTCCGCCATTCCGCCTCCACCTGCATGTTCACTTTTCCGCTTCCTTTTTTTCGACCTTGTACCTTCTTCTTTCTTCTGCCTCTCATCCCCTAACCCCGCACACACCTCATCCCGAACGCGACCCCCCACCCCCACCGCCACAACGAGGCAGGCCGAACTTTACATACGGCGTGACGGTACTGAACGCGGCGCGCGCAGGTCAGACAAGCTGGTGGAACTGGACGATCGCATCTACGGGGACCGACGTGTTTGATGTGCGTGTTCACATGTTCCCGTCTTACTAGGCGCCAGCTCTTTATGCTCTCCATGTCATTCCCACCAAACGCAACCCCCCACACACGTACAGGTCGTCTTCTACGCCTACGACGCGCAAAATCGGATCAGCGGCACTTCGGCCTCCATCCCTGGTGCACCATACTGTTACAAAGACGGTGCAGTGATCGCGCAGAGCTCGAGCACCGTGTCCCTGTCGGCGACCAACTGGTACAGGTTCAACATCACGTGCAAAAACACGCAGCAGTCGTGTAGGTTCAACTACGACTTTATTTGGGCTGTCAGTCAGCCAGGTACGTATCGTGCCGTCTGTCTCCGTTGGTCGTGAGGCGCACTCTGATGCAAATTAACCCCTATGTGAACTGTCGATGGACAGCCTCATGGCCCTCGTCCCCTGGCTCTGGCTCTGCGGACGCGTACACCACGACCCTGATCATCATTCTCGCGGCCGGCGGGGGCGGGGGCATTGCGCTGATCGGGATCGGTGTTGGAATTTGCTGCTGCTGCGGCTGTTGCTCGTGCCGCCGACGGGCGGACGCTGCCAGGGTGCAGATGGTGATGGTGCATCCCATGGCCGTGGCGGGGGTGGCGGTGGCGGGTGAGGCCGGGGAGGCGCAGGCGCAGATTCCGGCGGGAGTCGCGTATGTGGTGTTGCCGGGGGAAGTACCGGCGGGGACTGGTGGCGGTGGCGATGGAGGGTCGCCTGTGTGAGTGAGTCGTGCGGTCGAGGTGTGGTGTGGTGCGGTGCTGTGTGTGTGGACGCGACCGAGTGCGGTACTTCTCATCGTGTACGTACGCGTTAACGTCGTCTGGTGTGGCGCCGGAGGAGCCAGATGCTTCGGCCCTGAACCCTGCCAGACCCTCACCCTCCGAATGTGTCCAAATGCAGACATGTCTACCCCACACGTGCACAGCCACCGCAACCCTCCACGCCGCTTAGCCAGGTTTAGTGACCCCGGCCGCAGCACGCGGCAGAACGTGCCCCCGCTCGTCCCGCTCTGGACATAAAGTGGCACAACGCAAAACACCCCGAACCCAGCCACCGCCAGCGCCATGGCGTTCCTCTTCAAGCCTCTCTCAGGTGTCTGTCGCGGCTGCCCTGTCTCGTGCGTCCCCCGCGGCTGACTCTCCCCTCCCTCGCGCCGGCTGCCCGCCAAGCAGCGGTCTTCGGTTCAGTCGCAAATGCATTCTCGCGCTCAGCTCCTCGCGTCGCCGCCTCGGCTGGCGCTCCCGCGACTCCTTTGACAACGGTGACACCCACGACACCGTCCGGCGTTGCAAGGCAGGCACCGCATGCCCGGACCGAACCACCCACCAGCAGCACGGGAGGAGACCATGGATCGCAGCAGCAAGACGGAACCAAGAACAGCATGATCCTCTCTGACAAAACGGCCGGCGAGACCCCTTCCAATCCCAAGGAGGACGTCGATGGTGGCCTCGAGAAGCCGGGCCAGACAAAGGTCGAGGACCAGGCCGCGCACAAGGGCACGGAAAAGGCGGAGGACCAGTCTGCGCAGAAGGGCCAGACCGAGCTGAAGGCCACGGCCGCGCAGAAGGGCAAGGAACAAGCAGTTGTTCAGGCCGAGCCAAAGGGCCAGACCGAGTTGAAGGGTAAGGAAAAGCAGGAGAGCCTGCCCGAGCAGAAGCACAAAGACAAGGAAACGGAGGTGGCAGTGGTCGGGCGGAAGGGCCAAAGCATAGCCCAGGTGGACCCGAGCGTTGCCGCTCTTGTCAAGGACCTGGCGACAGCGGTCGCCCCGTTCACCCCGTCTATCGTCAGAGAGGTTGCCAATGGCACCGTTCTCATCGGCACCGCTGTATTCACTGGAATCAACAACCTTCCCGGCCTGGCCGACATGCAAAAGAGCCGCATTTGCATGGCAGTGGGCTGTGCCGCTGGCGGGTTCGTGGTTGTCTTGACGTGTGTCTACCACGGAAAAACGTTACATGGCGAGTAAGTTGCCCGTTTGTTGTTGGTGTTGGTGCTGGTTGCCTTCTGGGGAACAGGCTGCAATAACTTCATCACTCTCCTTCATTGATCCTTCGCCTTCGCCTTCCACAACCTTGCTTGTGCTTTACCTCGCTTGTGCTTTGTCGTGGGCTTACTTCAGAGCAAACTATATCCCCGTGAGTGCACGAGACTCAACCACGCCGTAGGGCGATTGTCCCCAGACCACATGGGCTCAACCAACCCGTTTACCACCACCTCATACTAGATCCTCGGATGCACCGCTGGATTCGGAATCACGGGGTGGTGCATGGTGGGAGAAGATTCAGCATCGCACTCGGCAAGGCCATCGCACTCGGCATTAGCATTAGAAGCGGCACCGCAATCGGCATCAGCATCACCGGCACTACCACCCTTTACGCCTGCAGCAACTGCACGGGGACCACAGGTTATTCCACCGGAACCACCAGTTGTTGCAGCGGCACCACCAGATATTACTACTGCAGCGATTGCACCGGCACTGGCACCACCACAGCTATCACGCCGGCACCACAACATATCATTGCTGTCGATACTACACCGCCACCACAACCTGTTATTCCTTCTGATATTGCACCGACACCACCTGTTGTTGCACGGGCACCGGCAGCCATCACACCGATACCACTAGTCTTTACACCGGCACCACCAGTTGTCACCCCAGCACCACCACTTGTTACACCGGCATTACCAGTTTTTACACCTACACCACCAATCTCTACACCGACACCACCAGTTTATACACCGGCACCACTCGCTAGCAATTATTGCACCGGCTCCACCAGCAATCACTGGTCCGGCTGCTGCACAAGGACAACGCATCCAATGCAGGCTATTCAGCAGACCGTGCCTGCGCACAATCATACGCAAGAGTACCCGCCAGTGGCCCAACCTGCTCGTGCTATCGGCAGCGGGGGTGTGAATGCGCTCGATGGGCCATGGGCCCGCTTGTAGACGGGACCGGAGCACGAGTACGAGCAAGCACTGGTTTCTTTGGACGGTTAGCTCGGCGCACGAACCATTTGAGACAATCATCCACGCACCATTTTACACCATTTTGAGACAGTTATCCAACATCCAGGCACCCTTGTTTACCATTTGAGCCGTGGTTCCGTTCCAGCTTCCTTGTTACCGGTTTGAGACAGTCATCTGACATCCAGGCACCAATCGACATCATCTTGATCAGACACCATTGTACCACATCGGAGACGGCCATCCACGCTACATTGCACACCATTTCGACACAATCATCTACGATCAATTACACACCTTTGAGAAAGATATCTTCACGCCGCATCGTTTTTGTTCTTCCACTCATTTTTATTTTCTTTTCTGGCTGTTAAGTTTTTCTTGGATCACGAGGATTTTGGACTTCACCATTGCTCACCATGTATTGTAGGAAGGCCACGCACGAGCCGCAGGCGGTGAGTCGGATCAATACGACGTAAGAATACAATGGGTTATTTTTAGGAGTTGCCGTGGTTGTAGACTTTTCCCCCACTCTTTTTTTTCTTGTTCCTTCTTTTGAAATAAACGCGTTGTAACAAAAAACGGACGGGAGTAGAGGAGAGTAAAGTTCTCCGCCTGGTGAAAGCAGAGCACGCCTGTGTGGTTGAGTCTCACGGCGCGGTGTTGGGGAAACGAACATGCGGCACCAGAGGTTCTCAGATTTGCGCCACATGCTTGTGAATTCAATTTTTTTCTGTTGTTTTCTGCGCTAGTATCCTCGTATCCAATTGAAATTCCGTGCTAGGAAACCAGCGTTACTGCTGCGGTCCACTCTTTCCATCCATCGCTGCCCACGCGATGTCGCGCAAGAAACCCACCGTGCTGATCGACCTTTCCGGGTGCGTGCTCCGCTCGTGCATCGTGTGGTGCATGCGAGTCACCGCCAACTGACGCCGTCGCAGCACAGTCCACGTCGACGATGCGCCAATCGAGGGATCCGTCGAGGCTGTCCAAATGCTGAGAGATAACGGGTTCACGGTGCGTGTCTGGCGTGTTTGGTGCGGGGCGTAGTCCGCGTGTGGGACTCTGCGCTGACTGATTCCATTCAACGTCGTTCATTGGACACTCTTCACCTTATACGAACTCCCACCCCATGCCACTCCAACTCTCCCCACCACAAGATCCGCTTCCTCTCCAACACCACAAAACACTCCTCATCCACGCTCATCCGCTCCCTGCGCGCAATGGGCCTTTCCATACACCTGTCCGAGCTCTTCACGTCCCTCTCCGCCGCACGGGACCTCGTCGCGTCGTGGCCTGGCGCCAAGCCGATGCTGTTTCTTGAGGACGATGCGAGAGCGGAGTTCGAGGCGGCGTTGGGTGGGAGTGGGACGGGTGCGGCCACCGAGGTTGCGGTGGGGGAGAGGAAGACCGACGGATCCGCATCCGCACCCGCTGCACAATCCGACCAACCCTACTCCTGCGTCGTCGTGGGCCTCGCTCCGTCAATGTTCGAATACGAAAACCTCACGCGCGCCATGAATGTCCTCCTCGCGGGGGGGAAGCTTGTTGCGATTCATAGGGGGAAGGTGAGCTTGGTGCGGCGAGGGGGCGTTTGGGGGGTTCGGGGGGGGGGGGAAATGTGGGAGTGTCGTGGTTCTTGTGCACCAGGTTGTTGATGGGAGCGGCATTGGTCTCCTTTCTCATCGTGCACTCACCCCCTTCCGCCATCTCCATCCACCCCCATCCCCCCCCGCCAGTACTTCGCCCGCACCACCGGCCTAGCCCTCGGCCCCGGCCCTTTCGTCTCCCTCCTCGAACCCTTCGCCTCAACCCCTCCCACTCTCGTCGGCAAACCAAACCCGGCCTTCTTTCACCTCGCGCTTGCATCCGTCCCCTGCGCCCCGGAGGACGCAGTCATGTTCGGCGACGACGTGCGCGATGACGTCCAAGGCGCCGCGGCCGTGGGCGTGCGTGGGTTCCTGGTACGGACGGGGAAATATAGGCCAGGGGATGAGAAGGAGGTGGGTGGGGTGGGGAGGTGTTGGCGGGATTTGAAGGAGGGCGTGGAGTGGTTGGTCAGGGAGTATGGTGGGAACTGAAGGATGGTGGTGATGTGGGGCAGACGAGACGACCGGGGTGGGGGATTGAGGGGAAATGCGAATGGAATAGAGGTGTAGACGTGCGTGTGTATTTTGCAAACAGTTCCACGAAATGCAAAGAATCGTGTGGTATGAAAAGCTGACACTAGACGGACTGATTTTCTACAAGGCTCGCACACAGCGACCCCTCGCCACTGCTGTTCCGAAAAAGTCCCACTCCTGCACCATGCGCCTGCCCTTCTTGCTCTTTCGTCACGACCTCCCCCCGGGTATGGCCAGCGCCATCACAGAATTTTGACGCGGTTCGGAATACCAGCATATCGGATGTCGCGCCATTCTTGGGCTTCATCAACTGTGGGATCCCGACCAGAATGTCCTTCAACACGCTCTCCACCAGCAACCACCAGCCCTTCCACCTTCCACCTGCGCTTCGCCTTCGGCAGCTCGGCCCAGGGCGAACCAATCACAGAAACTCTTTGCAAGCCAAGAAAATCCTCAGTCAAGCTTTCCCATCCATCGCCTTTCACTTCAATTGGCCAAGGTCACCAACAGAAAGTCGTTCAAACCACTCCCCACCACCCACCACCCACCCTTCCTTCCACCACGCCCTTTTCGCATACTCTCCCTCGGCCCAAGACCTAGCACCCAAATCGACCCTCTTCTCCGCCTCGGCCGCCAACTCCTCGCACTTCACCACAACCAACGCGGGTCCTAGATTCCGCTGCACGCGCGCCACAAGCGGGGCCACGTCCAGCATAGGCCTGGACCCGCCCACGTCCACAAACACCGTCAGTGGGGGCGGCGGCTTTCCTTCCGCACCAGCACCCTTCGCGGCAAGCTCCTCCACCAACCTCACAACCCGCGCCCACCCTTTCTCGCTCAACACATCCACACGCTCGAACCGGGCCCCGGGGTACCTCCGCCTCGCCTCGTCCACGAGCTCGACGGACGTGTCCACCCCCAAGACGCGGGAAGCGTCGTAGTAAGAGTGCTGCACGAGCACGTCGGTGCACAACCCATAGGAGGCCCCAATCTCGAGCGTCAGCGAGTACGGGTGCGTGTGCGAGCGCGCTAGATGCCGGTAGTGCGTCGTCGAGGCAGTGATGAGCACCGTGGGAGGGCGTGGGTTCGGGATGCCGTATGGGTGAACAGTGGTAGTGTCGTCCAAGAGTTCACCGAGTTCACCGACGGCGGCCCCGGTTCCGGTCCCATCCCCCGCCGGCCGTTCAACATGCACCTCCTGGTTAGCCTCCGGCGGTTCTTCCAGCTCTCGTTTCGCGCGGGCCTTGAGCCCAGGGATAAAGTCATCACGGGGCACATTCGTCATCACATAGGTGAGTCGGTCCCTACGCACTCGATGCGACACCCCGCAGCACCTAAATCGCACCAGGACGCGCCCGTCGGGGGCCTCGTCCTCGAGTGCGACCGCGTGTCCCGTTTCCTTGTCGGAGCGAAGCTGGACCCACACGGTGTCCCCGCGGCGGTACTTGGGCGGGCATTTAGGGTCGTCAAACGTCGGGGGATAGACGACGTAGAGGTAGCTTGTGGGAGGAAGCCCGGCGAAGTGGATGGGAGGTGATGTGTCAGGGGACGGTGTGTTCCAGGGCGATTCTCCGGAGAGGTACCCGTTTTTGAAAGGCGCGAGGAGGTGCGAGCATGTGCAGGAGTGTGATGGTGCGATCGGGGGTTGCGCGATTTGTGTTTCGGTTGGTTGCATTTGTTCCATATCACATGCTCGCACTTCCAGGTCAATCACCTATCGTTGATTACATTCATCAGAAATCGGACAATCTCGTCATTAGACTTTACAAACCAATCATGTGCCCTTCAGAGCAATAGAGCTCCCACAGCGGGACGTTTAGAATGCACGTTTTGCACACCTCCACCCCATCAAGTGTGACAGAGCTGCATTCCGCTCTTGGTGCACTTGTGTGTGTTCAGCAGGCAGCTAAAAAGCAAAATAATTTTTCGTCGGCCCAGGCGGTTGCGACCATTGTGTTCAATACATGCTGTTGAGACGGCAGTGATGCCGATTGCTCCCCGAATGCAAGAGCCAGTATTCGCGGACACCCCAGGAGCTTTCCCACTCTTCATCTCCGAAGCAAATGTTCACATACTTACGGAGGCTCGGAGCGTGTGTAATTCTGTGTTGTGACGGGGACGAACCGCAGAGGGCAACGCGAGACCACAAATGGAGGAACGCACCAATAGCGACAGCGGCTTCGAGAAAGATGAGAAGAGGAGAGAGTGAAACTCCAATGGAATTGTGATAGAAACTTTCGAACAGTTCTCGTCCGGCCCCAAACGATGCCAATTGCGAAGATTGAATGGATTACTACCCTCTGATTTTCGACTATTTTCTTCATATCACTGTTCTATTTTTTGCATCGTGACGTGTTTCTGGATGTCGGTGGATTTCGGTCCGGGGCCAATGGGACCCGTGGACCACGGATCAACGGGAGACGGCGGATTGTCGGATTCAATTGAACGCCGGATTCAATTAAACGTATTATTGAGTCCGCCAATCCGTTGGTCACTTTTTCGCTTTTGGTCACCTTTCGACCTTTCTCTTGGGCCTTGGCACAGGTGGCAGGTTCAGGGTTGGATTTGTCAATTATTTACGTTCAGGAACCATTACCCTCCGCCTCCCCACAAACACAATGGCGACGGAATCCACCGCTGCTCTCAAGCCAGCGCTCGAGAAAACGGACGGCGAGGACTTCACTGCCCACATCACCCAGGCGCAGCAGGATGCCACGCTCCGAAAGTACGTGGAGGTCGTGTGGCAACGCGAACAAAGTTTCACGTCTTGCACACCCCGACATCTAGGATTGACTGGCACATCATGCCGTGGAGCGCGTGGTTGTACCTCTTAAATGTGAGCGGAGGCAGCTCTTGTCGGTCTACGCTGAGTTTGAAAGGGTCTGAACCCCCAACCCCTTCTTTCTTTCCCCTAATATGGAGTATTTGGACCGTACAAACATGGGCAGTGTCAAAATCGCCAACCTCGAAGCCAAGACGGACGTGTACACGCAGCTTGGAATAAACGACAACGATTGGCAGCTGGCGATATCCATTTTCTTTGTCGGGTATAGTGCGTTGAGATTTTTTGAGATCTGTTGTCTTCGTTGCGGCGGTCAAAACCTGACCTTGACCTTGACTGGTGTATGTGACGTTTCTAAGTCGTGTTGGAGATTCCCAGCAACCTCATGATCCGTGAGTGGCATATGTGAAGTCATTACCTGAAAACCGGCCAAGAAAGTCGACTTACGTGCCATTTGCCATGTGCGGCAGAGCGCGTCGGCCCCTCAAAATGGCTGTCTCGCATCATTGTTTCTTGGGGTGCGTTGACGTTGACGCCTTCCCATCAGACATCCATCTTTAACTCTGTCGCTCATCGCTTATCGCATATCGGCGCATCTGTTTCACCGCCAGGAATCGTGGCTCTCTGCATGGGATTCGTTCAGAACCGCGCGGGCCTCATCGTGACGCGGTTCATGCTTGGAATATGCGAGGCCGGATACGGGCCTGGAATGATCTTTTATTTCTCCATTTGGTACAGCAGAGTGCGTGAGGAATACCCAGCCAGAAAAAAGATATGCTTGTTCTGATTTCGTGCAACTCCGACCACCCACCGACCTCGCGTGATCCCAAATGACAGAAAGAGTACGCGATCCGGTTCAGTCTGTGGTACTGCAGTGCGACGCTCGCCGGAGCCTTTGGTGGCTTGCTCGCGTACGGGATTTCGTTCATGTGGGTTGGGAATCTTTGTCGCGTGCGTGGGGGCGGTGGAGGAGTGGGGGAGGGAGCCTTGCTGTTCGTGCGTTTCACTGAAAGACATTTCATGCATCTGCCTTCTTTGTGCCTTGTGGCGTGCGTGCAATTAGGAATGGATCCGGCGGACTTGCGGGGTGGCGGTGGATTTTCATCTGTGGGTGTGGTGGTTTTCTGCGTACTCTGCCGCATCCGTTTTCTCATCGATTCGCTTCCACACCGCACGTCCAATCCAACCTTCAACCCCCAGTCGAGGGTATCCCTTCAATCATATGCGGCGTCCTCACGCTTTTTATTCTCCCGAACTACCCGCACACGTCCAAGTGGCTCACCGAGGTCGAGAAGGAATGGTGCGAAAAACGGATGGAATCGAATGCGCCGTCAGCGCGCAAACGTAACTTTGGTGAGGGTTCTGCCTGTGGTTCTGGGCTCTGGTGTGACCACTGACCAATGTCATATCTCGCTCAACCTTCACCTAAACCTAAACACCACCTTGACCTGAACACCCCAACTCACACCGTGGCTGCGCTTACTCAACTCCACCCCACCATCGCACATGCGCACACAGACAAGGCCGAGTTCCTCGCAGTCATGACCGACCCGCACGCGTACCTCTACACTGCGATATACATGAGCAACAATGTCGCCTTGCAGGCGCTCACGTTCTGGTTGCCGACCATTAGTAAGTGAGATACCTGTGTCATGGCTCCCAAAGTTCTAACTGTGTGAGAACATTTTCAGTCAAGAACCTGGGATATGCGTCCACCACCGCCCTGCTCATGACCGTGCCGCCGTGGCTCACGGCATGGTTTGTGTCTCTGGCGGTTTCGTGGAGTGAGTGCAAATGCTCATTTTGATCCAACACGTTCAATCAACTGATCTTCATCTTCCCCATTCTCCATTCGCCATCCCAATGAAATGAAAAAGACTGCGACAGGACTCAAATGCGGGTCGCGCACGTTCTTTCCACCGAGGCCGCGTTCCTCGTCAGCCTTATCATGTTTGCGGCTATCCAAAACTCCCCGGGTGCCGGCGCTGCCGCCGTGAGTTGTGCACTGTATCTCCATGCCGCTGTACGATGTACGATCTCGACGCCATCCCTATTCTCATTTGCCCCCCCCTCCCCCCTCGCCCCCTTCACACCGACGCCACGTCCACCCAGCTCTACTTCGCCTGCTTCATCGCGACGTCCGCCACGTCGGCGTTCGTGCCGTGCGTGTGGGCGTGGCGCACGAGCACGACGCAGGGAACAACGGGGAACGCTACTGCCACGGCGTTGATGAATGCGTTGGGTGAGACGGAAAGGCCCGGCACTTTGGAACCGTTGAAAGTCATTGACTCACCTAACTCGGTCATTGACCAACTTGACCAATTCTCCTCTCGCAACAGGCAACATCGGTGGCGTCGCCGGCCCCTTCGTGTTCCGATCCGACTGGGCACCGAGCTACACCAAGGCGTTCGTGATCATGGCGTGCCTCTCGTTCACGTGCATCGTGCTGGTGAAAGTCGAGGACGAGTGGGCGAAGCGGGAGCAGTGCAAACACTCGCACGCGCATGCGGGGGATGCAGAAGCCGAAGGCGGGAAGCAGTGACTCGACTCGAAGGGTGTGAAACCATAGTTTAGAGCGCTTCTTGTTATTAGATGAACGCACACTATTTCTATATCGATGCGAATCAAATGCGAAGAGCCTTCTCCCCATAATCGCATTCCAGGAGAAGGGGTGGTGTTGGAGTATAGTGTCGGACTTCGGAGTGGTTGGAGAGGTCGAGTGCAGTGGACACATGGTGGCGAACACACAGACTGTAAGACTTGAATTTAATTTTCATCCTTTTGCCAATGAGACAATCCGTGCACGCAAGATGGGCCCCGCAAGATCGCGGTCGACTCGTCACGTGACCTTCGAATGGGGAAGCGGGAGAGACCCCACAAAATTCTTTCCACTTCACCCGCACTTCAACACAAGGCAAACGCGATCGCGATTGCCCCTCCCGTGCCTGCACCGATCGTCCAACTCACCGGCACCATGTCCTCCCTCCCTTGGTTTCAACTATTCTCGAATCCACGACACACCCTTGTCTGCTCTCTCATATCCCCTGTCCCCTTTCCTGGAAACCAAAGAGCCTACCCACGTACACGTGTCACACCCTCACATCCATCGCACGAACCGGGGACCTCTTTGAACCAGGGGGCGGGTTTGTTTGGCAGAAGGAAACACGATCCCAACCATCGGTTCGAACGCCTTCAATGCTCCAGCCTGATTTTGCAAGAAACGTTTTCGGCGATCAAGAGGCTGATAAAAACCAGTCCTGGACTGGAGGTGTCGCCCTTTGACACACTTTTCGCGTTTGGCTCGCTGAAAACCGGACATGAGACTGCTCACCATAATTACTGCTGGTTGATAACAGGTGGCGCGACTGCCCGTCGTGGTAATGACCGCATCGACTCCTTTGAATGATGAGCGCCGCAAAACCCGGATACGTGACGTCTCCGTGGACTGAGTCAGTGATAGTGCAATGGTCGCAAATATGGGCTTCGAAACGTGTGGACGGCGTTGATCGAGGCATTCTGTCAACGCTACCACCATTCGAAATCCATCTTGGCAACGATTGGAGTCCCGACACAGTCACACAAGTACGTGTGCCAAAGCATTTGAGAAAAATTCGGGAAAGTGCGATATGCATTTTGTGGTCACTCCAGGAGCGTATATCACAACTTCCGGGTTTCTTCACACGGATGCACAGATAATGCAAAGTTCCCCACTTTGGGGTTTGAAACGTGGTGGACGGCGTTGAGAGAGGCACTCTGTCACCCTCCCTCAAATTGCAAAGCAGAAATGGTGACAATTGGAATCTGGACGCAAGTACTTGTGCAACGGTGGGAGAAGTTGTGACACTCTGCAATATTCCTATCGCGGAGTGCAATGGGCCATGAGCATGAGCGTGAGCCGCACCCCATGATTGCGTTTTGCAAGTTCACTCCTTCTTCATACGGGGTGCTTGCAAAGTCAAGAGCCACATTCCACGAGGTACGACTGTTTATTTCTCGGCTCAAAATTTTTTTGTATGGGGTTCTTGTATGGCGTATTGCCTTTCAACATGTTTGCCACGGCCACGAAATATATGTCGATGTACTGCCAGCAAACTCGGAATTCTAGCTAGTAGGGATCGCTGGAAACCGCGAATCTCTTTGCGGGCCTATGCGCACCCGCTTATGCAATGGGGAGGCGTATTTTGTCATGTCAAGCAAGAGACACAAAATCTGATGACATCAAGGATTAATTATAGTAAGCAAGTAACTAAAGGAGTTGATCATCTCCTAGATAGATAGCGCTACGTTGTATGGTACCTCCCCGCAAGCGGGGGGGTGACGGTCCACCACCAAACCATCGAGCAACCCGGAGAGAGCGCACGACGCGAAAAGCAGTACCTTCATTTGTTTTCAAGTAATGATGGCAACAAGCTGGAAGCCTACTGTTGTATTAAATCAAAACCTGCGTGCAAATTCGTGATTTCGGACTGCGCGTGGGAGAGGCAACAGTGGCCGCGAAACCAGTGTTTTTTGTTGATTTTGGACACACCAAGACCGACTTTCCCAAACCGTGCATGTATTCAATTTTTGTGAGTCTTCGCAAGGGTCTTCTGTGAGCGCCAAGGCCCAGGCACCTCCGGCCGCCATTTAAAATGTCCGCTCCGATAGCCATGGAGACAAGCTATTCAGCTCAAAGCATGGAATTCAGTTCCTCCAATTCGCCATCTGCCACTCCTTTAACATTACCCCTCCACATTCCAAACATCCGACATCCTGATGTCTTTCGTTGTCGAATCCTCCATCGCTCTTTCCTCGCTCATCTCGCTCGAGATCACCATCATCGCCTTCATCATGGCAGCTGTAGCTCTACGATCAGTCTACGCCATCCTCCGTCTCGTCATCCCTTCCTCTTACTCCGTCATATCACCTTTCTCGGCATCTCCCCAATCACCGATCTGCACCTCTACCTTATCAGCTCCCCGATAAGACAAGCCGCAAGCTTCTCTCCTTATTGACAAACTCACGACCCGCCTTGCCAAATCCCCACACCTGTCCTCTGGCGCGATCGTCCTCGAGTCTGTTGGCACCGGACTCCGCAAGCCCGGCGATACTCCAGTATCGTGCCGCTGTGTCGTACACACAAGGAAGAGAACTGTTACGGCCCAGGTTGAGGAGAAGGCAGCCAAAGTGGTGGTGGTGGAGGTCGTGGAAGAGAATCACGTGGTGGTCGAGGGCGGATCCAACAACATTGGCGTCTCAGACGCAGCGAAGGAGAGTCGTTTCACTAAGGAACAGAGGGAGGTTGCGAGGGAGTTCTTGTGGTTCATGATGGTTGGAAGTCCCCGGGTGGTGTGAAGTGGAGACAATCATTGGTGACGCGCGAACGCCCAGTCACCCAAGAGTAACAATAAGATTGATTTTCTTCTCATATACTACCAACATACTTAGCAGCTTCTTTTTTTTTCTTAAAAAAAAATAGGAACACGAAATCTCATCATATCATCCGCAATCGAACGACCGTAGTGCAGCTGAACAACGGAGAACGAAGAGTTTCTCCATGACAGCAGCAAGCAAAGACCGGTACCTCTGGGCTGTACAGACTTGGACGTTATTGCCGACCAAATCTATCTGGACTCTCCTTCATGCGGTCGACCTTTGGGGCATGCCGTCGAGTGACACGTTGCATCAATCCATAAACATGGACTGTTGGAGCACGATAAAGGCACAATTACGAAGTATATTGACGGGGGAAGGCGCTACATACTTGATCATGACACATGACATGAAAGCGTCACAAATCAAAGCAGGATGCACAAGTGCCCTTTGCGTTGCTTCCACACAGGGCATCCACGATTGCAGCATCCGTTTGTTAAGCCCATGCTTCGTCTGCAGCAGCGCGGTCGAGTTTCACCGTTCAGCCGAATTCACGGCCAAAAGATGAACCATCCCCTCGCCGCGGGGTGCGACCCGCGATCACAACTCGTACCTCCGATCGACCGCGGGCGTCTCGATCGTCCAGAAAAACACCGCGTCTGCTGACTGCACACTGCACACGCGTCTTTTCTGCAATGACTGTCGACTTGATCGAATCCGACGGTGCGTGTGCGTGTGGCGTGGCCCGTGCTTGCGTGGAGTCCTGACCCGTCACCCTAAAAAAACTCGACCCCGCGTGCGGTTTCCCAACAGCGGGTTTCGGCCCATCCCCATCTGCGCAAAAGACAGCGACAGCGACTGCAAACGGGGACTCCACGAAGACGTACCCCAGGCTGTGCGACAAGGACCAGATCGCGAGCGCAAAGGAATGGTGCAAGCAGCACTCCATCCACGGCGTGCATGTCCTGCTTGTTGACTACGGTGAGTTTCGTTGTTGTTTTTAGTGGGGGTCACCTCACACCTCGTGACAGAGCTCTCGCGTTTGTTTGACAACAGGCAACGTCGCACGCACAATCGCATACACTGTCCCGCGCTTCCTGTCCATTCTCAAGTCGGGCACCCAGACAAACTTTACCGTTCCGGCAATGCTTTTATACAAGGATACGGTCGCGCAGGGGTCTGTCTTTTCGGTGTTTACGGGGCCTGATTTCAGGTTTGATCTGGCAAGTCTTAAACTCGTGTGAGTGACGGGGGCGGGACGAGCAACGGAGGCCAGAGGTCCGAGGAGCGGGCAGTTTGAGCGGAGCAAGGACACCGAGGCCTGAGCTCGAAGTGCTCACGGAGGAGTCCGCCGGAGGGGAGACGAATACCTCGTGTAGTGATATTTTACAGCGCAGTCAGATGGAGGCAAATGATCTGCGCGAAGCGCGAGTGATACAGCGCGGAGCGCATGTTCCCGCAGGGTGCGGACAACCCACGGAATTCGAGTGATCAAGCGTGGAGAGACATCGAGACATAAATTCAAACAATTTACTTGCACTCAGAGTCTGTGACTGGTTATCATCCATCTATTTGTGTGTTCCAACCTTTCCGTTCTCACATTTTCCGCTTTTTGCCCCGTTTTCCCCTCCTTCATTCCCCCCCTTCCCACAGGCCATGGCTCCCCGGCCACGCACTCTGTATGGCCTACCAATACTCTTCCGACGGGATCACACCGTGGGCGTACGACGCGCGGTCGTTCCTCAAGAAGCAGCTCGATGAGTTTAGAGAGTTGACGGGGTGCGAGGTGGTGGTTGGGCCAGAGTTTGAGTTTTTTTTGTGGAGGGAGGATGTGAGTTTGGGGGGGGGGGGGGGGGGGTTCGTGGTGCAAGACGAAGCAGTGCGAGGGGAGCGGAGCGAGGACTTCGAGGCCTAAGTGGCGTCCGGCGCTTACTGATGCAAACTTTTCCCGGAGCGTGGAGCGGAATACTCATCACGGAGCGTGCATCGAGTGACCCGAGTCCGCCCGAAGCGAGATATCTTGCGAGAAGCGGGAGTGGTTCAGCACGGCGCGTGTGTCGAGGTCCATGTGCGACAAATGACCTCATCCCAATCCCCCTTCACCCACCGTAGGACAAGGGCGTCCCCACGAAATACCACACCTCCTCCGCCCAAGAATTTGCTGCCTTCCGGTCCCACGGCGGCAAGGTCTCCCAAATCCTCGACGCCATCAACGCCTCCCTCGAAACCGCCGGTCTGAACCCGCAACACTTCCAATCCGAGGGCGCACCATCGCAATTCGAGCTCTCGATCCTGCACAAGGACGCGATGACCACGGCTGATAATATGGTGTACACGAGGGAGTGTATCAGGGCCGTGCCCGAGGTGCAGTTTGGCACCAAGGCGACGTTGAGCCCAAAGCCGTTTTTGGATACGTTTGGGAACGGTGCGTTGCGTCCCTGAGCGGTTTTTGCGCTTGCGTGTGTGAAAAAACACAGTCTCGCACCGTCATCCCACCACCGCAGGCTCCCACATCCACATATCCTTCCTAGACCCCACCAGCAACACCAACGTCTTCCCGTCCCCCTCGGGCAAATTCGGCATCTCCGAGCTCGGGCAGCACTTCATGGCCGGGATCCTGGACCACCTCACCGGCCTGTGCGCGGTCGTGATGCCGACTGAGATGAGCTACGACCGCGCCGTGCCCGGGAATTGGAGCGGGTGCTTCAAGGGGTGGGGAGTGGAGAATAGGTGCGTCGTGCGTCGTGTCGTGATAACCTTACTCGCTCCAAACACTGAGCTTTTTCAAATGTTGATCTGCGACACTAGAATGTGTGCGCTAAGACTGCAACTTCAAGTCCCGCACGGAACAGCCCGCGACGTCGAATTTAAAGTCCAGGACGTGAGAGTCTCTGCATTTCGCACCGTGGCCTTCATAAACATCCAAGCTCCTACATTCTGGGTATCGCAAAGCACACCTCAAATCCATACCTCTCCATCGGGTGCATTATTGCCGCCGGCATGGACGGGATCCGGCGCAAACTCCCGCTTCCCGACCCCGTTGAAAAGGAGCCCGAAAAACTGTCCCCCGAGGAAGTCAAAGCGACGGGCGCGGCGAGACTCCCGACAAGCTTGAAAGAGGCGTTGAAGTGTTTGGAGGGGGACGAATATTTGAAGGAGGTGCTTGGTACGTCTGTGTTGGGCTAGTGCGTGCGGGAATTGAAGAAACTGATGCATTTCGTTCGTTTGTTTGCCAGGACCAATTTATAAGGAATACTACCTGATGAAGATGGATGAGTCCACGCATTGCGAGACGTTGGATGCGTTGGATAAGTTGAAGTTGTTCTTGCGAAAGTATTGAATTTTGTTGTCGAGGCGTTTTGGTTTGTATTGGCATATGAGTTGGAATCAGTTTTCGATTGTTCATCTTTAACAGATTTTTATTTTGCAATTCGTGGTTGGGTTTACCAGCTTGCACATCATGTGATAACGACGATGGTTTCATCCCCCCCCCCCCCGATCTCACACCACGTGCATTGGACATTTTCTCTGATAAAATCTGAGCAATCTTCTTCAAAACAAACGGTAACGAATGTTTAAATGTATGTGCACGGGAATGGTACAAAATGGATGAAAATACGATGCCCATAACTAAACTGCAAACTTTTCTCAGCCCTCCTCATTCTTCCTCGGACGTCCTCGCTTCGGTTTCGAGGGCATGCCCAAAAGTTGGGACTTGATTGTCTGGGGGTCGGCCGCCGCGCCGAGCACTGACGTGTCCATTTCTCCGTCATCCATGAGAAGGGACGCAATTTCCCGCGGCTTGAACTCCACGGTTCCCTCGAATTCACCTCCGCTGATCACGACCTTCTGCACCTGAGTCTTTTGCTTTGTGCGAATTTGGATCCGCTCTTCTATCGTTCCCCTGGTGATGAGACGGTACACCGTGACCGTTTTGGTTTGACCGAGACGGTGGCAACGGTCCATGGCTTGTTGGTCAACCGTCGGGTTCCAATCAGAGTCATAGAATATCACAGTATCTGCGGCAGTAAGGTTGATGCCCAAACCGCCAGCTCGGGTACTCAACAAGAATATGAAGTGCTCCGGCCTAAGACATTGAGAACATCAGCACAAAATGCGAAGCCTGCCTGGGAACAGAAATCAGTCTCACTTTGTTTGCCAGTCGACAACCATCGCATTGCGGTCCGTGATCGCGGTGGATCCATCCAGCCGCAGGTACCTGTAGTTACGATAGCTGCAGTACTCTTCAAACAAATCGATCATCTTGGTCATTTGGAAAAAGATCAGCACACGGTGGCCCTCGGATTTCAGCCGCGCCAAAAGAGGATCAATCTCCTGCATTTTCGCGCTGTCTGTCACAATTTTGATGGGGTCTGATTATTTTTTGAGAAAGTTTCCATAAGAATGTGGCAAGGACATGAAGCGCGCCCATCACTCACTTGGAATCCAAACGTTCGTAAATCCCTGCTTTGATCCTGCTTCCAGTCTTAGCCCAGACTGCTCCCGGATCTCAGCGAGGTTCTCATCCAAGATAGGGGACACACCGGGAAGCCAAGAAGAGTCGAAGAGAAGAGCGCGAACGTTGGACGCCTGGAGTGCCGCACGGTGATGGGCCGCAAAACGGTATGATGAAATATCAATTGTCGGAGGAGGGGCCAGTACCTAGGACGCAAACATAGATTAAAATCCACAATATTCTAAAGATATCTCCAATCACTTACTGCTGGCATAAACACTGGCCGTCGACGAAGAATAGAATACGTTGAGATTTCGGACCCTATAGTTGCAAGAGCCCCAAGAACATTCGACGTCGATCCAAATCTGTCATCCAAAGGGCTCTGCAAAATGAAATGCCGCAGAGAATCGGTGCTACGATGAAGAGGATTCGGCTTGACTTTGGCGGCAAGCAAGAGGCTCCGCACAGCTCGTTGAGCAGGCGTTCCAATGGTGAGCTCCGAAATGTCTTCGGGTGAAACGCCAAGAACACGAGAAAAATCGAATGCTCCTGTGAGAAAAGGATACGTCTTCAACGTGATTCATCGACGGCAGCTCAACACCGAGCTCCTTACCATATGGTGTTCCGCACTTGAGCGTTTCCGCGATATACTCAGGTCTCCAAATATTTCGAAGATGGTCGGCAACCCCAAACGACAGGCTTTTCATCCGCTGTCCGTCTTCAGCAGCCAGTGTGAGAAGGCCTTCATCGTACAGGATTCTTGGGGCCAATATTCGAATCGGACTCTCGGGAGCCTCGTTGACCCAATACTCGATGTCGCCGCCCCTCCCCACCGCTGGTGTCGCGAGCCTTCCCGAACCAACGCAAACTTGAAATGGACTCCGGACCTCAGCCCTCGCAAATAGCTCTGGGTGATTGCACACCTTCCGGAGCTGCATAACAATGTTCATGAGGCTCGAAACCACATCCTTTTCGTTCAGTTCCGCCTTTTGGAGCAACTCCTGGAGCGATATTTTCTCTCGCAGCCCTTCGTACATCCGCTTCTGCCTCAACGTCATGGGACACAGCACATCCCGCTCCACTTTTTCCCCGAGCTCTGTTTCAACATCACGCTTGATTCGTCGGAGCATGAAAGGTCGCAGAATCATGTGGAGCCGCCGAAGTTGGTCAGCGTTCAGGGACGCCTTGGAGTCCTTCGAGTGCGCCTCGATGTCTTTGGAGAACCATTCCGAAAACTCTGTGTGAGAATCAAAGAACGTGGGCATGATAAAATGAAGCAATGCCCAAAGTTCTTGCATGGAGTTCTTTTGGTCAGAATTTACGTGGATGCTTCAGTTACGACGCTTGAAGACAATCGCAACTAATGTTACAAACCTGGATCGGAGTTCCCGTTAGCAAAAGACGATTTCGACAGTTAAACTTCAGTAACACGTTCCATCTCAAGCTTGAGGAGCTTTTGATGGCCTGTGCTTCGTCCAAAATCAAGTACTGCCACTGCAAGTTGGAAACGTATGGAATTCGATACTCCGCATTCGCACTTCATTCGTCCTCACCTTGAGCTTCTGAAAGTACGTCTCATCGGTCAAAATCAACTGATAGCTCGTAACCAACACGTGAAAAGGCGCATCTCTTGTCCTCAATTTCTTTCTCTGCCAAAATTGCCGCAACACCTTGCGGTCGTTGGCGTTGCCCCAGTATGGGAGCACTCGCAGTGAAGGAACAAACCGAGAAATCTCCTGTTGCCAGTTGTGCAAAGTTGAAACAGGAGCAACAACAAGGAAGGGGCCCCAGATGTCGTGGGTTTCGGCTAGGTAAGCCATAAGAGAGATTGACTGAATCGTCTTTCCAAGACCCTTGGTAAAGCGATCAGGAAAAGATTAACCATGGAGACGATAAGAAACGTCATCTCCAGAACAAAAAACTTACCATCTCGTCTGCGAGAATCCCATTAATCCCTTGCTCATAAAGGTTCACTAGCCAATTCAATCCCTTGAGCTGGTACGGTTTCAGCTGTACGGTCAGCATCCGCGGCTGTGGAACGTCCTCCCCTCCACCCATGCCCGCACTCCCATCTGAGCCGAACCCCACCGCATCCACCGCGTCAGCCAGTGTCGCGCCCCCGGAAACTGCTCCTTTCCTGTCTTTCTCTTCCTCATCCTCATCGCTCGACGCCATTTCCGCGTCCGCCGCCAGCTGAGCCTCGGCTTCTCTCTGCTGCTTCCTATGGTCCTCGTCAAACATCTGCGCTGCCCGTAGAGTCCGCGCTGCAGCGGCCTTAGCCTCTGATTCGGCACGCTCGGCAAGATGGTCGTCCGAAGCCGTGTCGAAGTCCAGTGCACCAGAGTTTCCGCCTGCTGATGGCTGCGCAGAGGAGGAGGCGGACGCACCTGTGGCAAATGCCGGTGCCCCGACAGATCCTGCAGAACCTTTCCCACCGGCAATAGCCACGGGTCCGGCAGGCTCGGCACTTTCGGCTCCACCAGACACACCCCTTTTCTTCGCCACAAAGTGACTGTACAGCTCCGTTTGCCTGATCAAAAATTCCAACTTCCTCCCCGCCCTCTTAGCCTCCCTTTCCTCCTCCTCTTTCCTCCTCCTCTCCACAGCCTCCCTTTCTGCCCTCTTCTGCCTGTCACGCTCCTCCCTCTCGTTGCGCCTCCAAAACGATGCCAGCTCCCGAACAATCTTACGGGACCGAGCGGCCGTGGCCGACACGGAACTACGTGCCAACCGCGCCCCCCACCGACGATATGTATGCACGGATTGCTGCGAAAGGCGGCGAAGGACGTTAGCCCGACCGGTACGGACGGAGGTAAGCTGAAGCGATGCCTGCAAATCCAAAAAATGGGTCAGCATGAAGTCCAATCGGTAAAATATAATTCACACTCCGACACCACCTCTCCAACTCCTCCAAGCACTTCTCTCCACGCGTCCCACCTCCTCCCACCTTCTCCTTCTCTCATTTCCACCCATTCTTCCTCTCCCACATCCCTTCTCAAAGCCTCTTCCGCTCCGTTGTCCATCGCGGCAACTGGCACAGCCTTTGGTGGCGCAGGACTCCCAGCCCCCGCCCGGACGTCGCTCCTGGGGGTCTCTGATCGAATTTTGGTGGGTACCGTTTTGGGTGGACCTTGCGACCCAACTAGTGGGGTGGGAGATGGGGCTGAGTCCCGGGTGCGAAAAGATGCGTTGATCCCCTCTATTCCCACACCATCTGGGCCGCCATAGCCGTTTCCATTCGCGTCCCACTCCAGATCAAGGTCGACATTTCCACCTGACGCCTCTACTTTCTTACCCTTGGTCCGTCCCCCCTCCCGCATCCTCGCAACCTCTCTGTCCCTCCTCATCTCCTCCTCCACTTCCTTCTCCTCTGTCCATACAGTCGCAAGCCTCCTCTTTATGTTCGCCTTTACCCCACGAGCGCCGACTCGGTTCAACTTGTCCCTCCTGGCCGATACCAAAGCCCTCACAAGAACCGCCGGGTTCGGGGGAGGAGAGCGCGGCCCATCGTCGGACCCTGAATCCGAGTCTACCAGATAAACTACACTCGAAGGTGTGGCGGCTGGTGGAGATCCTGTCCGGGCCCTCTTGAGGGGTGGAGAGGGTCCTGGTGTGGGGTGGGGAGCTGAGCGTTTTCCCGGTCCCCCCTGTGCCCCGGGCGGCACAGAGGGTGGCCGCCGAGGCGGGACTAGGAGGGGTGGGAGTCCTATCGGGAACCCAGGCAGCGCGGCGAGCAACGGTGACGAGGAAGGTGCACTCGATGGAGCAGTGACACTGGGTGCCAGAATGGGCATGGCACGCACTGAGGGTTCCCTCCACGTACCATTCAAGAGAGGAGTTGGGCGGGTTGGCGGGGACGAGACCGAAGCAGACCCGTTGGGAACGCCGCCGATATAACGTGGTGTAGTTCCCGAATCTTCGTCTGGTGCAATCCCGTTCCTCGGCACCATCTCAGCCTTCCCAAGTGCTCCTCCTTGAGCACCCAAAGACGTTCTTCTCCCAGCCACTGTCTCTCGAGTCTGCTCCTGCACCAGCGCCGACTCGAGTCCGTTGGGCATCGCCTCTGACTGAGAAGCGCCGCCCACCATCGCACGTGACGGTGACACTGTGTGAGGCCCACTCATTCCAGCCATCTGGAGTTGCGCAGAGTTTCCCTTTGGCATCCCCATCTCATCTTTTGCTTCATCAACAGTCCACCTTCCGCCCTGATCCACCAAGCCATTCTCCCCGGGACCCCTTGCGCCGGTCTGTCCCCATGCCGGCCCCGCAACCGGCGTGCTGGTGTGGAGCGGCTGCAGGGGCTGAACTGGTTGGGGCAACGCCGCACTTCTGTCTCCTTGGGGGGGCCTCCCAAGAGGAGTTGACGGCGGGCCAGGCGCGCCAAAAGGGTGATACGGGAACGTAGGGAGCGAAGAGGGGGCGAGGTTTGGAGAGAGAGCCGGCCGAGCCTGAGTGTACAAAGGTTCCGGGCGAAGTGAGGTGTTGTACAGGGGTTCCGGTCGGTAGACGGGTAAGTCCTGAATGGGAATATGGAAAATGGGGAGATCAGATTTGCGATGAGTGTACGATCCCGTTGACGGAAGCAAAGTCCTGTGCTTCCCTTTTGCGTCGTCCCCGCATATGTATCTCCCAACCCGCCACGTACCTCTCTCCCACCATGCGCAACCCATGAACTCCTCGAATCTCCGGATTCCGAGCGCAAAGGCACCTGCACGACCTCCGGAGGTTGGTTGCCGTAAGGTGGCCTGGCCGAAAAAGGAGATTGGTTGACCTGGAGAGAAGGCATTAATTGAGGTGCGTGATTGTTTGGAGGCACGTGAGCGTTTGAAGGAGAGGCGAGTGGCTGGTGTGTGTACGTAGGCGGTCGTGGGTGCGGTGGGTATGGATAGTGGGGTGGAGCAGACGAGGAGGGTGGGGCTTGGTAACGGGAATCGGGCATGGGGCCTGGATAAGGGAGTCGAGGAATGGATGGGTCGTGGTATGGGTCGTGATACTGAGGTCTTGGTGCAAGGTCCAGTGCAGACTGCCATCGTTGAGGTGGTGGGTTCGGGTTGGGCGGGGCTTGAAGCGATCCGTTGATCCATGGCAAGGGAGAGGGATCGTGAGGGAATGGATGGGGGTTTTGGTGAGGATTCAGCCAGTGGGGATTAGGGGGTAACTCTGGTCGGTTGTGCCAGGGAGAATGTGCGGGTTGCGAGGGATGCGGAAGCGAGTTTCTCCAGGCTGGTGGCAACGGGGTCGCGTGCGGGAGCGGTGTAGATTGTTGTAGCGAGTGAGGAGGCGGAAAAGAGTTTTGAGAGTTCAGAGAGTAAGGATGCGTTGAAGGGAGAGAAGGGAGAGAGTTTACAGAGCGGAGAGGAGAGAGAGAGGAATCCATGTTCGGGTAGGAATGTTGTTTCACGGAGTTTGTGGGCATGTGGGGTTGAGAGTTTGCGTGGTGCATCGAGTAGGAGTGTGACGGTTGAAGAGACTGTGGAGGGAGAGGGGAGTTGGAGTGTGCGGGTATAGGAGGGAAAGAGTTTACATCAGAGTGGTAGCGAGCGTGATTGGGCTGGCGGACGAGAGCGGTACAGCGAATGGTTTGTAGCAGGCACGCGCAGCGAGTGATGATATGAAAGGGGGGGAAAGAGATGTAATGGCGTCGAGTGAAGCGGGAGACGTGAATTGTGACCGGAAGGTGCAGTGAGCAACAGTCCACATGCCCCACTGCCGTCGCCTTCGTTTCCTCGTTACCACTTCATTTTCAATCGAAATAGAAAACACTTCTCCCTGTCACTTCTCTCTCATCGGTCCCATCGTCCCCTTCCACAGGTAAACCTCATCCAGCGCTCTTCCTCCTCTTCCCCCGACCCCGCTCCTTCCTCCTCCCCACCTATCCTTCCTCTTTCATATCTTTTCAATTTTCCTGACTTCCCACTTTCCCGATTCCATCGTCCCTCATTCTCTCCATTCCCCCCTCAAACCACTCACGTCGCCATTCCCACCACCACTCCCAGCCCCGGTCACTCCATCCCCGCTCATGTCCCCGTTTTAATATCGTCGTTGTCCCGCTTCTCCTTTCGCTCCCGTCCACTCCCGTCCTCCCTCGTGACAGTGGGAGAGGTCCGTCGTGGTCCTTGTTGTGTCCGCAGTTTCCCCAGCAGCCAAAACGGACATTGGAAGAGTGATCCCATGTGCTGCTTTTTCACTCCCGCGATGCATCATCGCGCGAATATTCAGCTACGGTTCTTAAGAGAAGACGCGAACCAATTGATCGAGCAACTCTGAAGTGAGGGACTGATGAATCGAAGTTACAAGTAAGATTCGCCTGAACAGAGTCCCGGACCGATTCGTGGGAGAGTAGGAGCACCGAATACGAGATTACAGATGGGAACAAACTAATCGAGTGTGCGCCAGTCATGTGCAGGGAGCTGCAGCGTTGTGCCTTTTGCGGTCATCCAAGAACTGATTCGGAAGGATACTACAAAATCCGTACAACGGTTTTTATGGTGGTTCTCAGAAGTAGGTGTAGCCCATGTGTATTTCCATGAATTCCTTCACGGAATGTTACACCCATCGACCCATGGTAATTTGTCAGCAAAACCCCATACGGAGAAATGGTTGATCAAGAGGCACCCTCTCGCCAACGGATGCTAGCCGAAATCGGAGGCTTTGTTTGGCGCCTGCTGCGCCACAGCTTCAATTGAGACCACACGGTAACTTTGTCTGTGGGAAGCGACGCAGATTTTCCACGAAAACGACGATCGTGTCCGTCTCTTTCGTGCTGTTATCGATTGCCTTCCGCTTCTATAGTTCGTTGGTGTGGAAAGGTGGAGACAGGTGGAGACAGGCTCCCTTTGCACTTGGACGTCTCCCAAAGGGGCAAAAAAAAAAAAAAACACTCATCGGGAAATTGCCGATAATATCACGAAGCGCCGATTTGTCTCCAGCCTAGGTGGACGCAACACAGCAGATTTTGTTTGTTCCAACTTTCCAATTGACAACCATGGCCACCGAAGACGAAATTAGACTAGCGAAGCTTGGATACAAGCAGTGAGTTTGATGCTCGGCGCTCAAGCATCACATTTGCCTTGTCCCGTCTGATGAACTTCCATGTCCAGGGAGTTCAAACGGGGTTTTAAGTTTATTCATGTATGCTTGCTCCTGCACCACTTTATGCCGTCGCCAACTGCCTTTCTCAGAACTTTGGGGTTTCATTCACGATCGTCTCGATCATTATCGGAGTAAACACCTTGCTCTCCTATGCACTTGTTGCCGGAGGTAGTGCTGGCGCCATAATTGGATGGCTTGTTGTGTCGGCGCTCGTACTATGCGTTGCGTATTCGTGGGTCCCCCTCATCTTTCTTTCATCGCGTACAAGAGTAAGATTTCCTGATTCTGGATTATCTGTAGATTGACGGAAATTTGCTCCGCAATGCCCACAGCCGGTGGTCTTTACTACTGGGCCGCAAAGCTTGGCGGCGACAATTGGGGTCCGTTCTTCGCTTGGTACACCGCTTGGATTGGAATCATTGGTAATTCAATTGCTTCATTCTGCTCGAACCACCGACGACGCTTGTTTATCATCCAACACTTAAAGGCGGTGTCTCCGGCTCCATTTCCGTGGCGTTCTCCATCTCACAATTCACGTGGAGCTTGGTGCTAGGTAAAAAATTAGTTTGCGGCATGGTGATGTAACGATTGCTGACAATTTCGACGTAGTGTGGCATCCTGAGGTGGAAGTGACGCTGGTCAAGTTAGCCGCGCTCGCCGAAGCTGCACTGTTACTTGCAGCAATTTTGAACTCACTTCACGACCAAGTGATTGCTAAAATCGTGGAGTTATCTGTGTACTCCCACATCTTTGGCACGGTGCGTTCTCCCTCATTGAGGTTCCTCTGCAAATGCGTGAGACAGCAGCTCTCCCCACCAGTTCTTCATTGGTATCTTAGTACTGGTGAAGGCACCGAAGCTTCAGTCAGCTTCTTTCGTCTTCCAGCAGTTTGAAAATCTTACGGGGCAGGATAGCATGGGATTTGCTGTGCTCTTGGGACTTCTCTTCCCCTCGTGGACGGTATGTTAGGCGTTAAGCAACCGCCACTCGCAAAACTTCTGCTCGTAAAATATTGTGTCTCACCCTTGTCATAGTTCCTAGGTTTCGATGCTTCCGCTCACATTGCCGAAGAGTTAGTATACATGATACCATCATTTTGAAACCTTCTTGCTCATCCCTTCTTAAAATGCTCTAGAACCGTGGACTCTCACATTCATGCAGCTCGGGGAATCTCATCCTCTGTCACGATTGCTGTACGTGCATTGATTCGCAAAGTGCCGCGATTATGAGATGACGTGACGTAACTCCACTTTCCTCAATAAAGGTGGTCATCGGTTTCTTCCTGACGATCTCGGTCCTCTTCTCAATTCAAGATGTTCAGTCCATCCTTACTTCGCCGTACCCACAAACGATCACGCAGCTTTACATGGACGTCGCTGGTCCGGTCTGGACAACTGTTATTTTGATCATCGTTTTGATCTGCTCCTGCTGCTGTCTCGTGTGCTCAGTCACCGCTAACAGCCGAGTCGTGTATGGTAAGTCCAGATCTCCTTGGGAACCGCTTTGGCTTTCAAAGATTGATGACACCATTCAATTGCAGCGTGGTCCAGAGACCGTGGGTTTGGTACCACACTCTCTCAATACTTTTATTACGCGCACCCGACCTCAAGACTTCCGCTAAGAGCAGTATGGCTTGTTGTTTTTGGTAAGTTCTAGAAGTAAATCACACTCTCTCACATAGCTCATGGTCCAAACTTTCCATACTAAACAGCGTCGATGGCTTTGGCTTGCATTGGTTTCGGAAGCAACGTTGCTCTTTCAGCTTTCTCATCAGTTGCTACCAGTGAGTGTGTTGTGTACTTCGAGTTAGATGGATGAAGTTGACTTGAACCTTGCGATTATAGTCGGATACATGGTCTCCTACGTGATTCCTATTTTCTCAAAAGCTGTAGTTGCACGGGACTCGTTCAAACCAGGACGTGAGTTTCCACGATCCCACCCTATTTTGCGTGTATTCTTATGCAAGTGACAACATTCAGCAATCAACATGGGTCGACTCTCTCCTATCGTGAACTGGATCTCAATCGCCTGGGTCACTTGCATTACCTTGCTGTTCTCTCTTCCGTCAACGTACCCTGTCACAGGCACCAACCTCAACTGTGAGTTATAATGCAACAAACAGGGTAGTAATTCGTACGTCATATTGATCAGCCTCCGGGAACTTGTAGATGCGCCTATTTTGGTGGTTTTCTACATTGGTGTGATTACCGTCGCATGGTTTGTGGTGAGCACTGCAGAACCTTGGTTTCAAAAGCTCGCCTCCGATTTGATCGCGAATACCCCAATCAGTCCGCCAAGAACTGGTTCCACGGACCAGTCTCCCACATTTCCGACGAAGAACTTGCTGATCTTGAAAAGGTGAACGCAACAAAGGACGTGTCGGCGTAGCGTGCAATTATGTATTAGCACTGTCCACTGCATGTATATAATTTTAGCATCATATCTCGATTCAACCGTAATCTTCTTGCTTCACAAATGGCTGAGTAGCGCCGATGAATCCGATTCACAGAATTCACACCCTTCGAAACGTTACTTCTTAACGCTGACAATTACCGCTCTGGTCAGACCCAGACCGGTCAAGCGTTTCAGCTGCTATATCTACCGTCAAGTTTTACTCACTGGTAAAGGGGGATTGAGTGATGTAAATATATTTGTATTAGAACGCTATACTTTATGATGAGACATCAACTTCGTCTTCATCACAACAGGCCCTTCCCGATATCTCTCCAAAAGTCAGATCCTAGTCTTTCATTTGGTCTCGCTTCCGTCTGGAAACATTTTCGAGCTCGTGGCTCCGCCCAGGCTTTGCGGGCCTTTCACGTTACTTTGGGCGTCACTTCCTGGAGCGACCGGATGCTTCCGACCTCTTTTCCACGGTGACATCTCTTCCGTAATTTTGGCGCTCCTTCTTGACCTGGTGTCGTTGCCTGGATCTCCGCTGTCATTGTTTTCGGCGAGCTTAGACTTATTGACCCTAACGTAATCGAGCCCGTAGGTGCCGTTTCAGTGTAAAAACGGCCAGCAGGTCCTCCTTCTCCTTTAGTGCTCGGTGAGTTAGTATGCCTCTGTCCTTCTGATCTCGAGGGCTCCTTCATCATTTTCATCACTTCTCCTTCTTGCACGCGATCCCGCAACGTTGCGTCTCTGTTGCTCCGCCCAGGCCCCATGCCTTGGCCCTTGTTTGTCGCTTGCGCTTGCGCATTCAGGGCAGCTTGATGAGTCGGAGATATCCTTGATCCCACTCTCATACCCTCACTGCGCCTTGCACCAACTGGTCTCCAACTTCCTTTCAGCGTATCAAATGACGGCAGTACACTGCTCGGACGCTCTTTCTTTACATGTTCGGTCTTTTTCCTGTTTTGTTCCTGTTCTCGATACTCGTGGAGTTCTTTCTGAGACCTCGGGGTATGCAGCTCAGCGCGGCCCGTGGTCCGCGAACTTTCCCACTCACGCTTCTCCTCTTCAGGGTTATGAACGTCGTTCACTCCAGGACGATGTGAGCTTTTGACAAAGTCCTCTTCTTTTCTCTCAAACGTGCGCTGTTGCCCCTGGAGTCCAAGGCGCAACCCAGCTAAGAAAGTTTCCGCATCCTGATAAATATATGTCAAGGTTTAAGAGTGAAAGCAGATACAACAAAAAGGCAGTACTGCTCACCAAGAATGCATTCGGTTCAGGTGTGTGCCCCTGGACAACGGGGGTGCCTTTGGCGGTTGCGCCCATTGCTGCTCGCGATCCGAACCGGTCTCCTCCCGTGTTGCTGTTTTTGGGCGCAACTGCCTCTTTCCGACTCATTCCTCCCGGGGTTCCATGCCCAACGCTTGGTTTCCTCTCCCAATCGTTGCAAGAGGCAGACAGCCACTCCGACTCTGCAAAGCCGCTGTCTAATCTGTCATTTGCCCCGCCCGGATCTACTTGCCACCATTGGGATGGGAGTGGGGTGGAGTTGTTGAGAGACGAGTGAGAATAGGGCCGAGGTGGAGGGCACGTTGAAATACCTGGCGACCTGGGGGGGTGGCGAACAATATTCTTCGCGGTTCTCGGTGAGAGTGGGGTACGGCGGTCGTTCAGGTTTGGGGCTTTTTGGGAATCAAAGGAGATAGAGAAGTTGGAGTCCGTCAGAACCAGCTTGTAATTCATAGCATAGGTAGCTTACCAAAGGTGGATTCAGTGTCCCAACCGACATCTGACGGATTGCAGCGTTCCTCCGTTGACGTGGTGTGCTGTCGTCATCCCCAAGTATTGATCTCCGAGCGCCCGGGCTCATTCCGCTTGCACTCCACATGATAACGCCTTGCTGGTGTCGCCCGCAACTCTTCTTCGCCGACTTTGGCTCCACACCTCAGCAACGTCTCAACCATTTCCAGGTTGCCCTTCAGCTCCATGGTATCCCAAAGTCCCGTCGATCCTTGTCCAAACACGAGAACATGCGCTCCAGGCTTGTTCACACGCACTCTCTGCCCTAACGGTGATGTTGTCCGTTCGTCAGCATCTAATTGGACACCACCAGCGCCCACGGCAAGACACAGAGCGCTGGGAAAACTCACGCTTGTGCACCACCGGCCACGATGCCAAACAAATCCAGGCTCTGCAAGTGTATAGTCCGGGACCTTCCACCAAACAGGCTTACTGACGTCTATGCCGCCTTGCACGAGAAGCTCCACGAGGTCAGCGTCTCCTCGGAGAATAGCCAGACACAAACATGGTTCGGCGCGTGCCGTTTTGGTCTGCCCAGCCGTTGATTGGGTGGAGTGCGAGTTGGAGCGCATCCGTGTCACCGTAAGAAGCTTCCTGGGTGCGGGGTTCGCGCCCAGGGAGAGAGCACACCTGGCTGCAGAGATGTCGCCATCTTCGATGGATTCGAGGAGAACATGGTCGAGGAGTGTGGTTCCGGTTTGCATTTTGAGAGTCGGTTGATGCCCACCCAGGTTCAATTCCCAACAATAATGCAGGACACCTTCAATGAGCAAACCCACCCGTGTCAATCTAATTTTAAATCTTACCTACTTTTACTTGCTTTCTTTACAAAGCTGAATTCAGTTCCAGAAATGACACGACTGACTATGACGTCAATTCGAGGACCAGTCATCTCAGTAACTTTGCAGTTCGGCCGCTGTTTTGCTTTGATCTGGCTTGATGAGTCAGGTTTTCTTGAAGTTGTGCGACTGTGCACCCGACCAATGCTTCGAAGTCGCTCTCCCCCTTTTGTGTCACTTTGCTATCTTTTCATTCGCTCCTATCATTGCATACAAAACCTGATTGTTTCATCTGGTTCGTTGCGTGCGCTAAGGTTTGGGAGGCCTGTTTGCTTTGTTTTTGTTATGATCGTCTTCGCACTCAAACACATTTCAAATTCGGAGGTTATATAAGCACAAATTGATACATTCTCGGTTCCCGAACACACAAATCTACTCTTCCGCACGAAGATCCCTGTCCCCATCACCACTTTCATGACTACTTTCGATGCGCAAGAGCTGGAAGTCCTCGTCGGCCCTATCTTACCAGCTCTCCTCCGATCGCTTCTGATTGCCGGGATCGCCGTCTCCATTCTTTTTCTCTTGAGAAGAACCGGCAAGTGCAGCATCTCAACTGGTTTCTTCGCGGCCAAAGAGGGGGACTATGCGTCCCAACGCTCCCCCATCGCACTCTCGCCCCTACCGCCCAAGACCACCCCCACCTCGTCCGCTTCCCCATCGTCATGCTTCCTCGCCGAGCTTACAACTCGACTCAACTCCTCCCAGCACCTGTCGTCCGAGGCGCTCATTCTCGAATCCGTGGGAACTGGCACCCGAAAACCCTCAGATTCCCCAAGTTATCGCTGGGCGTTCCACCAGGAAACAAAACTCACCGCCGACATTCAGGGGGGGTCGCTAGTGCGCACCAGGAAGACAACCACGGAGATGGTCTCGACCGAGAAGGTGGGGAAGGACGTCGACAGGGAGGCGAAGAAGGACAGATCGAGGGCAGAGAACGAGAGCTCCATTGATCGCGAGGTTTATTGGATGATGAGCTTTGGGTGTCCTGCGCCGCTGGCGATGAAAAGGGAGGGGCCTGTGAGGGCCCTATAGAGCATAACGACGAACTGTTCTACATGCACGCGATTAACATCATGATACCCCCTTTGAGCGAAGGGCTGCAAATACATTGCAAATCACGTCATTATCTACATGAGACATGAGGGTAGTTTCCCCTTTCGTCCCCCACCCTAACACAATGCGAATACCAGCTCGAGATTTACTACACTTTCCGGAGCTCTGGAGATTCCAGCTCATGCATTTCATCACAGCGCCCTTAGTTTGCTCCTCGATCCACGGTGGGGTGGCGACAGTGGGATGCGGAGACACATCAGGCAAAGTAGCGCGGGAAGACGTCACCCGAGGCGGGGGATGCGGGAAGCAATAGTGCGCGCCGTGCTGAAGATGCACACATTTAATTTTAATTTCTGTATTTCATCCGGGTAAGACAGGTGACTGCGTGTCAGAACGGGAGCAAACGCGGGGAAGGACATTGGAAATACCAGGGCAAGGCCGAGACTGTGGTTGCGGCAAGGTACGGACGGCACACCTGCGAGGTTTTGGTCCCTGACCTGTCCGACAACTCTGCCGTTCCCATCTGCACTCGCGAATCGCAGTCCTGGCATCTGTGCACCGGTAACTCTCGCCTCTGTCAAATTGGGCCGCCATGTTTTGGGGGAGATCAGATGCCTCCGATGTATCCCATTCTGACGTGTCACACATTCCCTCCATCCCTGACGTGGACATGGCTCTGCTTGGCCAAGCGGATTCCTCATTCGTCCGACGTCTCCTGGGGCTCCTTTAAGGGGTCGCGCTTTAAATAAGTCCATCCTCCCCTCGTCACTCATCCATTGCGCATCACCATGAAAGTGAATCCACAAGCCATTCTTGCCTTTGCGCTCGCGATTCTCGGCCTCGGCCTCTTCGCAGACGCCCAGACGCCAGTAAAGGTCACCGGGTATGGGTATATTGGCAACGTCTTGTACGGCAACATCACCGTCTACAATTACGCGTACACCAAGGTGAGATTTGCCGACGCATTGTTTTCGTGATCGCGCTGTTAACCGGTTGCCTCTCGTTTCTCTTGCATGTATCTTGCGTGTTTCTTAAACATCACATGCACGTCATCCACAGACTGTCACGGTCAACTACGCAGATTTGGCGTCTTCGTGGTCCTACACCTGTGCAGCATCGTACTCGAGCGGGCCCAACTCTGCAAACTACGAGTTCTGGGTATTTTCGTGCAACGTCGGCTCAGCAGGAGTTTCCCAGTTTTACATCTCGGTGAGTGTAGAAACACTTTTTATCCCATCTCTTTCAAACAGCAGACGGCAGACGGCAGACGGGAGACGGGAGACTTTTCGGCGGCATGTGAAGAGCTGTCTGAGCCGATATACCCTGCTGCGAGATCAGAACCTGAACCCTTCCTTCCTTCCTTTTTTTTTTTTTTTTTTTCTAGTACGTCACGAATGGCAACACCTACTACGACAACAATGGCGGATATGGCGTTAACTACAAAGGTACGAACATTGGAAAAGGGATGCCTCTTTTTTCGCTGACATCCTGTTTTTATCACAACAAGTCACTCAGCCAACCACGACTACAACGCGAGCCAGCTCGTCGCCAACGAACACCGCCTCGGCGTCTCCAACTGCAACTGCCAGCGCGGCCCCTCCTCCACCCCCACCGCCTGGTTCCAAGCCCATCGGATTCAGCCAGGACATTACAACCTGGTTGACAGCGGCGGTGCCCAATGCTCAGGTAGGATGTCACTTGATGTGCGAAAACTCGCTTCCAACAAGCTTACAAACATGTCTCCGCCCTCCTACAGTCTTACCTCTTGGCCAATATCAACGCCGCCGGCACACTTGCCGGCGTTGTTGTCGCGGCGCCAAAAGCTCAACCAACCTCGCAGAACTATTTCTTCCACTGGATTCGGGATGCATCTCTCGTCATGGACGGTACGTGTGATCGATGCCCGTTGCGTACAGCGTGCGCCGTCCGCTGTTGCTGAGCGGTCGAACCTATTCAGTCGTTCGTCAGTGGTATGACCAGACCAAAAGCTCCGTGTACCAGCAATTGTTCTTCGACCACCGCGATTTCACGCACAAGATTCAGATCATTAACGCGCTGACCGGTCTTGGAGAGGCAAAGTTCAACGTGGACGGGACGGACTTCACAGGAGGCTGGTGAGGGCTCTACCGCCATTCACGCTCGGGTTTTATGCAAAACGTGTTTAACGTGTTTGTTTCGGATCAGGTGTCGCCCTCAGAACGACGGACCCGCTTTCCGAGCAAGCGCCTTCATCCGATTCTCCAAGTCCTACCTCTCCAACGGCGGCACCTTGGCAACCGTCGTCGACATGTGGAATGGCACAAACTCCGTCATCAAACCCGACCTCGAGTACATCTCTCAGTCTACCAACTACCTCGACACAAACGGGTGCGATCTTTGGGAGGAGCAGCGCGGCTTGCACTTGTTCACGATGATGGCGCAACGACGGGCGCTGCTCGAGGGCGCTGCGTTTGCACAGTCAGTGGTGAATGACCAAGGTGCCGGAACTTTCTACAAGCAACAGGCGCAGGTGTGTTCGAAAGCGACGCTTTCATTTGCTCTGACGGCCTGCTCTAACGCTGCATTATTGTAAGGCAATCGAAAGCAAAATCTCAAGCAGCTTCTTTTCGACCTCAACCAACACCCTCTACACAACACTCAGCGGCCGCCAGCTGGACTCCGCAATTCCCCTGGCTATCATCCATGGCTACAACGATGACGGTTTTTACCCTCCAACCAGTGACCAAGTTCTTGTGTCCTTGTACAAGTTTGCTCAAGGATTCCAAACGGAGTACACTCTGAACCAGGCGTCTCTGATTGATAGCGCGTCCGGACTCAGCATGTCGTATGCCATTGGACGATACTACGGAGACACCTACGAGTGAGCACGTCACTCTCTTGCTTCCATCCCATTTTGTTCACCTTCATCACTCCGTACAGCGGCAAAGGAAACTCCAAGGGCAACCCGTGGTACCTCACCACGCTCGTCTTCGCCGAGCTCTACTACCGCGCCGCCAAGCTGTACATCGATGGTGGTTCGATCGCTGTGACCTCTCTCAACCTTCCCTTCTTCACGGGAGCACGCCCAAGTGGAGCCGGTGTCACTGTTTCCTTATCTGCTGGCAGCACTTACGCAAAGGGAAGCGCGCAATTCGACGCCATCATCGCCGGTGTGGTCTCGCTGGCCGAGACTTACGTTCGCCGTGTGAAGCACCACGTGTCGGCGGATAACCACATCAACGAGCAGTACAACAGGGATACCGGAGTTGCACAGGGTGTTGACAATCTAACGTGGTCGTATGCGGCACTAACCACCACATACAACGCGAGGCAGGCCTTGGTGAATACCGGTTATCTCGCGTAGGTAGAAACGAGGGAAGGCGGCTTGGCACCTTTAGAATGCCGGCTTAGAAATGTGATATGTATCATAACAACGGGGAGAAAAATAATGAGACGTTATTGCGGTGATGAGAGCGTGCTGTGGTCCGATGCTGTCGATTCAGGTCTTCTCCGTCAATTGATGGACGATTGATGATCAGTTCACATGGAAAATCAATTGCGAGAGTGCGGTGCATCAATGGACCACTGTTTGGTGACCCAGTGTACGCTTGCGCGGGCAGGAAAGTGGGGACAGTTACCGAATGGAGAAAACGGCATTTCTCGGAGCACAGACTTGCCCACGAGCCAGACGCTGGATGGAAAGGGCACGGGAAAAGGATGCTCCATGTGCCCTTGGCTGAATGTCAACCAGGTTCACCTCATGGGACACGTCAACCATCGAGACAACTGCAAAGGCCAGCGTCAACTTCGTCCGCCCATTTCGGGCACGAACCCTTCTTACCCGCCCAACTTCGTACATTTGCCTACTCGCGCCGGACGGGCTACGACGCGGTTGTCGATGCCCCTCACACTGAGGGCTTGCCATCACTCATGCGTAAAATTGAATCTATAACTGTTACACCAGTAACGAAGGCGGGAGCTCAAGCTGCCGATATGGCTCTTGATGGTCTTCTCCTAGCGGCTGGAGAGGAGCCCCGCCCGCTTGGGACGTTCTTCTCACCTGCACCACCAAAGTTGTCTTCCCACAACGTGGGAATAGAAAGACAGGACGACTTCGCACTCGCCGCTTTAACGCTCCTATGCAAACTTTTATCTCTGGGCTTTCCTCGATCCCCTCACGATCTGCATCGGATTGTCACACTTTGGTGTCTCATAGGCGTTCCGGAAAGGGCAATGGATGAGACCATTAAAGCTGTCAAAAATGCCGCCAATTATTCTGCTGCGACGCAACCCTCTCCCTCTCCAAAGTGGTCTGCCTCGTCCTGGTACCCACTTCCGGAGACCTGCAGCCGCCTCCTGGCACAACAACCATTCACACGAAAGGGCGCCGACCACTCCTCCCGAAAAGCGCGGGCGGAGTTCGCGTCTCGTTTCCTCCAAATTCCTCCACAGCGCGGAGCCCATGATGGTGTCTTTCTTGCCTGCTTGGAAACTGCGCTTAGGGCAGGGGACTCTGAAGATGCGGCCCACTGGACTTCGGTCATTCGAGGGTACGGAATGGCTGTCGGAACGCACGGTACGTGATCTGGCGAGTGTGTCAACTATTGACAGATGTTGCGGATATCCATCGCTTTCTGGTTTTGATACAATTGTCATCTTTGATAGCACAAGCCCTCGTTGCCCTCTCTCAACCGATCCTTTCCATGTCTTACCCACCTCTTCCAACGCACATCCCTTCTTCCACCAACACCATCACTCACCTCCCACTTCTTCGCCTCCTCCGTACTCATTTGCCGCGGGCCTCTCTTCACCTTTACTGGACGCTCGTCTTCCACCATGAATATCTTGAACCTGCTGCGGCACTGGAGGTCGTCGGGGCGCGCGTCGCGGTCGGAGATCTGGAGGGTGCTGTGCGGGACCTGAGACGGTGGCCTGCTGTGAGTGGTGGACGACGTCTACAGTACCTTGATGCATTCTAGTAAACATAATGCTCAATGCCCCACCAGAAATTACCCTCGGATGCACCATTCCTCGAGGTGCTTCGGCACCTTGCGCTTTCTCCTGAGGCCGGAACAGCAATTCGACTCGCTCGCGAGGTCGAATCCATTCTCGCCGTCAACTTTGCCCCAATCTCCCGCAGGGCATTACAATACTTCTGTCTTATTGAGCTCCCTACTCCCTTGGGGCGGAGGGTCGCGTCGCGGCAATCCCTTGCACGGGCTGATGGTTACTTTAGCCAGATAAAAGACATTCACATGAACCGGGCCGTTGGGGGCCTTCAAGCACAGGAGAACGTCGATCTCGCTGCGCTGCTTCTATACTCGCACGCGAGGACAGAGTCGTGGGTCCCTGTGTCTCGGTACTGGGATCTCATCCTCCGAATGTCCAAGGGCGATGAGTCTGCTGTACCCCCTTTGGCACTAGTCGGAATGATCATGTACCACTCGCGTGCCGAGACTTCGGATGAGGCAGAAGGGAACGTGGACGTGGTTTCAAGACTCCCAGAGGCAACACGTTACTACGAACTCCTCCGCAAACTGCACCCTGGACACCCAATTGATCCTTTTGCTTCCATAAAATTGGCTCACAAGCTCGCTCGGGCGAGATCACTGCGTCCTCTGGTACCCTTGATCGTGGATGCGACGAGCAATGCGAGGGCCGCGTGGAGTAACGCAGGCGTGTATCGCATTCTATATAGGACGTCCGAGTTTGCGAGCCCGGGAATCCTCTTCGCAATGCTGCGTCGGTTTCAACGGAACATGACGCTTGACAGCGAGCTTTACGCTCCCTTATTCGGAGCGTGTCGCAGGGCCAAGAATTGGGTGGTGCTGAGAGAGGCCTGGCGGGAGGTTTGGGAGGATGTTGTTGTTGCGAGGGGACAGAAAATTTCACCCAAGTGCGCCGTTGCAGTCGTGGGCGCCCTGGCCAAGGGTGTCGTTGAGATCCCAACGGATTTGTGGGAGACTTTAGATTTGCCCGAACCCTTACCCGCATCGTATAACCCCGTGCCTGAACCTGGGGAAGAGTGGCCCTCAGGAACGCCCCCACCAGCGAAAGTTGTGATGCGGACGTTGTTCGTGCTACATCGCGCACATGACATGCCCCAAGAGTGGTTCACTGCCACTTCTATCGTGGGAATGTTCTCGAGGTTAGGGAAGATTGGTGAGGCAAAACGGATTTTCCGAATGGTGCAGAAGGACACGACGGCGCCGCCCCCGCGTGCTGTCTTGAATGCCGTTCTCTTAGGTTACGTAAGGAACAAGGACAGGGAGGGTGCATGGAGGTGGGCTCAGGAGAGCGGTTTGGTTACGGTCAAGGATGGAGTTGCGGATATAACGGCGGGGGATTTGTGGACGATGAACAAGTTTCTGCAGATGTCACTCAAGACTGGTGAAAGCCATGCACTCAAAGGGGATTTGGGCAGCGAGTTTACCAGGGCGGTTGACACAGTCACATACAACACACTTGCGAGTAACGAGCTTGAGAGAATTCCTGCTCCCCACCGATCGACCGGAAATGAGGATTTTGGGGCTAAGGCGGCCCTCCAGATCATCTCTGCTGTGGATGGGCGAGAGCATTTTCCAACGCATGTCACACATGGCATCCTCGTAAACGCTTTCGTACGACAGGGCAACATTGATAGGGCCAGTCGTATTGTGGAGAGGAGTGCTGAGCTCGGGTTCATCGTAGCTTCGGAAACCTGGACAATACTGATTGGGGGGGTTGTGAAGCATGCCACCAATCGTAAGGATGGAAAACGCACCATTCATAAGGGCCATGCTAGACGCGCTTTGAGTCCTGCGTACGACCTCCTCGAGAAGTTTGAGCAACCATTCCGGGGGTCTGCGTCCGTGCACGTATTGACTGAAATCGTGGCAGGGCATTTGCGTTTGGGCCAAATTCGTCAGGCGGTGTTACTCGCGGAACAATATGCTTTGGAGCACCAGGTAAAGCCGGATAAACTGTTAACAAACTTGTTTTGGCTTGGCCTCGTCAACTGCAAAACTGGAGTGAATCATCTTCTTCGCAAGCATATTCGAGGGGAGGGTTCTAACCCACGTGAGCCTCTGACACTTCCAATTCTTACCGTGAGCGCTGAAGCCCTCACACTCACACTTATGTCATTAGCCTCTCACAGATTATCCACTGGATTGCACCGTCTCCTTAACGTTGCTGATCGGATTACGGCGCTTTGCCCCCCTGATCACTTACGAAGATGCACGCCATTGCTCGATTTTTACTGCGCTATTGCGGAGCTGAAATCGGGCAAGTCCCTTCCCCACTCACCTGAAGTGAGAGCTTTCAACATACTTCAGCGCAATTGGGAAGGATTGGAACACACCAAGCCTGTGAAGGGTATTGGTGTCTCTCACCGCGTCAGAGCTCGAGTCAGAGCAGTCCTAGACAAAACTAATGATGGATGAACCATACATATGTATCAAAAACCTAAACCTGCTACGGATGAGTAATTAATTTTTAATGGTGAGAACATGGCGCATTGTAGGCCTCCCGTGGGGACAGTTCCAAGGAGCAATCATCCCAGACATGTGCCGAACGATCTTTTCCATGGCTTCACGCGATAAGGGATCCCCAATCATCACAGATTTTCGACACGCTTGAAAAGGTTGAATCGTTCCGTTATGGAATGATTGTATTGAACAGTAATGGTTTTGAACGTACCTCTCGAAGCGAACAAGGCATTGACTCGCGGACACCGCAAGTCAGGCTGACCACTCCCTCCTTCGACCACGGATGCAAGAAGGTCGTTAAAA
Organism: Gonapodya prolifera JEL478; assembly: GCA_001574975.1. Taxonomy (NCBI): domain Eukaryota; kingdom Fungi; phylum Monoblepharomycota; class Monoblepharidomycetes; order Monoblepharidales; family Gonapodyaceae; genus Gonapodya; species Gonapodya prolifera. The sequence goes on along the minus strand of KQ965745.1, from coordinate 417,361 downwards.
TCCTTCACATTCAGGTCGACTCCGCCAACTGAAGGGAGAGAAACAAGCTTGCATCGCTGCGTCGGAGGAGCTTCCAAGTCCACTTTCACACCAAATCCATTTCTAGTGAACACTTCGAGATTATCCGCAACAGCAAGCTCGTCCTGCGCACTCAGAGTGAGTTGCTGTGGCCTTCGAGATGCCAAAGGAGTCTCATTAGGATCCGATATCGGAAGTGGATGGTTGTTAGACTCACAGAATCAAAGCTTGCGATCGGACAGGAGTTGTTGATTTGAGATTTTCGAAGTTGAACTTTTCGTCGCTTCAAAAGTGGGAGGTGAGTTTCAAACCACCCAAATCCAGAGTGGTCCTACGATAACAAACCTGGCATGTTGGTCAACAATGAACAGATCGAGCTCTGACTTGCCCTTTTCGTTCCGTGATCTAAACTCCACTGGCTTGCTCAACTTGACCAAGATGAAGCCGAGATTGAATTGTCCTATAACTGCCATACGATCAAAGTCATTCTTGGCTACGATGCGCGTCAGGATTTCTTCTGCCGCAGCTGGGGGTTCGGCTCCAATTTCCGACGTTGCTACAGTTCTAGAAGCCGTCGTGTCTTTCAGCTCCCTCGGCGTTCGTCGTGTCTGGTGATAAACTTTGACCCGGGCCACCAGAGTCTTTAGCTCGAAATCCATTCTTGACGTCTCTGTGTGCGTGCGCATTGATACCGGAGTTCTCCACCGAGCATTTGCTTGCTCTTGTTTCTTTATGGGAGAGGAATCCAGTCGTCTACGCTTTGGCAACGTAGCGGAAGGCGCACTGTCGGTGAACGAAGTTCTCGGGCGCTGCTTCCCAGAAGACTTTTTGACGGGTGAGAGTGACGGGATCGGGGGACCGGGAGTGCTGGACTGACCACCCGCACGAGCCAAGAAGTCTGCGAGAGTGGAAGTGATTGCCTTGATCTTCGGAATTCCGGGAGGTGCTACAACGGTTGGCCCAGTGATGGGATCAACGTGAGAGTCAGAGCGCGTCTCGCCTGTTGTGGTGTGATCCGTTTGTTCATCGAGGTCCCCGTCATCCTCCATCGGCGATGACGGCCGCTTCAGCTTCCGACGTGGCAGATCCGCGCTTCCGGTCTCTTCGAGCTCGTCTTCCTCCGAATCATCATCAACGACAATCATGTCCTCATCAGGGGACCCTTCTTCCTCCTCATTTTCCTCCGAGCCGGTCAGAGATTCAACGTCTTCTTCCACATCAGGTGCTTCGCTGTCGTCGCGCTGATCTGATGCAGATGCAGAGTTGGCAGGTGACTGGACCGTTCCGCCGACCACTCGAACCATCGCGCCACCCATCCCACCACGGAGCACTTGGCTGGTTGTGTAATGGGTATTCTGACGTTCGAGTAATAGTCGTAGTGCAACCTGATGGTGGTGCCAAGGAGTCGAGAGGGCATTCCAGACGTTTTGAAGATCGCGTACGTGAAAAATTGTACCACTCACCCGCAATTCTTCAATTATTTCGTTCTCGCGATGAAGAAAAATCGTTCGCTTATCCGGTGTGACGTTCACATCATACGTATCTGTTCTCAGCAAAACGTCTGATAAACCATAGAACCGCAGATACCCGAGCATCCATGCACACGTACCCGTCGGACACTTCAGGTCCAGAAAACATTGAGGGAGCCCGCCAGTCCCTGATCCACTGCCCTCGCCTCCACCCGCACCAGCTCCACCGGCCGCACGCCACTCTTCCGCGACAGCCTTGGCAAGTTTGGGCGATTCGCACGGGCGGCCGTTGATGTACATCTGCCGCGTATCGGAGGACGAGCGTCCGGCGGACGGTCGAGGGTGCGACATGACGCCCACGACGCGGATCGTGTACGCGCCTGCGGTGTCGTCGTTGGAGTCCGACAATTGATGCTGCTCAAGCGCGTCGGAAATCGGCGTGAAGGCGGTCCCACGCGCGGGTGGGGGTATTTTCAGCGAGACGTCGACGTCGAACACGTCGATGGCCGCCTTGGCGCCGAACACGTCGGCGAGGTTGTCGCGAAGGTGGGCGTTGCCCTTGGTGGTGAGCATCGGGGTGGGTCGGGAACTGGAGAGGGAGCGTTTCAGCCTTGAGTCCCCCACACTTTGAACGTTGTCCGCATTCACCAAACGCCAAACGCACTTTACAATGTTGACAACGGAGAGTCTCACGCCCGTCGACACTACCGCATAGTTCTGCACAGTCGCGAGAGCTTTGGCATATTCCCGTCGAGCGTTGCGCTTGAACTCTTGCTGGCGGACCGGCAACGATCGAAACAGATTGGTGACGGAGATTGTGGTGCCCCGCGCCCGCGCTGCAGGCTTTGGTGGGGCGTCGAGGGTCGAAGTAGAAGAGAGCTCTAGAAAAGAACAGTGACATGAGATGATTAGAGTAGTTCATTCGACTCCGGGAGATCCAAAGTACAGGCTTCCAGTTCCCCTTGCTCCCGCAAGTCCTTGTCACCATGCGCGTTGTCATCAACATACTTACGTAGCTCAAATCCAAGAGGCTCCTTTGTTGCAGTGACAATGGATACGTCTGCAATGGCGCAGAGTGAGTTCAACGCTTCTCCTCTGAAGCCGTACGTCGAAACCTGTCCCAGATCCGAAAACGAGCGAATTTTGGAAGTGTGGTGTTTCTGGCCCAGTGCTGGCAAGTCCTCTTTCGGGATTCCATGTCCATTATCGGCTACGGAGAATCCAACTGCACCGTGATCGCGAAAGACAACCTGAATAGATGTTGCGCCAGCGTCCAGAGCGTTCTCGACGAGTTCCTTCACCGCAGATTCAAGCGACACGATCACCTGAGCGGCAGTCAGGCGGTGAAGAGAGGAACGGTCGATTGGTCGAATGCTCCGTCCGGGAGCTGCAGGGGGGGTTGTAGAGGGATTCTCGGGTGCATGTGTCTCACGTATGGTACTGGCTGACGTGCCGCCCGACGCATTGGATGTTCTCTCGAGGGATGTTTGCGAATCCTCGAAACATTGATTCTGGTCTCCACAGCCCGCGTGACGGCACCCGCACGCTGATTCGCTCCCACCACTGCCACGCTGCCCCACAGCGTCGGGCTCATCGTTGTCCATTCGGCGTGAAATGCCCTGTGTGGAGCGACACCCGAGATGCCACCTTGTGCTGCGGCCACACACGGCAATTCCGGTTTCTCCGCTCCTGCTCAAGCTCGATACTGCGTGCCTTAAATCGGACTTCGACCAGCTCTGGGGCTTGTGGTCCCTCCGTGAAATAACTGCGTTGGCGTTGCGGAGCGCCCTCCCTTGACTGAGCGAGAAGCTTCCTCACCATGGGAGGAAGTAGCAAGAGGGTCTACGTCTCGTATCTGTTGTTTGTTGTCAGCAGGGCCTCTCAAACCACCTCGAATCTATCGATAGCACAGCTTGAAGGATGGCAGAGTATATGTACGTGGCTGTGAGCACTGGAAGGAGAAGGCGAGTTGGCACAAACCGAATGTATTACTGAATCCCTCTGTTTGGACCGAACAACTGAAGTTTCGTCTCCTACAGCTTTTCATCGCTCTCGACGATTCTGCATCTTCTTTGATTGGTGAAAGGGCTGTTGGCTTTTGCGACAGGAAGAGTTACGACAGGGTGAGTGAGGAATATGTACCGAGTTTAATCCTCTCTCATTCTCATATGACGTTCTCTTGTTGTAGAGTTAGAGCTCCCAATGGAGATAAGCGAGTGGACCAATATGGAAACGCTTTGATACGAGCGAATCTGCCTATGCAGCACGATGTAGTTCTAAGCTCGAAGAAAGACTTATGTTCTCCCTTCTGTACAATAAGCAAAGTGATTCATAGAAGCGTTCCGCGAAGTCGAAATAATACCTGAACTCAAGAAATTACTCGGCTGAAAGAGGGGGAGTTGAACCAATTTCTGTGGCCATCCCGTCACGGTCGCGGGACACTCGGGCGTCTCCTCAATGCTTTCACTAGCGTCCCCTTCCCCATCACTTTACTCACTCTAAGCAAGTTTGCGAGCAAGACGCGAGAGTCCACGCCTCAACCCCTGGCTGGGTACACCCCCCAATGGACACCACCACTCCACACCTCTCCCTTGGACGAGAACCTCAAACCAGAGATTCCGCTATCGCTATCGCGCTTCGAAAGGATGTGACTGATGGAGGAGGACCACGCGGGGATTCGGATTGCGTGCGGGGCGGTGTGGACTCTGTCATTTCAGAGGAACCCTTCACCGGACTGCACATGCACACAGTGGACGCGCTCCCTCCATCGTCATCTGCTCAGGGCATCACCGTACTGACTCGACTGCAGAACCCTGCTTTCCCTGAGCCCTTGCCGGAAACGAGGCCTTTCGAATCTCCCGGGAGGAGCTCACCTCCATTCTCGACAACTTCAAAACCTCTTCCTTTGGCCCCCCCTCCCGAGATAAAAAATGTGCTCGTCGGAACTCTTCCGAACCCGGCTCCGGCTCCGGCGCCCGCCCTGCCCGTCACAAGGGCGCAATCCATCCCCACAACGAAGGCTGGAGCTGCTGTCCCGCAGACCGCAAATTCAGGGAGGCCAAAACATGCCAAGCAAGTCGGTCCATGGAGACTTACTAAGACCATTGGGCAAGGCAGTATGGGGAAGGTCAAGCTTGCCATTAACATCGATACTGACGAGAAGGTGTGTATTGAGGATACAATCCGTTTTGAATGAGACTCGGGAAGTCTTGAATTCTTTCTCGGAGCCACCTGGAAACTGGATTCACGAAAGCATGTGCACATCTCACTAACATGTGTTCCACTCAAGCGCGCCTGTAAAATTATTCCGCGACCCCACCAACCGCCGAACTCCTCCGGACCCGACGTAATGTTGGGGCCGACATCAGACCTTCATGCCATCTTCCAACGAGAAACGCCTGCTCTCTCCGAAGGGCGCAGTTCCGGACACACAGCGCGACACCACCGAGTTCTTCGAGAAGCATCCCTTATGCTTCTCTTGGATCACCCACATATTGCGTCTCTCCTGAGCTTTGCGTGCGATGCCCAGAACTACTACCTATTTTTTGAATATGTCGATGGTGCTCAACTGTTGGATTTCATTATTGGCCACGGGAAATTAAGAGAGAAACAAGCGCGTCGATTTGTCAGGATGATAATTTCTGGGCTAGGTAAGTGAGATTGTCCACTGCTTGTTGGGCGTCATGGGGGAAGCACAGGACGAACGAGAGGATGCTTAAATCTTGAATGATTGGATCACGACAGTCAGATTTGGATGTTGATGCTCATAGTTCCACTGTCTTGAACTCCCAGACTACTGTCACCGAAATTCGATCGTTCATCGCGACCTCAAGATCGAAAACATCCTCGTGGATCGGAACGGCGACGTTAAACTTATCGACTTTGGCCTGGCGAACCTCTACGATCCAGATTCCCTCCTCCGAACATTCTGCGGAAGTTTATACTTTGCCGGTAGGATCAGCAAAGTTGAAATGTTGGACACTTTTTGTTGAGCTGGTTTTTGAAACCCAGCGCCGGAACTCCTCTGTGCGAAACCTTACGTTGGTCCTGAAGTTGACATATGGAGTCTTGGCGTCGTTCTGTACGTGCTTGTGTGTGGGAAGGTGCCTTTCGACGATCCGGACATGGCGAAACTACATTCCAAAATTCGGGCTGGCGATATTGAGTATCCGAGTTTCTTGTCAAGTGGTAAGATCATATTTCCTTTTCCTTCGATAATTTCAAACGACAGCCACATGATGAACGTGGTCTACCTAGATTGTATAAGTCTGCTTTCTCGGCTCCTCGTGGTTGATCCTTTACAAAGAGCGCGCCTCAATGATATCCGCTATCACTCTTGGATTTTGCGTGGATACGACGCCCCACCTGATCCACATATTCCGATCCGCCCCAATCTCGATCCATTGCGCTTGGACGCTCGTATCATTGCACGTATGATTGGCTTCGGCTGGGGCGGAGAAACCGAAGTCAGAGAGGAACTCGTGAAATTCTTGACGCGGTATCCGGATGGTCGAGGTGACTTGCCGGAAGAAATGGCGCCATCACCAGTGGTAAGCGTGTACCATCTTGTCAGAGAGACTATGTCAAGGGAGGCTTGCAGAGAAGTTGAAGACCAATCTCCTGGAAACGTGCCACAATATGCACTGGAAGGTGAACCTGCCATACCTTTGGTGGTAGCACCTGACGACGGAGCGGCCAAAGAGCCATCAGTAATTTTGAAGGAAAGCTTTGGCGAACAATTGAATGTGGAGATGGTTGAGAACAACATGAGTGACAATGCCGACCTGAAAGTATCTGGATCACATTCAAAGAGCTCACCGTCGACATCCAGGCCACGTTCAGTTAGCGCCATCCCTCTTACTACTGTTGGACTTGAATCTGGGGAACGCCAAGGTGCTAGTCAGACTTGCCGCGACGAGACTTCGGAACGAGAGAATACAGTTGCTGCTTTTGTGGAGGAAAGAACGGATGGTGTTTTTGGAGACGACAGTATTTTGGCACGAAACGACATCCCCCCACACGGCATTCATCCCCCAATTACGTCAGAATACTTAAAGCCCACCAGCGCACATCCCTTGACCCTGAAACCACGCGATTCTGCTCAAAATGAAAAAACGCAGGAATTGAGATCAATTGTGAAAAGGGACTTTGGGGAAATCTCCAGTTTTGACTCTGCAGTCATCGATTTCGAGGATAAGATTGTTGTTTGGCCTTCTGGTTTCGGAAAGGAGGGTCTTCCCCGCAAGGGAAGTGTTGTGGCGATCAGCTCCCCTACGCTTGATCCTGGGAGCCCGAGAGCCAGTGCAATAACCAACAGGTCTTCTAATGATACGCCAAACGAGTTGGATTCTTTGGAACACCTTCCAGTCTACCTCATTGAGGAGCCGACGTCTTTCCAAGCCACTAACGTCAGTCGACCCACACGTCCTAATCTTGGGGTCAGTGGTTGGAATCAGAGGAAACCGGGGAGATCTCGCAGTGTCCACCTCGCAGGACTTAGTGGCCGATCCGTTCGCAGAGGATTAGATGCGGAGACGTCGCGAATTCGTGGAAAGCAGTTCGATATGGAAGGAGCAGACTCTGCTCGCTCAACATTTCGTTTTCCTCATCGAAAACAAACAAATCGTCACCCTTCTCTTTCATTAGCAACCAGACCGACATTTCCTTTCCAGCAGTCAGCTGGGGCGCCTTATCCACTTCCGGTCGGAGAGCCTCTGCTCGACGAATCTATGTCAAGATTGCGAAGGACGGCGACCGAGAGGTCTTCGAGTTGCCAATACGAATCTTTTCGACAGAGGGCTGTGCATGCTAGACCTTTGAGTGCTACCATCGAGGAATTAAAGGCAGAGGAGCTTCGTTGGAAGCACATGGATCTCAACACTGTGAAGGATATTGATCCTACATCTGCGACGAGCGCTGTCTCCGATCGCCAGCTTCCAGGATTGTTTTCCACTTCTCTGGCAGGAATAGTGCCGCAAAACACATTTTCTCAGCCGTATGCACACAGCTCCGCAACAACCACATCAGCGACAGAACAGTGGGTACTGAAAGCGGACACCCAACCCCGAGCGGACGAGCGCATCCTTCCGGTTGATCTGAAGGGCCTTTTCTCCGTGTCCAACACCACAAGTCAATCTCCTTCTACCATACGATCTCGACTCATCGAAGTTCTTCAGAGGAACGGTTTTCGGTTTGTCGAAATGTGGGGTGGATTTGAATGCGAATACCTCCCAAGCATAAATTTTGGACCGGGAGCAGAAGAGCTACAACATGCGGATCATGTTACATCACTGAAGCAACAATCCGCACTCACATCAGGCACTGCGCCTTCGGGTACTTTGGGCCTGAGCGATACTGACAGCGCAGCTTTTTGGAGCAAAACTACTTCGTTTAGTGGTGTTGCGGGAACAAGCCTTGAGGGGAATGAGAGTGTCAATCGAATTGAAGACTTTTTTCTTCCTTCTGGCGTAGCCTCCCCAGTCACTTTCATGGGTTCCATCCAGGGTTTGCCAGGATCGAGTGTGAAAAGACTCAGCTCTTCAGCATGGCCTCCAATTACACCAAGTTCTGCCACTTCGTATCTCGCAAAACTTCCAGAAGCTCTACAACCTTATCTTGAGCCTGCTTCGAGGGATGTCGATCATTCAAAAGCAGACCACATAGAATCTCACAGGTCCTTGACTGCTGCGAATGAGCCTTTGCTTAAAGATGTCTCTGGAAGCGGGGAACCAGAAGCTCAAAAGCGCTCCGTATCTTCTATTGTTGAAAGCCCTGCAGTCGCGTCTTCAAATAATGCCTCAATGACCGCCCAGGTGTCATCGAATGGCAGAGACGTTGTTGATGTTGGAACAAAAGGTTCGGACGCAGAAGCCGCGCACTCCGGGAGCCGCAGCTCTTCTAAAGGTGCGCACTCAGCCTTCTCCATTTTGGGGGCTCGAGAAGCAGCGGCCATGGTAGCTGCTATTGAGAATGCGGCAGAGATGGCTATGCGAAGCACTCCATTATCAGTTGCCGCCCCACGGACGTCGCTGCGGTCATCGCTCCCAGGCTCGTCAGATTATGATGAGTCTCATGGCCACGTTGCTGATGGCGGTGACAGGTACGTGGTGGAAGCAAGTGCGTTCGCAGATGCAGCAAGAACATCTGGATCTGCCACGACCATCAATAAGTCTCACCTCCTACCACCTTTGCCGCTCAATCCGTCCAAGGAAGATGTTGTTGCAGAAGGTGTAACCACGGGGAGGAACCGCGCTGATACCACGCACGGTCCTCCGACTTCTGATGGACCTACGAGCAGTGGTGGAAGTGGCTCAAATAATGATATCAAACGGTCTTCAAGCAAGTCCCAGGCCCATCATATGAATATCGACCCGGTTGTAGATGGGCCTCCAAGAAGTTCCGCTGTTCCAATGACGATACAATCACCACATCCTGCTTCATCGCAGCTCGCACACAATCCTGGAAGCCCGTTCACCCAGGCGTTTTCATCTTTGGCATCATTCTTCGGGGGTACAAGTAACACACCCGTAAATCCGGGCACCCCAAAATCATTTCCTCCGCACTCGCTCTCAGGCTTTAAAGCTCCAGCCAACAGCACCCTGCCTTCAGGTGTTTCTCAAATCGCTGCCATGCCAAATCAGGATTCCTCAATACCCGCAATACCACCACAAACATTTGCACATACAACGCAAAATCGGTCCTTTTCTGTTAGGTTCGAAATTTCTATTGTCAAATTGGGTTTCTTTTCGTTGGGGGTCTTTTCTTTGCATGGAGTGCAGTTCAGGCGTATTCGTGGGGATCCGTGGATCTACCAGCGCGTCTGCAACAAGATTTTAGCAGAATTACGTTTCTAGTGTTCACTCTTTCTGACATTGTAGATATTGTAAATATTGCATGTCTTCGGATCTCTTGAACGAGTGCGAAGGTCACGATCAGGCAATCGCTCATCGAAGGCAGACTGGACCAGCTTGATCACGCTCTAGGGCTCGTGGCATGGACGATCGTTGGTTATGAGCGTGAGCTCCCGGCATCGTTTGCCATTTTAAGCCTGTTGATGCAGGATCGTGTGATAGCGTGTTCAAAGCAACCCTTCGGATCTTGAGAATCAACACCATCAGGACGACGAGAAGTTGCCTCTTCTGTCCAGCAATCGCCCGAATCAGGAAGCAGAAGAGCACTCCCACAGCGCCGATAATATGTCATCAACAGCAACCCCCGATCAAAGCGAACGAATCGCAGTTGGCGAGCATGCAGTCCCCCGGGATGGGGAGTCTCCTTCTCGAGCACGAACAACCCCTCCTGGACCACTGACTCTGATAATCCCGAATCTCCCTCCTTCTCCAAGAGCGCCAATTGTGGTTACGCATTATCAACCGCCACCCGAACCCCCAACACCGCTCCGACCGCCCAAAGATCTTTCCAAGCTTGTAAAAGCGACCGCCGATCCTTCAGCCATTGATGGAGACATCATAAAATTGACAGACTCGTCTGGGAACACCGTCTTAGATTCAGTTTCTGCTGATTATGAGGACTGCTTTACCATTGAAACCCTTGGGGACATGATTTGCGCCCACACAACTGCAGAACCAAAGGGCACAAAGAGCTTCATCATTGCGAGAGTGCAGACATGGGATCACAAGCAACCGGACAAAGCGTTTTACTCGTACTATGACGCCTTTCAACTGAACAAAGTGCTTTTTCAAACACAAATTTATCTTGGAAAGAAGCTCATCCATCGGTTGCATGTGTTAAACCCGTTGACGAATACGGACATTATCGGAAACGTACAATACTTCATCGTGAGGGTTACAGAGGAGCAACAACGTGAAATATTGGGATCAGATGCGGACGAGGAAGATTCTGCCCAAAATGCCGGCTCAGTAATCTCGAAACCCATTGCAACGGTATTGGAAGTCGACGAAGGAACAGAAACGTCAAAGTCCCGTTCATCCATTAAGCCACCTCAAACTGGTTTAAAGAACTCGGTAGAAGTGGTAGCACCTGTAGCAACACCCCGGAAACGAAGTCTATGTGAGTAGTGATAGAGACAGGTGTTGCATGTTTTTCAAGCCCCTCGTACCTTAGTTCCCGCACCCATCGACACTGGCGCGATTCTTCCACCCTCGAGTCCACGCAAATCTCTTGTAGCTAGCCAAGTTCCTGTGTCTGAACCAAAGAGCCCTTACGTTGAGGAGGTCGAACGAGGCCCACAAACGTGGACACTGGGTGCCCCCACAGTACTCGAAGACGCTGAAGTACCCGTGTCAGTGGTCAGGGCTGCTACGTGGAGGCGGAAGGGATCTATAATTCGAGCCAGTCCTCTCAAGGGGAGACCAATGGACTTTGACCGCAAAATAGGGGAACCCATTAATCCTGCTTTCAAGCCTCGTCGAGCGTCCTACTTTGTCCCCGGTGAAAAACAATATCTCGCATTGGAACTACCCTTGCAGTCTCCACTATCTGCACCATCTGGTGGATCGATGACAATTTCGCCGGGGATAAACGAAAGCCTTGATCCCACAACTCCACTTTCCGCACCGCCATTTAGTTCAATGAAACGCTTGACATTGAAGACATATGCTCGAGCTCCTGGTCGATCCATTCAACTCGGTGAACAGGAAAAAATTGTAGCTCCTGCCGGCGCAGTAACACAATTCACGGAGAGGATCGACCCCTCCAAGTTAGCCGATGTTGTGCCGAAGACAGCACGAAACAGACGGCGCGCTCTTTCTTTTGCAAATGCACAGACTGCTGCAGGCACCCAAGCAAGTTTCAATGATTGGCTTCGACTGATCAAGGCTGACAAGAAAGAAAGGGTTCGAGAGGAGCCCGAAGCGCCTGCGGATGGGGACGCTTATGACGAAGTGAAGCCATTTGGACAACATGCGAAAGCAAATGAGCCTAGCCAAGCTGCAACGACAAATGCAAACGCAAACACAGTACTTGACTCGACCAAGTCCAACCCTGCGCCAGATCTTATGGGTAGCGCTGAGCAGCAAAAGAGACTCGACGCGGATGGCGCATCTATCAAATACAACATTTTTGATGCCGTACTATTCGCTACCGATAATGACTTTCTCGAGTCGGCCCGCATTCGCACAGTATTCAAGACCAATGCGATCAAACCTGAAGACGCAGTCTTGTTTGAGATGCCACCTTACACTGGGGAAGATACACGAAGCCCGGGGCAGACCACTATTGTAATAGAATCCCCTGGTTGCTTGGAAATGTTGTATCCGACACCGCAGCAACTAGCGACCGCGAACCCAGTCATGAGAGTGAGTCCTCTTCTATGCTGTGCGCCCGTATCAGTTCCCGGTTGTTAACAACATCAATTCAAGTTGTTCCATCGCACCAAGTGCTATTTGTCTGCTCTCCTTTTGACCGTGGTAATATTTTTATTCATTTTCTTCCTATACATGTCGAACAAGTCGACGAAAGGATGAATTTGCTGTGTATATTTCAAATGTTCGATAGATTTGATAGTTACAACTATGCGTGAAGGTCTCGCCTTCGAAACTTCTGATATGAACGACGAGCCGATGCAAATCGATACGCTTCCGATGGCGGACGTCGCTAACAAGAAGAAAAAGACCCAAAAGATCCTTGTGAGTCCCGCCCGTGAAGAGCTCGATCATTGACCATGGTTTATGTGGACACCCGGGGTGAATCCACCATGGTTTCACGCGAAACAACTTGATCATTATAAGCGTTGATAAACTCACTCGTAATTCTCGCGTTCTCAGGTTGATAGTCCCTCAATCGAACCGGAACAATACATTGCGAACTACACTGGTGAGTGGTTATTACCGAGCAACACCAAAGGAGTTCATTAATTTCAGTCCCGCGACGACACTATTTTACCTGTACTTGCCATGGATCTCGATGATTTCTTGGACGATAGGACATGGAAGGATCGACCGACTGCTCTTCATTGCGGACCATTGCCCCATGTTCACTGTCGACGCCTACAAACTCGCCGTGGTAGAACTCAAGAAGACGCCGAATTTTCAGAGGTACACGCAGACTGTTCAACGGCTGAATGAGGTTCTCGCCTCACGCGGAGCTCCACCGTACCAACTGGACACCGCCTGGGTGGATCAAACCCAGAGACTTGTTCGGAGTCAAACAGAAAAGTTGGAAGCTGAGCTCAAGGGCTACAAGAACAATCATATCAAAGAGAGCATTCGTGTGCGTTCTCTGCCGTAATGATGGCGAAGTTTGGGGCTCATTGTTCATTTGATTCAGATGGGGCACAATGAACTCGGAAACCACTACTACAATATCGGAGATCTCTCAAATGCCCTCAAATCATATTCAAGAACGAGGGACTATGGAACGACAGCCAAACATTCGGTCGAAATGTCGTTGAACATCGTCAAAGTGAGTGAATACAGTTCTTGTTCCAGCTTCACAGCGCATAACCTTGCTTCAAGGTGTCCATCGAGCTCGGGAACTGGTCGCACATCGAATCGTACGCCCAGAAGGCCTCAACCGCAGTGGATGCCGCGGAAAGGCCGGTTGTCCAGGCGAAATGCAAATGTGCGATGGGGCTCGTTCATCTCGACCAAGGGAAGTTCAGGCTTGCTGGTAGGCAATTCGTGGACGTGGGGTTTGCGCTGGGAACCAACTTCAGTGATGTTAGTGGTGATGCCGCGAAGACACGATGCCGGTTTCCTGTACTGAAGCTCGCAACTTTTCAGATCCTCAGTCCCAACGATGTCGCGACGTATGGAGGACTTTGTGCACTTGCGTCATTTGATCGTGGAGAGCTTAAGCGAATGGTCATTGACAATGCCGAGTTCCGGCAGTTCTTGGAGCTGGAGCCGCAGATCCGGGAACTCATCTACGGCTTCTATAATTCCAAATACGCGCACTGCTTGAAATTGATGGAGAGATTGAAGGTGGAGTAGCACTGCGAAGCTGACTTCCCCATTACGGTAGTCCCGAAATACGTTTCGCTCTTGCAAAAGCCCGATCTGCTCCTGGACGTTTACCTCCACACACACGTCGACGCAATATATCAAAACATCCGCAAGAAGGCTCTGGTGCAGTACTTGAGCCCCTTCCTGTCTGTGAACATGGCAACGATGGCGTCCGCGTTCAATACCACTATCAACCTCCTGGAGCCCGAATTGGCCGGTCTAATCATGGAAGGCATGGTGCAGGCGAGAATCGACAGCCACAACAAAGTGAGAAGATGTTTCTGGGATTTCAGAAGTTCTGTTGGCCTCACACGGCTCCTCCAAAGGTTATCCACGCCAAGCGAACAGACCAGCGGTCCACGACGTTTGAAAAGTCGCTCGCGATGGGGCACGAGTACGAGCGGCAAGTGCGGCACATGCTGGTACGGATGCGGCTCATCAGAGCTGAGATGTTTGTGCGTGCACCAAGCGAGAGGCCTGAGCGAGAGATGCGGGAGCGGTCGGAGCGACATTGATGTGGCACTTTTAGTGTGCGTTGCTTGTACAAAGAAGGATCTAGTGTAAATCTGGCCGGTAATCATTGCATGCTGTCTTTTAAGTAATGCCAAAGTCTTCTGAATCAGCAAATCCGTTGACTCATAGAAGACATACGCAGCCATCGCAACTTGGAAGTACCAAGAATTTGCGCATGTGGTACAAGAGAAGGTTCCTCCAAATGGTAGAACAGCCAGGTGCACACCCGGCGCATCGAGCTCAAGTTCTGATTTACCTTTTTGAAGCGTCAATGCAAAACGCTTACACAGACATCCCGCAACCTTCTGACCAGGCTCAAACCATTGGCAAGAGTGGCCTCCCTAAATAGTTGAGTATGACCTCGCGTTCACTGGTGTTGAAGTCAGCACGGCGTCCACCATCCACCAGCCACGAAACCCGCCTTAACGAGCCCCTGAATGCATTTGAGAGATCACATATCAAGCTGAACGAGTCCGTACACTACCGCGCCATGCACATGGGTACCGCGTGGCCGTGGACCAAGACGGATCAACCGAGACGGTGGGTGGGATGATGACAAAGCGTACGCTTACTTCCCGAGACGAGTGAGTTCCACGAAGTCATTGACATGGGGCTACTCTATGCGTGACAAGATGGTCCTGGATGGCGGAAGGGACCAAAGGCCCGCAAGCGCAAGAGTCGGACTGGTGAATGCGTGGGAGGCGCAAAGAGGGAGTCGGATCGCGGAGTACTAGTTAGTGAGTGGTGAAATTGATGAATGCTAGTTCGAGGGTCAAGTTTGCGCCGCACTGTAACTCTTCTTCCCCGAAAGACTCCCGAGCGATGCTGCACTTGGGCGTCGTGTCAAGAACCGCCGACCATCTGATATCGTATTGCTACTGGCCGAGAATCCCATTATCAGTCCCCGTCCACCCGCCGAGTTTGGGGATCCAAGTCGGAGATAAGCGGGTGATGAATAAACAAGAGGGTCCTGACGATGTTGCTCTGCGCCGAAAGTTTGCAAAGTTCGAACTTGCCGCCAATACGACCCTGCATGCAATGGCGGGTGGAGTTGTCGCACGGAAGGGTGGTCGCTTGACGAGGCAGGAGGCGGGCGGAGAGAAGAGTGCTCGCCGTGGGTCAAGCGTCCGCCAAACGGTTCTGTGGCCTCAGGTCCACACTTGCCGCTGCTTCTCTTTCGGAATCAATTCAATTCATCCGGGAGAGAAACGTGCCGCAAGCTCTTCTGGTTGGACCAAGAGACACCACCATGGTTCGCCGGGAGGGGACATAATTGCTCTATGATGAACGCAACGAATGCAACGAGATGACTACATACAAATGAGGGCCGAGATACGTTTGAAAAGTAATTTGATGGCATTATTTTATATCTGTTAATACATATGAGATTTGCCTGTCCTTTTTCATATTACGTTGCCAAGTCGATGTCATAAATCCAAAATCACGATGCGACACGAGCCTCCAATCCATCGTTGCATCTTTCGTTGAACTGGTTAGCATCTAACCTCCCAGCTCGTAATGAAAGTTGACGTCTGCCCTTCCAGAAATGGAAACGCACATGCCCTGACGACCTGACCCCACGTGCCCCGCAAAGCAACCTCCTGGGATTTAACCTTCCGCTGGTGGAAATCAAATCCACAGACACTCTCGCCGCCAATCGTTGCCAGAGCCGATGCGGATTGTGGGCATTGCCGCGATCGTGGCCGGTCTGGCCGTGGTCAACGCGGTCTATGCTGTACCAGGTTCGGCTGCCATGTGCCTGCCCTTCCCTATCCTTTCTTTACTTTTTGACACTCCAACGACAAAACCGCATCCTATTCAGCGCTCCTAATCAGCGAGTTTCTCCCAAACCCTGCCGGTACTGACTCACCATTGGAATGGGTGGAACTCGTCGCGACTGCGGACATTGACTTC
This sequence comes from Gonapodya prolifera JEL478, assembly GCA_001574975.1. Lineage (NCBI taxonomy): Eukaryota > Fungi > Monoblepharomycota > Monoblepharidomycetes > Monoblepharidales > Gonapodyaceae > Gonapodya > Gonapodya prolifera. The sequence goes on along the minus strand of KQ965745.1, from coordinate 401,523 downwards.
AGTGTCACACCTTGGAGTGTCGTATGGGCGAACAATGGTGTCGCCAATGCAAACGGATGGATTCAAGGCGGAAGCGTGAGTGAAACCATTGCTTATGAACTCCCTCAACTCGCTGATTCGTTTGTCTTTTAGGTGACTTATGGATTCAGTATCACGACCGGGAAAATCACGGCTGGAGCTACTGGATACGTTGGAGGGACATCTATGACTCCCACCGGAACAAAGCTTTGTGTGATAAACACCGGAACCGTGGCGGGCGACCGATTCGGAACCGCAGCCTCTGGCGGAGTCATGGGTAACGGCGGGTACGTTCATCCACTTTGACGTTAATGTCTAGTCTTGCTTCACCATTCGAGTTCTATGTGTATCAAGAGCGAACGCGGATGCCATCGCCGTGTTCAACGTCGCGATTACCGACATCACGTCATCAACCGTCCCCATCGATGCCATCTTTTACGGAAGTGGGCAGGGGACCGCAGTCCTGACAAGCACGACGGGTTACGAGCTCCCCGTGAACGACAGATATTCGGGAGGGAAACTGCAGACGACGAGTTTCTTCGCATCTGACCCGCAGTCTGAGTGAGTACCAATCTAGAATCACTCAAGAAATCGCCAACGCACTCATTCTCTTGTATCTATTTTTACCTTTCAGTCAAATTGTCACCTCGGCCTCTGCTGTTTATGACGTCAGCATCGGAAAGTGGACCTCTCCTCGAGTGTGGACCCTGCTGGCTACCTCGGCTTGGCTGAACAACAACCTCGCTTCCGGCATCACGTTACTGAACGTTCCTGTCACAACCACAACTGTGGCGGCGATAACTACGTCCACTGTGCCTGTTGCCGTAACAACGACAGTGGCTGTTACGACGATAGAGGCTGTTACGACAACACTCCCTGAAACAACTACAATTGTTGGAACGACTGCGGTTATCATTACGACTGCGATCGCTGCGACGACGGAGAGCACCACCACCACAGAGGCCACGACAACCACCACAGCGACGACCGCGGCTGTCACAACAACTCAGACGACGACGACCGCCTCGCCTCTGTACTGCAACAAGTATGCTTACCTGTGGACACGCCTCTTGACTCGCAGCCGTCTTAACCAGACTCTTTCTCAGCGTCCTCGCTCCCGGAGACGTCATTTTCAACGCCTTCAACGGCCAAGGCAACGACTTCCTCGAGCTCCTGGTGGTCAAGGACGGCGCCGACCTTCGCGGCCTGCGCATCTCCGACAACGAGCTCGTCGGGGACGTACTCAACACCGGAGAGTCGGTCATCATCTTCACCGACACGCCGTGGTTCGCGAGCGTGCCAAAGGGAACCGTGATTGGGATCTGGATTCAGTTCCTGGTGACGGGAGCGGTCGCCGATGTGACGGTGAATCCCGCTGACGGAGACTGGACCATGCTGCTTGAGACTGGAGACGGTACGGGCGTCACGTCGACGGGTCTCCTCTTGTCTGTGGATGGGCTTGGCGGGACACCCAACTCTGGCTTGTCTTCGTCTGGTGAAGCTCTTTACTTGTACACGCCAGGTGAGCTCACACACTTAGGCTCAGAAGGAAGAGGATGTTTTTCTGATACCGTATGAGTAGGAACCGATTGTGGATCGACTGGAACCGACAACATATATCTGGACTTTATCAGATACGGCACCGACACCACAGCAGCGCCCAGTGGCATTCCCGATCTCCTTCTCCCCAGTCCAAATGCGGTATGCTTCTCACTTGGGCACGTGAACAAACCGGGCAATTGATGCCACCGTGTCTTCCTTGAACCTAGTATTTTACGCGCTGCCCATCGACACCCAGTGAAGCTCTTTCTCTCAGGAGTGCATCAAACTGGGTCGTGGGAACTGTCGCTGCGACGCTTGGACAGCCTAATCCTTCACAGGACCTTTCCTGCCTGGGCAACCTTGCCACTCCGCCATCGACCAGCAATAGCACAACCCCTCCGGTATTCCCGGTTCCACTGTAAGTAGTTGTTTGTTGCGCGATGGCTCCAACAGCTGGATGGTTCTTGTTGTCGCCAGTCCTGCATCTTGCACAAACGTTACGAACATCGTGGGGTTATTAGCTTCAACACCACAGTTCGAGCCATCCGAAGTTGCATTCAACCCAGAGACTAACAAACTATTGGTAATTGACGATGAAGGTGAGGGGAGGGGCGGTGATCATGAAAAAAATGCCCATGACTAATTCCGAGGATTGGAAAAAGGACGACTTGGAATCTTGAACGCCGATAGCACGAGTCCTCAAGTTGACACCATTAGTGCTGGTGCGGATTTGGAGGGTGTCACATTTGTTCCCGGGAGACGTAAGTGTTTATTGCCAGACTCTAATCGCCAGGTTTCTCTTAGTTTCAAGCGTTGCTCCCCCAGCAAACTTTGCCTATGCCAGCGTCGAGACCGTAGGAACAACAGATACCGTCGTTTATGAATGGGACTTGACCCTTAAAATCATCAGTCGGAGTTTCACTCTTCCTGGATGCATCGGGACTGAGAGTCTCGCCTTCATACCGTCAACCAACTCCCCAACGGGAGGCTTTTGGTTCTGCGCTCCACAATTCGAGTTTTCGAACGGCTCTTTGATCTACCGGTATACAATTGATCTTGGAACCGGTTTGGTGACGTCGCTTGGAACTGTAAAGTCTGTGCTGTCCCGCGATGTTGCTTCCATTACATATTGGGATAAATACGTCACTTTTGGGCATGACAACTGTAAGTGAAACCTTTCCCATTTTGCCAGTGTCTTGTTCTTACATTTCTTCCCCCCCCTTTTTTTTTTATCAGTGTATCTGGCGATTACTCTGAATCTGGAAGATCCGACCGTTTCCGCTGTCTACCTCAGTAGTTCTGGTGGTGCTCTGGTGTGACATAAAGCCCTTCAAATAGGTGGTTTCATTAACGGACGTCTGCTTTTTTTCAGGATGGTAGCAATGTTCCAGTCGCATTCAAGCACGGTTACTTTGTCAAAGGGATAGAGGGTATCACATTCACTCCGGATTACGTATACCTTGCTCGCGACGATTCTGTCATCAAAGGATTTTACAAATTCTCAAGAGCGGAGTTCGATTCGTGCTTCTTACTAAGTGCCAGCGCTCAGCCATCTACAACGTAAGCTTTTTGATATTGGAGCTGATGCGAATAGCGAAGCAAAGTCAGCGTAAACCAAAACAGTACTCCAGCTGTTGCGACTTCGACCTCAACTCTTGCTTTGGCGACTAGTAGCACAACCGTTGAGGCTGTAGCGACAACGTAGGTTTGGTCCAATGCTTCTGGAGTTCTAGATCCTAAATATCCGTTAAATGACTCGTGTTTCAGGGTTCCCACCGATCAGACCACCGTTATCACTTCGTGAGTGCGCAAACATTTGCTTTTGCCATTCTTGCTCGAAAATTTTCTCTTTGCAAGGGCAACTTCTGCTGCTGTTGTCACAACTACCATTATGTCGACGGGGTTAGTTTGAAATTCAATCTGATCATCCTTGTTATGTCTTCAACACGCCTTTCTCGAACGTAGAACTTCTTCTCCCACTCCGAACCCTATCCTTGTCATCTCCGAGTTTGTTGCAAACCCTTCAGGCACAGACTCTCCATTTGAATGGGTGGAACTCGTGGCGACTGGTGACATCGACTTCTCTGTGACTCCATTCAGCGTTGTTTGGGCCAACAACGGTGTCGGAAATGTAAACGGATGGACGCAAGGTGGTGGCGTGAGTTCTCTTGTTTATGCAACCGGGTGGCATTTATGTTAACTTCCTTGATCGTTAGGTGACATACGGGTTTAACATTAACAGCGGGGCTGTCACCAGAGGTTCAGTTGTTTACGTTGGAGGATCGTCAATGGCGTAAGTAGAAGATTATCGGCATGCATAACGAGTCATTTTAACGATACATCACCAATCCCGTTTGCCAGACCGACAGGGCAAAAGCTGCGCACTATTAATACGGGAACCACGGCAGGTGATGGGTTTGGAGCAGCCAGCGCGAGTGGCGTGCTTGGCAATGGCGGGTGAGAAACGTGGTGGCGCTGTTGTCAGGTTCGAGCTCGACGTCACCGATTCACACCATTTTCAGAGCCAACGCCGATGGGATCGCTGTTTTCAATGTAGCCATCGGCCAAGTTACTGCGGCTACCGTTCCGGTCGACGCAATAATTTTTGGAACCGGAGTTGGAACTGCATTTGTGGGTTTGCGTGTTAGCCATTCAGTTCGTTGGAATGAACGAATGACCCCTTCATTCCCTGTAGGTCAGTGCCACAAGTGGTTATGAATTGCCGATCAACGATCGTTACTCTGGTGGAAAGCTTCAAACTTCGAGGTACGAGACTTTGCTGTACTTCGCCAAGCTCAATTCCGTTTGATGAACCGCTTTTGTCGAAATTAGCTTCCTTGCACCTGATCCCCCATCAACCGGGTACGCATGTCCTTGCATTTACATTTGCGGCACAATGCAAACGTTTCCTCCTGTTATCATTTACCCTTGAAAGGAGCCCGATTACCGCTTCCGGGGGTGTTTTCGACCCGACCTCTGGCGTCTGGACATCTCCACGTGCGTGGGCCATCAAGAACGCGTGGGTCAACGACAACTTGGCATCCATTTCACTTTCGTGAGTCCTGCGATGTATGGTTTCTGATTTAATATCTATTGAGCCGCAATCAAATCTCAGGACATCGCAACCCATTACTACAACCACCGCCGTGCCGGTTAGCATCACGACTACCACTCCTGTTAGGTGAGGATGCGTTAGCCTTCATGAGTGTGACACCTGAAACCAATTGCAGCCCTGTAGTGTCACCACAACCACAAGCGCTTTGGCCACGTACACTCCTATTGGTGCTGTTCAGGGGGTTGTTGCAGACGGAATCAATGGAGCAACCTTTGAAAGTCCTTTGAAAGGAAGCAGGGTTACAGTTCGGGGTATCGTCTTCGAAAAGGTCGTTTCTTTAACCTCGGCCGGTGCAAGTAGTTACGGTGAGGGTGTCGATTTCTTACCTGAGAAAGCGTCAGTAGGTAGATTCCAACATCTCGTTCCGAAGGCTTCTTCATCCAAGACGGTGGCGATGGAAACAACCTTACATCGGACGGACTTTACTGCTTCACCGGATCAACCCAACTTGGCGTATCAGTCGGTGACGATGTTATTCTTACGGGCACCGTTTCCGAATATTTCTACCTCACCGAACTCACAAGCATTACTCTGAACCAAATTGTCTCAAAGAACAACACACTGCCGGAGCCCGTGGTTGCGAGCCCACCCGATGACTTCGATGCATCTCGTGTGTATTGGGAACGTTTGGAGGGTATGCGCGTGGTCGTCCCAACGGGCTCAATGATTGTAAGCAAAAGCATTATTCTTGACAGTCGATGCGTGATGCTGATTGCCCTTTCCGCTGACTTCTAGACGGAGGGTCGGAACATTATCTCGAGCACTGCTGACAGTGAGGTGTGGCTCATTCGTGAGAACCACCCACTTGCTCTGCAAAGCGATCCTTACAAGAGACACGTGTTCCGCGATGCCCATCCGCTGGACTACAACTATCCAAATGCGGATGGAAACGGGATGCGTGAGTGGAAGACATTTCCTGGTGTGCAAGACAGTTGCCTCAGATCGCCAGCAACATTCTCTAGGTATACTGCTCGGTGGCCTCGGCGTGAAAACGGCCTTGAACGACGTGAGGGCGCTTCTGGCGGACGTTACGGGGCTAGAAACTCTCTCCGCACCTGCCGTCGGCGCAGTGTACTTTTCCTTTTCGAAATTCCAGATATTAGTGAGCGGACTCGTTTGGTGCACTCTCCATTGATATCACAACACTACGTGAAATTTCAAGCCCGAGAGTCAAATCACAGTGAACTCAGGGCCTGATCCATCATTGAACGACGGCCCATCTGCTCCGAACAGGCCTTCGGAATGGTCCATTGTAACTTTCAACGTAGAAAATCTATACGATTTTCGAGACGACCCCTTCGATGGCTGTGATTTTACTGGCAACTCTGGTGTGTTTGAGGCCTCGAAATAATGCTGATGTACATTTGGACTAACGCTGCAAGTTTGGCACGAAGGTTGCTCTGGTGTCAGCCCACCATTTGACTACGTGCCAGCCTCTGCATCTGAATATCAATTGCATCTTGAAAAGATTGCGCACCAGATTGGTGAGCATCGTGGCAACAGCTTTCCCTTCCATTCACCTCATTTGTTGTTCACCTCGAAATAGCGTACGACTTGAAGGCACCGGACATTATAATAATTGAAGAGGCTGAAGGTATGCAACGGTGCGAGTTAATGCTTTTCTCGTGGTGATGAACATTTTCTTGTTCTCCACTCCAAGACCAGGACATTTGCGTTGTGTCGGGTGGCTCCCTTTCTTGCGGCACAGTAAACAACGCTGACGGAAAGCCAGACACTGTCCAGGAGCTTGCTCTCGCTGTCTTGGCAGCGGGTGGGCCGTCATACGATGCAGCATTTGATCGAAGCTCGGCGGACACTCGTGGAATCGTACCTGGTACGTCAATAATTCTTTGCCAGAGTTTTGATCGTAATGTTATCCATCTGACGATTTCGACCTTTCAGCCTTCATGTTCCGAACCGACCGTGTTTCTCTTGTTCCGGTTTCGTCGTGCGATCCCATCTTTGGAAGCTCTCCAACAGTCGTCTATCGTGGTGCAGCGCTCCCTTACAACAATGATGTATCGAACCCAAAGAGTTTGAATGCCGTCCGTCCCGCCGACGTTGATACTAGCACTGGTGTCGATGGTAAGGCGGTCTTATTCAGGCATCCATCGTGACACATGTAATGACTTCATTCCGCTATCCTTTTCATTTCATCGCTGTCCTTTGTTTGTTTGCTAGGATCAAACGTTTTCACGCGGGCCGCTTCTGTTGCCTTGTTCCGCATTGATGGAGTGGAGGATGTGTTTGTGATTGGAAACCACTTCTCATCAGGGCCCACAGGTCGAGTAGGTCAGCGCAAGGAGCAAGCAAACTGTGAGCGCATGTTGTGTCAAAAGGATTCTGAATGCACAAGAGCATAACGTCGCCTTTTTGAAGACAACGGAGCCATCGTTCAAGCCATAAAAGCCGCTTACCCCGGTGCTAAGATCGTGGTTGGAGGGGATCTCAATGTGTATCCATTCCCTGATGATCCCTTCGCTGCGAGATTGTCGGACGTTTCGCAGAGTCAGCTTTATGGAATCTACCAGAGCGGCATGACAAACTTGTGCGTATCAGGTCAAATTTGTCGGTCTGAAGCAGCTAATCACCTAAACCATACCACGAACCCTTGGTGGATTAATTGTACTTCAGATACGACAAGGTTCTCGGCGAGTCTCCTGCCAATGCATACTCCTACATCTTCGAGGGACAAGCCCAAGTCATCGATCACTTGTTCGTGTCGGAGGGCTTGGTGCAGGACTACGTTAAAGCACGGTATACCCACGTCAACAGTGACTGGGCTATAGAATCCGTTGTTCCCTACCGCGGAGCCACTGACCATGATCCACTTGTGGCAACATTTTCTCGCGTTGCTTTCCAAGTCAGCAGCTGTGGCAGGTGTGTCATTTATCAGTTGCATACGACTTTTTGTTGCCTTTTCGTGACCGTTCCAGCAGCTCTCCACCCACTACGACTCTCTTGTCATCATCAAGTGTGGCGGTCACAACATCAGTTGCAACTTCAAGTTCAAGTTCGCTCACAACCGTCGCGATCACTACTTTGACTTCCAGGTATTTTTGTGCTTTCAATTTAGGCGCTTCAGACTGCGCTGTAATGCTCTGTTTTTGTGTTTTGTTTCTAGTACCGAAACATCTTCAACGTCCACGTCTACGGTCTCAACAGAAACAACGGCATCGTCCACCCGGTCAACAGCAACAACGTTGGCTTCTAGCTCATCAACAGAAGTGACTTCAACTACTACTACGATAACTGAGACAACATCCACATTTGCTTCAACTGAAACGACCGTATCGATCAAACCACCTTCCACTTCCACAGAAACAACTCGGACTAGTTTGGTATCATCAACATCATTGACGTGAGTCTTTGCTAACCATAGTTCTTTTAATGGATCACGCAAATCTTGGCGTCTCGTTTTAGCACCCGCAAGCCTTCTTCAACAACCTCTCCCGCAACGACATCTGCGTCGCGTTCTCAAACACGAACTAGCACTGCAACGGCAACGCGAACAGTGACCAGCACTCGCACACCTACTCGCACTGCAACGAGCACTGCAACTCGTACCAAAACAGCAACAAGCACTCCTACGCGTACTCGCACAGCGACAAGCGCTCCCACTCGTACTAGAACAGTTACCAAGACAATTGCGAGGACCACCACGAAGAAGAGGACGTGTGACAGTATCTATGCTGCCCACGTGTCTGGGTCCCCAATGACCTCTCAAGACTTCGCTGATTGGGACAGTTGGTGTGTTCCGAATGCTTTTGGCTTTAATTTTCTGTTCCTTATGAATTGGAAAACGTTTCCTCACAGGAAATGCAATATATGTGGGCCCTGAAGTTGTTGATCGCTCTACTGTGCCCATCTGATGAAAGCTCGTTTTTAGGGTTCCCGCAAGGAATCGGCGAACGTTCTTGTGATAGTATTCACGCCGTTTTTGTCAGCGGAGGTACAATAAGGGATGCAGATTTGAAGGACTGGGACCAATGGCAATGCAAAACTTGTGAGAACAACTTCACCTTGGTTGGAGCAAACCGCACATTTTCTTGACCTTGGTATTTTAGGGTTCCCTGGTGGCATCGTACGCACGTGTGACTCTATCTATGGTGCGTTCCAATCCGGTGTCAAAATGACAGAGACAGACTACGCAGACTGGTACGCATGGTCTTGTAAGACTTGTGAGTGTTTATCTCCCTTTCCCTGCTGTAATGGAGAACGAGTATCACCCAATTAAACGATGTGATCACAGGGTTTCCACAAGGTATAAGCACGCCCGTTCAATCCACTGGTACCACTTGCTCTGCAGACTGGCAGTGCCGAAGTGGAATATGCAGGAATGGCAAGTGCGCGTGAGGTTTTGGATAAAGGATAAAACGTACTACTCAGTAGAAGGGTTAGAAAGGTAGATGTTTTTGGCGATCGAATGGGTAATTTTAAACGTAACACAGATTAATGCAACAGAAAAGATGCATTGGACTTAGAACAATGGAAGAGGAGTCGCAAAACAGAATGCAAAATATTCGTGGATCCGAGCTGTTCCACCATTGTGTGCACGGCCCAAAGACTGCTAGACAAAACAGTGATGACGCTGCTGGAAGGGATTGCGTAGGAGTGTAATATGCACACGCGAATGGAGACGAGAAGGGTGATGTGATTACATTTCATCAACGCCACTCGCTCTCGATGCGGCTCCGTGAGCGTTTTAATGGTCGCAGCTGCCAAAAAAAGACTTGCTCAGATCCCGCACTTTGCTCAGCCAATGATGGCCGTGTTATGTGAGATTTCGTAACGTGAACATCTCCAGCAAGTCCCTGTGAGCACGCGTTCTTGTCATTTGCAGGGTCGTTGAGATTGGACAACATGAGCGAGGTCTGAGGTGTACGCGTGGGAAAGATTTGGCTTCAACCGTGCCCAATGGAACATGTTGTGACCCATGGACTTGAACATAAACAAAGCAGATCATGATTCTTTTCGTGACAGGGGGTTTGTGTTCCACACTTCCCTGGCTTGATTTTGCACGATTTTGCACAAAATTGAGCAAAATTGAGCCAGCAAAGCCTGGAAAACAGACTGATACACATGGATGATGTCGGAACGGCTAGAGTTGACAACTTTCCCGAGTAACAGCATCCGTCGTCATGTTCATTGTTCAGTCGGTATTGTAAATAAGACGAGTACAGGATTATTGCGGTTGCACTTGGATTTTACACATCGGTCATGTTTGACGATTGTCGGTGTTGACGAACCGGACGAGCAAGTATCACAATCGATGACGAAGCGTATCCACAATAGTTCCGGTTGCGGTTGCATCGAATGAGCGACAGTAGAGGTTGAGGTTGGTACAAACCGGATGTGCATAGTAGCGATGGGGGTTGCGGTTGGGGTCGCAGTTGGATTTGAAAATCGAACGTGTGTCCGTCGTGGTTCTGGGATGCATATCGGACGTGTATGGCGCAAGGCGGAGCTGACAAACCGGCCGTGTCTCAGTTCGGTCGCAGTTGCGGTCGAGGTCGCTAGATCGAAAGTGGCAAGTCAGTCGCAGTAGCAGTTGACAAACCAGTTGAAGAGTCGGCTCGGGGTCGGGGTTGTGGTCGTGGTTGACAGGTGGGACGCGTACGATCAATGTCGGAGTCGACAAACCGTATGGCGATAGTCGGGGGTGCAGGTGACAGATGGGACGCGTATGATCAAGTCGGAGTTGACAAACCGTATGGCGATAGTCGCGGCTGCAGTTGAGTTCGAAAATCGGGCGTGTACGATGACGTCGGAGTCGGGGTCGGGGTTGCCAAACAAACGTGTCCCCCGCAAGGCGCAATGCTGTATCGAGAGTGCAAGTCAGTCGCAGTCGCAGTTGACAAACCAGTCGTCGGCTCGGGGTCGGGGTTGACAGATGGGTTGGTGTAGGGGGTTGGGGTTGCGGTCGGGGTTGCAAGCAAATCGAACATTTGTCGGGGTCGGGGTTGACAGGTGGGTTGGTGTAGGGGATTGGGGTTGCGGTCGGGGTTGCAAGCAAATCGAACATTTGTCGGGGTCGTGGTGGGGCTCGGGGGTCGGCGGTGCACGTGCAGAATAGAACAGAAAAAAAAGTCGCATTTGTCGCATTGTGTCGCTACCGCAACCGCCGTGCCGTCGTACAATAATGATTGCATGGGCATGTGCTGCTCCTGCTCCTGCTCGTGCTCGTGCTCCTATGCCACGACGCGGCGGTGCGGCGCGGTGCTGGCGGCCGGCGGCGCTGTATGTAGTTGAATTATTTTAAAAGGTTTTTTGGTGTTGTTTTGTTGAAAGTGTAGGACCGTATTCGTAGTCGTCCAGGTACCGCATGTCGAAAAGGAAAGAAAAGAAAAGAAAAGAAAGGCAGGCCAATGACACGTCCTCGTCCTCATCCCCCGTCTCCCGTCTCCCGTCTCCCATTCGACATTGCGCCGCACCGCTCGACTCGGCAAAGAGCCTCAACGACGCCTATCGTCACGCCTATCGCGGTCGTAGTCGCGGCGCGAGTCGTAGTAGTCACGGCGCGAATCGTAGTACCCGCGGTCGCGGTCACGGTCGCCTGGTGGGGGTGGTGTGGGTGGGTGTGGAGTTGTTGGGGAAGACCACGGAAGTCGAAACGGCCACGTATGAGATGTGACCCGGAATCAGCAACGACAGAGCCCCCAGAAACGAGAAAGAAAAGTAGACGCACCGTCGTAGGGACGGTAGCGGTCGTACCGGTCCTCGTACCCACCGTAGCGCGCGCCGCGGGGTGGGGGTGGGCCCATTGCTGGGGTGGCGGGAGCGGAGCGGGTGAGGTGGGGGGTGGCGAGGAGTGGGTGAAAGTGAGGAGGAAGGGAGGAAGGAAAAGAAAAGGGTGAGGAAGGATAGAGAAAGAAGGGGACAAGAGGAAGGGAACACGTACACTTGGGCGGGCCGTAGTATCTGCCTGGGGTCGGGGTGCGTGCGCGACCGCGGCGAGCCTTTATGGAGTGAAGTTAGCGTGACGGGAGAGGAAGGGAGGACAAAAAAACGCGGAAGAATAAGGAGTGAAAGAGGAAAAGAAACAGGGGAGGATATAAGGAGAGAATATTGACGACGAATAATGGAAGAGAGAATATGGTGATGAAAGAAAGAGAACAATGAGAAGAGCAAGGAATAAAAAAGGAAAAGGAAGAGGGGGGATATAAGGAGAGAATGACGACGAAGAATAATGGACGAGCGGGAGGGAAGAAATGGGAAAGAAGAGAGGAAATACGAAACGCGGAAGAGCAAGGAGTGGGAAAGGAAAAGGAAGAGGGGGAGGATACAAAGAGAGAATGACGAAGAATAATGGGAAGATTAATGGAAGAGACAATATGGAGAAATATGGTAAGGAGAAGAAGAACATGATGATGAGAGAGATGGCAAGAAGAGGGAGAAGTATCAAGGCGCACCTTTTCGATAGTGAGAATCTTTCCGTGGAGTTCCGGACCCTGGGTGAACGCCTTGAAGCAGGCTTCGGCGTCCTCGACGTGCTCGTAGGAGACGAAGGCGAAACCGCGGGACTCTTTGGTGTGCGGGTCGTACATGATTTCGCATTTCTTGATCTTGCCGAATCTAGGAGATGTGGGAGTGGGTGGGGTTGGGATGGAGTAGGTGGTGAAAAAAAAGGGCCGTTGGTGTGGTGGCAGAGCACGCAACGCGGTCGAGCGTACGCACTGGTCGAACAGGTTCCTCACGTCCTCGTCCTTTGTCTTGTGGGAGAGGCCTCTGACGAACAGGTTGTTTCCCGGGTTCTCTTCGCCCCTGGAAAGACACGGATTGACGCAAAACAGGAGGCGAGTCAGGCCAACGCACTCTCTTCACCCGCGCACCGCCCACTGCATATCGCACCTGTCTCTCCTGTCGTCTCTCCTGTCTCTGACGTCGTCTCTGTCCCTGTCTCTGTCCCTGTCTGCGTCCATCTTGATGTCCCCTACTGGCGAGCGCGACCTTCGTCTGTCGTCTCTGTCTCTGTCTCTGTCGCGGGAGCGTGAGCGCGAGTCTCTGCGGTCTGCGTGGACAAGTCAGCGCGTGCTGCGTGTGCTGCGTGTCGCTCTCGCTCACCAGACATGGGTGTGTTGCTGGGTGTTTGCTGCGGTCACCAGCACGGTGCTTTCTCCTTTCTGCTCTCCCCTCTTTCTCCTTATCTTACTACACTTCTGCTTCTCCCACTCCCACCCGCAATGGTGCCAAAGAGTGCGTGCATCTCTCGCTCTCTCAATCCACGCGCCCGCTCACTCCAATCTCTCCTTCCCCGCACTCGCACACAGAGGGAAAGTCAAAGCGAGTCGCTGCCAGACAAAAGTACAAGATCGAGCGCAAGGTCAGAGAGCACCACAGGAAGCAGCGCAGAGAGGCAAAGGACTTGAAGCTCAAGGGAATCAGACCACGTACGTTGCTCGTCACCCGTCTCACCCATTCTTCACTCTCCCTCATCGCATTCCTTCCCCCTCTGCCAGCCACGAAGAAAGACCCGGGCATCCCAAACCTCTTCCCGTTCAAGGAAAAGCTGCTTCGCCAGGCTGAGGAAACAAAGCGCCAGGTGGGTCCCCTCTCTCCAACCCACCACACAGAGCGCGCGGTGAAACATTCCCTTTCACAATCATCGACGCACAACCCGCAGCGCGAGGAAGAAAAACAACGCCAATCCGCCGCCCGCCGCGCCCTGCACTCCAAAAACCGCTCCCTCCCCTCTCCCTTTCCCGCCTCTGACCTCGCCGACCTCGCCAATTCGGCCGCCGCGCGGGCCGACGACTTTGATCTCGCCCACGGCACCTCCGCATTCTCGTCCGCCGACCTCGCCGCGGACGCCGCGTTTGTCGCCGGGGAGGACTCAGAGGCCGTCGTTGCGGGCACGCGGGACAACTCGCGCAAGGCCTACTACCGCGAGTTCCGCAAAGTCGTCGAGGAATCTGACGTGGTGCTCGAGGTGCTAGACGCGCGGGATCCGCTCGGGACGCGCACGAGGCACATCGAGCGCGCGATTCTGGACTCGGGCGTGAGGAAGCGCGTCGTGCTGGTGCTCAACAAGATCGACTTGGTGCCCAAGGAGGTTGTGGATAAGTGGCTCAAGTATCTCAGGAGGGATTTCCCGACGATTGCGTTCAAGTCGTCGGTCCAGCAGCAGAGGAATAACCTTGCCAGGACGGGCAAAGGTGCTGCGCCGGGGTCTGGCAGTGGAAGTTTCGGTGCGTTTCACTCATCGCCCTTTCCATACACGTATTCATCTCTTCTAACGTGTCTTTTCCTTTTATGTGCTCGCTTTGCTCCATCTTGCTCCCTTCTTTTACCTCTTTTCTCCCATCTTCTTGATTACTTGCTTCTTCATGTCATTGTTCTATCGTCACTTTCTTTCCTCCTCCCTATCCCCCCATACTGTGACACCCACCTCTCCGCGCACCCTCCAGGCGCCGACACGCTCCTCCAACTCCTCAAAAACTACTCGCGCAACTCCACCATCCGCTCCGCCATCACAGTTGGCGTGATCGGGTTCCCCAACGTGGGCAAATCGTCCATCATCAACTCGCTCAAACGGGCTCGCGTCGTCGCCGCGGGCGCCACGCCGGGGGTCACAAAGACGACGCAGTTTATCCAGCTGGACAAGACTGTCCGTATGGTGGATTCACCGGGGATCGTGTTTGGAAAGGCAAAGGATGATTCAGATGATGCCGAGGTGCTGTTGAGGAATTGCGTCAAGGTGGAGCTGGTCGAGGATCCGGTTGCGCCAGGTACGCCGTCTTGTCTTTCCTTTTGTCGTTCTCGGGTAGGGCTCACACCCACGCTCTCTCTGTCTATCACTCTCCACCGCGCGACGTGTGCCTCGTGTCCACCCCGATGCCCACCTTCCCTCCCAACGCCCCCACGCGATAGTGGAACTCATCGTGTCGCGGTGTCGCCCCGACACACTGCGCCATATCTACGACATCCCTGACTTTGTCGACGCGCGCGACTTCTTGGTCCAGCTTGCGCGCAAGACGGGGCGGCTGCGAAAGGTGAGGTTCAACTCCGCCCTTGCAGATGTTGTATAACAACTGCACAGTCTCACCCCCACTCCCTCCATCCCCCTCCATCCCACTACCACAAAGGGCGGCATCCCTGACGTCGAGAACGCGGCGCGGACTGTGCTGCGCGACTGGAACGGCGGTCGGATACCATACTACACCGTCCCACCCGCCGACACGGAGAGCGGCAGTGGATCCGAGCACACCGACGCTGCCGTTGTGGCGGCGTGGGGCAAGGAGTTTGAGCTGCCGGATGTCGTTGCTGTGGAGCGAGAGGCGTTGGAGAAGAGCACATTCTTGAGCGGCAAGGCGGTGCAGATGGTCGGTGGTGTTGGGTCGCGGTTGGATGTGGATGCCGAGGCCGGGACGGGGCAGGTGGAGGACGAGGGTGAGGATGAGGATGATGAGATGGATGATGAGGGGTGAGTGTGTGTGGCGGGTTGTTTTGGCGATGGGGTTGACGCTCACGGTGGTTTGTTTTGTGGTGTCCTAGGTCCGATAGTGGGGATGATGGGGATGAGATGGATGAGGACTATGAAGACGGCAGTGATGTCAGCGAGGATTGAAAAATGGGTGTTTCATAGACCGAGTACAATTGATTTTCGTATATTTTTTGGAACTATTGTACGGTTTTGCGGAGTGAAAGAGAAAGCGTGGACTGATTTCATTATGAATGGACTGTGGAATGAGTTGAAGTGAATGAAAAATAGAAGCAAACACACCGTTTTTACCAAATTGGGCATATCCCCCTTCTTCTCTTTTCCCTGGAAATTCCCAACCATCCGCACGCCCGAGCGGACACAGGCGGCCTGCAGATCCCCTTGATGCCTTCCTCCGAGAGCGACGAGAGTCGCAGCGAGGTGTTTTTGACCACAATCCCTGCAGGGACCAAACGCAAACGGAACCCGGACGACGGTCCCGGAAAGCGGGCGTGGAAAATAAATGGCGGCATTTCCGCGCCGCTGGCGAGAGGCCGGCCGGGGGACAGCGACGAACCCTCTGGTCGAGGGGGGGGAAGGGGTGACACCAACTACCGGTACAACGAAGGGGCAGTTTCGGTGCCCGATGTGACCGTGGACGAGGACGGGGACTCTCGCGCACACATGCGCAGGCCGTCCTCCCCCCTGGGCGTCGCAGGTGTCGGAGTGGATGCGAAACAGCCAAAGGTCAAGTTCGACTATCGCAGCTACGACCCCTTCCGGACCAAGAAGCGGCGCACGACCACTCCAGAGGAAGCTGCCGTGCTGGAGACGGCTTTTTTGGACTGCAAGAATCCTGATATCGCCACCAGGACCGCCCTGGCTGAGAAGCTCAATATGAAGTTGGAGTCCGTGGGGGTGTGGTTTCAGAACCGCAGGGCCAAGGAAAGGGTGAGTAGTGTGGTGGCTGGGGTCTGTCCAGATCCGTTGTTTGGTTTGTTGTACTCATGCACTCGCCAAACCACCACCCACCGCAGACGCGCATCAGCATGTCAGACGGGAAAGATCCCTCTCCTCCCGCCCAACGCGTCCCTGTCACTACATTCCACGCACAAAAGCATCCCAGACCCAAGAACCGCTCCGATGGGATCAAGTACTCGCTGGTGGAGGAGGACACCACGATGCCCGTTCAGCCCGTCAAGAGCGGTCGCCGCCCGCGGCGCTCAAAGTCGTCCCAGCCCGAGACCCCGCCATTGAGTCCCGGAGCGACCTCGGTGCCGGCGCAGACCGGTGGACTGGAGAGTGGTGTTGTCGAGGCTCTCGCGCACCAAGACCGAGCATCGAGGAAGCGCGAGAGTATAGAGGACGAGTCGGTGGCTGCAGAAGAACAACCGCGCAGAGAAATCCAGCGCGCATTGGAATCAATGAGGGACTCTATGCCGCTGAGGTGGGTTTTGCGATTTGAGTGGATCATAGATCCGTGAAGTCAACGAACGCCGTGTTTTTGCTTCAGCGCCGACCACACTGCCTTCGAGTCTCGTGTGAGCCAAAATGGCATGATGGGCTTCCTTAGGCATCACGCAGCGGCCGCAGAATCGACTCCTGAAGATGCACGATACATGTCTTCCACCGCCTTCGAACGAGACACTCCACCCCCAACCACCTCGCTTGCGCCGCCTGGCAGTCCGCGCCTCGCCGTCTCGTCTGCTGTCAAGTTCTCGTCCTCGAACGGGCTCGTTAATGGCGGTCCAGGCGGCTACTCGTACCCCATGCAGATGCAGGAGAGCTCCGCGTTTTCCATGAACGACACATCCTCAATCGCATCTGGCTACTTGAGCGGCTTGTCTGAACAGCAGCGCCATTACCCTCCAAACTTGCACAAGCAAGTGGATACCCAGGACAGCCGCGGGGGCGCTCATTATGTGATGCCAAATGCCCAGAACTTGGCACACCACCCACCGTCGTCATCACTTGCGGCGGCAGTTGACCCGATGCCATACTATCGAACAACCGGACCAACCGTGGTAAATTCTTCCGAAGTCTCGTCGCAGTACCATCCAGAGCAAATGTTCCATGTCGGGTCGTCTCCTGTCCCGTCGTCGCAAAACCACACCCCTCACGCCCACGCCGACCTCCAGCGCTCTCCTGGATACCTGTATCGGCAATTGCCTCCACCCTCGGGGGCACAGCCTTACACTACTCAGGCTGAGCACATAGTCCCGTATCAGGGGTACGGGACACACGACACCAGGGGTATGCATCAGGCACAACTCTCTGGGGAGCAAGGATACGTCCAGCAAATTCAATATCATTCTTCCGCTGCTCAAAACAACACTTCGTTTGTGCACGAGCGATCCCTACCTCCTGATGTTGACCTCGAGATGCATTGTGACAGCATCACGGCACTTGCGTACGTTGCGGAGAAATCAGCCCAAGCTGAAAGCGAACAGGACTTGCACATGAGACTGCAAACGCCAGACCGTCTGGGAACTCTAGCTGCTACCGCGAATGGCCTGCATCCCAGTGCCCGCGTTGGGGTGTCACCCGCACTCGTCCAGGCGGCTGCAGAAGTGGAAAGACTGTCATCCTCACTATCGAACCGTGAAATTGAAGTAAGTTTGCATGGTATTTTAAGTGATGGTTCGATTTGCTCTTACGTGGGATATTCCAAGATTCAGGCACAATCAGTTATCCGACCAACCACTCCTGAACTGCCCCTCATAAACCCCAACACGGAAATCGGGCGCATCCTTCAAGAGGAACATGCTGCTGTATCTGGTGTCGCTAGTGCTGCTGAAGGAAGTGTCGATCGAGATCATTCCAACCTGGATGATCTGGCCCTCTTTTCTGCCTTCATTGTCGCATCTCCAATGCGACTGGCTGGATCGTCAGGTGATCCCACGCCTTTTGCATCAACAAGACGCTCTTCATTTTTGCCGGTAGAGTCTGTTGTTGCGGAACATACCCGCACTGCACCTCCTTTAACGTCCAGAGCACACTCCCCAATACGGAGAGATGAGTACCGCGATGGTCGACAATCACCTGGATCGCTTGGCCAGAACAGGCATTTAGATGCAGCTGCAGATTCCTGGACTCCAGAGCGGGGATCTATACCCGGACCTGCCAGTTTGCAGCGCATTCTCAACAACTCCTATCGCGGAGTCACCAGCCCGACGGTCGACTCTATGGCGGAATCGTCGTCCGAGGAAATTTCCAACGTTCTGGAAAAGTGGCGACACACATCGACACCAGTTGCCTCACCAGGAAGTGCACGTATGGCAGGGAGAGTGCTTATGCCACTCAACGAAAGGTTCAGGGAGCAAGGTATCTCGATTGATGAGCGGACTCACGGCGTAGGGACACATTTACCTTTGAGAACGTCATAAGAGGGGGGAGAATGCTACTCGCATCATCGTATTTTTTCACCTTTTTGAGAGTTTACCTAATGTGCTACATAGTCTAGCAGGAATCGTGAGACAAAAAACAATAAAACGGTACAATTCGTAACATATATCACGCATGGCCGAGAGCCTTCATTAACTCTTGCAACTCTGCCCTTGTGGGCGGTTTCAACTGATTCTCGGGTGGTGCCAACACCTGTTGGAAAACTGGAAGAAGTTGGTTTACGTTTTGGAAAACCTATGAACTATTCTTTAGTTTCTGATATTTCAATTGTTGCGAAGTTGCACCTACCCATGAATTATTGACACGGAAAAGACTGAACAATGCTTGGAACACAGGCTCGTTTTCCTCGAAGTCTCGCTTCAAAGGAAGTGCTCCAACAAGGATAGGGAGTGCCTGGTCTACGGGAACGGCGTTCGGAGCCTTGAGAATCATGCGTGCAAGTGCTCCGCACGCATTATCTCGCTGGTTTGTGACAGACTCCGGGTCGAACAGCTTTTGCATTTTCTGCAGCACAAGAGGGTAAAGTCTTGCATGAAGTTGAACGTTAAAGGTGAGAATGACAATCGCAATCATGATATATTCCACTCACTGGGTAAGGTCACTTTCTGCGTTGTAAAGCACGAGACCAGTCGCCCAGATCGCATTGCTGCGAACATCTTCTTCTTCGTCCTCCAAAGCTTTGACGAGAAGGTCAAGCATCGCTACAGCGTACGGCGTCACTCCGTTCTTCAAACCATCGGTTATCTCTCCCATACAACCAACCGCCATGGAACGGTCTGATGAGCTCCGCGTTGGCTTGTAGTATCTGCGCAGCAAAATTGTGTAAGAATTGACATTCACACACCAGCGAATGTGTCAAAGTGGGCTTACTTTGCGATTTGCGGGAGAATGGTCGGCATTGCTTGGCCAAAAGCAGGTCCTGTTGCCCGAGCCATTGCACCAAGCATATCACTTGCGGAGCTGATTGTCAGGGCATCGTACTCTGCTTGCTCGTCCTCGTCTGGGCTCGCATCTTTTGCGCTGTTGACCTCGCCATCGATGTCAAGCTGGCATATGTGGTTCCGGTTCAAAATAAGAAGAATTTGAGCAAGGAGTTTTTCTTGGAATCCATCGATCAGGATTGGTCCGACGATTTTCAAGCATTCTGCAAAATCTTGGCCGAGTTGGATAACGCACATCCTTGGAAGTGTCGAAAACGAAAAAAAAGTATCAGTAAAGCTGAAAACTGAAAACAGTCCGGACAAGCATCCTGCAAAGGTATGGATTGCAATGTCCGCATCAGTTTAAAACTTCCATTTTTTTCTCATTATCATTATCGAAGTGAGCTGGATTAGAAGGTTCATCATCCTTGCGGCACTTGCACCTCCTTGACTCAAAAATGACTCGCTGCAAGAGGACTTGCACCTGCTTACCTGTCTTCTTCTTCCTCCAGCATCTTCACAATCCGGTCCATCGCCAGCTTTGCAATGTTTGTCACGTTTTCGTGGACTGGGACCTGAACTGGGAATCCCGCAACCCAAGGCTGGGGGTTGCTCATTTTGTAGAACGTGGACACAAACTTGAACAAGCTTGACGCAGCACTTCGTCGGACACCGGGGTAGTAGTGATCAAGCAATTGGATAAGCGCATTCACTGAGTCCTCGACATAGGGCATGAAATGGCTCTGGGTGGCCACGAAGAGCTCTCCAAGGGCATCCGCGGCGATCTCCTTCTCTTCCGCAACATGCGAGTTCACAACAATGCCGTTTTCCTCGTCGTCATCATCTCCGAGGTCGATCTCTGTTGAGAAGGATATGTAATCAGCTGTGGAAAATACAAAATGAAGATCACAAAAAAGTCACCTCCGTTCTCGTCCGCGAACTCGGTCTCAGTATCAGTCTGCTTGCACGACTTCAACAGTTCGGCCACTACGACGGCCAGGAAGGGCGAGAACTCCTCCTGAAAGTGGAGGGAATGTCAGGAGGAGAGAAGACTGCAGAGAAACTGTGCATCACCAACTTACCTCATATAACTTGGCCGCAGTGGCGAAAAAGCAATAACTGCACTCGCGCAACCGGTGGTTCTCCATTTTCAAACCTTCCATCGCCGCTTTCATGAACGGCTCAAGGTACGGCTAAAAGAAGGGGCGCATGTTCACTTAGTTGGATCCGTCTTCAAGTCCAAATTGGCGATCGAGACCCTTACAGCAAAGGCCTCCTTGCCCACAGCATCAGCGATCGCGCCAATGGTGTCCGTGGCAACTCCGCGACACGAAACCTCAATCTCGAGCGGCCGTCCATCCGGAGAAACGCCGCGTAGCGCCATCATGGCTTGTAATCGCGGCACGACGGCGTCAAAGTAAGGTCGGAAGGCCTGGCAAACGGAAACGAAAAAGGCGATTAACGATCGACAAAACACTCCTCCATGCGACACGACAAATGACCCACCTCTCCGGCAGCGTGGGCGGTGCTTCCAATGGCACCCGTGACGGTAGCCTTCACTTCTGGTGGGGCCGTGTCCAGGATCATGACGAGTTTCGTCATGAGTTGGGGCAGATACTGCACGATATCGTCCCCCATGCCCTCCAGCATTGAGTCCAGTGCATTGGTTGCCTGCTTTTGAATGTCGGGGTTGGTCTCGTCGGCAAGACTCACGACGATCGGGAGCAGCGTGGCGTGGTGCACGGCAACCTCTTCGGAAAGTTCCTCAGCGAGCGCTCCGAGCGCAATGCACGCCGCGCGGCGGACAAGCACTTCGGGGTCTTGGAGCCCGCGGACGATAAAGGGGAGCAATTCGTCCACTTTTGCGCGCATGTAGTCCGCGGAGCCGTCCACGAGGACCGCAAAGCCCATCATGGCGGCTTTTCGGAACCGCGGGTCTGGTTGCTGCGAGTACTGTCCGATCTGTTCCATGACGACAGGGAAAACTTGCTGCGGGGGGAGGTTCGTCGCAAGCTGGCTGATAATCTGGAGCGCGATGCGAGACGGGCTGTCATCGTCCGCGTCGTCCGGGTCGCTTTCAGCCGCGATCGGCAGGATCCCGGCCACCATGGGTTGCACGAGCTTGAGCTTTTGCAGCTTTCCCTTCTTGTACATGATGACGAGCAGCAAAAAGTTGAGCGGCATTAGGCGGAGGCTGTCGTCGTATTGGGTGTTGCCCGCGACGGTGCACACAAAGGTGATGAGATCGCCGAGATGTTTGGAAAGGATGGGGGCGTCCTGTGGAGGAAAGGGGGGCGGGGGGGGGGGGGGGGGGGGGGGGGGGGGGGGGGGGGGGGGGGGGGAACATCAAAGAATGTTGCCTCAAGACCGACGTCCGATGCGTGTGCCGCACGCAAGAATCAAGACTAGGACTACGCACGAGAAGTAACAAGGACTCCAACACCTCAAAGCCCTTTTTCAAGGACGGTTCATCACCGTCTTCCAAGCACTGCTGCAGAACTTTCACCATGGGGGGGATGAGGTCCCGGAATAATTTCTGGCGAGGATCGAGTTCTTATCAAGCACAAGACGATACCAAGCAACAGACTCGAGTTTCGAGGTGTGATCCTTACAACGTCCTCGGTGCTGTCGGTCTCAACAAATTCCGCAACCTTGCCCAGCGCCTGCATCGTCGTCACGCGAACTTCCTTGCTCTCGGGGTCGTTGATCGTGTGCGTGAATATGACAAACATCTGCTTGATCTCATTTTGGAGCGCGTCGGCGATCGTTTCGAACAGGGTGTACAGGGCGTACACGCCGACCTAATGTAGCGGTAACGGGGACCGTATGTTAAAAGGGGGAACGATGTGCTACGTCGGGCTTTGCAAAAGTCTCACTTCTCGGTGCGCAACGTTGGGGCTCTGGCAGCATTGGTACAGAAACGGGAGGAGATCCGGCCACTTGTTGTCCGGCAGGTCCAGCTTTGCGATCGCGGAGATTGCGCGCGCAAGTGCGTGTCGTACGAGATTGCTGGATTGCGCGTTAGCGTCAGTGGTGCGATGTTTGAGTGCCATGTCAATGTTGTACGAATACCCGTCAGAGTTGAGTTGAGTTGGAGGAGTGCCCGTCAGAGTTGCGTTACAGTCAGTATTGAGTTGCGTAACAGAGAGTCTGCGCCAAATCTGCTCATGCTCATGCTCACTTTGGCTCCACGACAATGTGCTCCAGCAGGTGTTTCCTGATGCCGTCCTGAGTGGCAGGATCGACAGCGGGCCACTGTTTGGCAAGATGCTTGCGCAGCTCGACGGCGGCGAGTTGGCGGATCTGTGGCGGTGAGGTAGGATTGGGGAAAAGGCGGGTGAGGTGGCAAAACGAAGACCAGGAGTGAGATTGGGCAAAATCGGGTGGCGAAAACAAGACCGGCGGTCAATCCCTTTCAGTCAGGTTCCTCGATGTTCGCTCAGCGAAAGTAAATTCAGCTCCGCGGGGTATTCGCCTCGGGCGGACTCTAGGATATCGCTCGGTGAGAGTATTCCGCTCCACTAGGTATTCGCCTCCGGCAGTTGTCTCGCTTCACTCGAAAGCCTCGGTCAGCGCTATCGGCGCCTAGGCCTCAGCTTCGCTCCGCGAAAAATCCCTCGGTCAGCGCCTAACAGCGATAAGGCCTCGGAGTCCTCGGTCTTGTGTGCTTCGCACTCCAGACCACGCAGTTTCGATTTGATTCTCGTGACGACACTCACCGCCGGATCCGCGCTTCTAGAAGCGAGTTCTGTCAAAGCGGGGACACATTCTGGCCGGGAAAAGAAGTCTGATTTCAGGGTGTTTGTGGCCTAGGTGAAGGGTGGGTCGTGGGTAACCAAACCCGTCGTGAGCAATCGCGGCCGGATCTGTCCAGCAAAACCACGGATCTGCCACGCACATCTCTGATCTTTGTCGTGTCAGCGCTGGAAACTTGCTTGAGAAGTGTTTCGAGTTGGAGAAGGTAGTCTGCCATTGTGGGAGTTGTCGTCTGCCGATTCGGGGTGGCGCCAGGACAGAGCAGCGACAGTGCTGAGTGGTGGTTGCGCGGATGTGGGGTATTTAGTGCGCGCAGGCAACGGGCGACGGGCGATGCGAGTGGTACGCAGGAAAAGAGAAAATCGATACAGGATAAACTGCTCACCATTCACAACCAATTCAGCCGGCCAGAGTGAAGATAGCAGCGATGGAAGTGACCGCAGAGCTGCAGACGCAGACGCACATCGGCATCGTAGGATTCGGTGCGTGGTCAGGCGCAGCCACAATGCCACGTCTCTCGCCCGACTCCACTCTCCTTCCTCACACCAGGCGACATGGGACGACTCTACGCAAACAGATTCTTCCGCGCCGGATGGAAAAAGCGAGTACTCTTGCTACTCATCGCTCTATTCTCGCGTGACCAACGGCGTATCGCCTCCCAGTGTTCACGTCTGCGACATTCCTTCCAAATACGAGGCGATTAAAAAGGACACAGAAGGTTCCGTACTTTCTCCTTGTTGCTCAAAAAAGGCACTCTTGGAGCGTGACAAATTCAACCGGGTTACTTGCAGGGTCGGGTCTTCATGTTCACCGGGATGGTTACGGGGTCGTGAGGATTTCGGACGTGGTCTTCTACTCCGTTGAGGCGAAAGGAATCGAACGCGTGGTCGCGCAGTTTGGACCTGGTGGGTCAATGTTTTTTGGGGGACCGAGGGGGGGTGGGGCAACGGAGGCCAGAGGCCGTGTTGCGAGACGCAGCGAGGTCTGGAGTGCTAAGTCTGAGGCCTAAGCGCCGCTACTCGCTGACCGAGGCCATCACGCGGAACGTGTATCGAAGCCTAAGTACGAAGTGCTGATCCAGGCGTCCGCTGGAGGCGAATGCACCGCGAATCGCATACTCCCGCCGGAGGGCATGATCCCCGCGAAGCGCGAATGATACAGCGCGGAGCGCATATTCCCGCCGGAGGCGAATACACCTCGTCATCGCGAAGGGGGAGGCGGGAGGCGATGGGTCGTTATCGTCCAACTTTTCTCACACTTTGCATTCAATCCCACACCCACGCCCCACCTCTCCAGCGCACAAACCGGGCGCAGTCGTATCGGGCCAGACGTCCGTCAAGGAGCCCGAAGTCGCCGCGTTCGACCGGCACATTCCCGACGACGTGGACGTTGTGCCGTCGCATTCCATGCACGGGCCAAAGTGAGTCCGAAGCTTTTAGTTGCATGCAGTGGTCTCATCGCCATCTCCTACACCATCCCCCCACCCCCACCCAGCGTGTCACCGCTCCATCAACCCCTAGTTCTCATCCGGCACCGCGTGCGCGATCCGCGCAACTACGACCTCGTGAAAGCCATCCTGTCGTGCCTGGAGTCGGACTTTGTGGAGGGGCTGAGTTACGTCGATCACGATGAAATCACGGCCGATACCCAGGCGGCGACGCATTTGGCGTTTTTGAGGTACGTGAGTGAGGGAAGCGAGCCCGAGGCCTTATCGCCCCTAGGCGCTGACCGAGGCTGACGGCGACGGCCAAAGCCAACGGGGGTTGAGCAACGGAGGCCAGACCTCGATACTGATGCAGGACCCATCGTTGAACCAACAGCATGGGTATCGCCTGGAGAACGATGGGAACCTTTCCGGTGTGTACAGTGCTCTGGGCTAATTTTGACAAAACGCAAGCAAACGACTCCTCACATGACTCACCGAAAAGTGGGAGAATCCTCTTTACATGGGAGGAATCGAAAACGTCAAGGTCCTCTTGACCATGCGGATTTTTAGCAGCAAGTGGCACGTTTACGCGGGTTCGTATTGCCGCAACTTTTCCAACCGGACTTGCTGTCGTGTTTGTGTGCAATAACTTGTCAATTACAAGGACTTGCAATGATGAATCCTGCCGCCAAAGTGCAAGTTCGAGAGTACGCGCGATCGGCTTCTGAGCTGTTCAAACTCATGATCACTGGGCAGGAGGAAGAATTCCGAGCTCGGATACAAAAAGTGAGAACTAGAGCCTATTGCTGCCGTCTCTCTAATGCTGTAATAACGCTGGCTTGTTCCCGTAGGCGGGCTCAACACTGTTTCCCACAGGTGCCAACACAAACCCAATCCTCCTGTCAGACTCGTTCCTCGACGAGTTCTCATTATCCATCATCCCACCAACAAAACGCATGCCGAATTCCCACTTATCTCTTCTCGCCATGGCCGACTGTTGGTACCGCCTGAACATCAACCCATACCGCCACTTGATCTGCCAAACCCCAATTTTCCGCTTTCTCCTCGGCATCACAGAGTACCTGTTCCGCAACGAGCAGATGCTCCAAGATGCCGTGAATCATGCGGTACGTGACCCGGAGATCCGGGCGGATGATTTTGAATTCTGTAGTGCGGCGAGAGGGTGGGTGGAAGTGGTCGAGAGCAACAATATGGAAGCTTATCAGTCTCGCTGGGAGGGCGCGACCGCGTTTTTCGGCGAAAGGTTGCGAGAGGCGAACAAAGTGAGCGGACAGCTGATAGCTAAGCTAGCAAAAGTACCACCTGCTCCTCAAAACTGAATTGCATGCATGTATTGTTGGGCGGGTACATGTTCTTCTACATGTAGAGAGAGGTACCTTCTGTTTCGTCCAGCTTTCCGTTCGATTCAAGACCGCTACTCTTCAAACCGGCCGCTTCCACAACAGGTTGCACCGTGTCCAAGATGTTGACCACGGCAGCTGTGATACGGCCCCGACCGGCGCTTTGCTCGAGAAGAGTCAAGTAAAGTGTAGCGTGGGTGTCAGGGTGGTGGCGAGCGACCTGTGGAATATGGAATACGTTGGTGAATGTCGACTGAAAGAAGTACATGGTTCGAACGTACCGTCCCGTACACAGCCGCGGCTAAAGCGGAGGCGTGACTCGGGGGTTCAAGCAGGGGGATTGAGTCCGTGGAGTCGGGCTTTCCGGGGAAGATTTCAGACGAAGAAGTTGATCAAGTCTGAATAATCATGCACACCTTCGAATCCACCTTCCTCAAGACAGGAGTCGCGCTTCCCTCCGAGGTGAGCTTGTGGTAGTCTGATGGGTCGAGGTCACCGAAAATGATGACCCTTCGTGGGACAAGTCGTGTGAACAGCTGAGAACTTGAGCTAGCTTCTGCGGCACTTGAGATCTTCACCTTTCGGCGACGACATGTTCGAATAAGGATCTGGCAAATGATCCCGCCCTTTCCGATGCTATGTCATGTCCACATGCGAGGACAAGGTACTGTGGACTCGACGATACAGGCTTCGGCGCATAAAGCGTGTGAGACGGATTGATGAGACGTGTCGGCCGGTAAGACAAGAGCTTCTGGAAAGAAAAACGATGAGCTCTAATCCCATTCCTGACATGCAGGACGTACAATCTGTATATCTGGTACGACAATTGTGGCCGCCACGGCGAGGCTTGTCGACTGCCGTACATATCGGGACCGCACCTGACGCCAGACCGGGTTATAATTTTTTTAGAAAAGCGGGTACACGGCTCAACGCACAAACTCTGAGCCCGCTCCTGGTAGCCCAACTACGAGAAGGGGAGTCCGCACTTGCGTTGCCTTGATTGTCGGAGCTATCTGAAGCCGTGGACAGAAACAGAAACAGACAAAAACCAGCATAAGAAGCATCCAATTCAAATGAGTTTATCGTCAGCGAGAGTTGATGTGACAAATTCAATGGAACTGGTACGGTATGCTCACCCGAACCACAGGCTCGTCCCACCAATCGATCGATCCAGCTTTCGCTTCCAATAGTTCCTCGTCAGCAGCTTCGTAGAGCGATCGAGATGCAGTATCTTCGACAAAGTACGGATAGAAATCCTGTAATACCGTCTTGTGGTCAACATAGATGTGATGCACTCCAGATTGAAGTCAGGCATCGAGAAATGACAAAAAAAAGAGAGGTGTGCCAAGGGCTACCGTGTGCGCATCATTGCACTAGTTACTCGCCATTGAAATCGATTTGTGAACTTTGGCCCGATGTTCTTTACAATAGTAACTATTCCTAAACCTTTGCTCAAGCCGCTGCCCGCATTTTCGCTCTTCGGTAAAAAGATGGGGACAACTCATTTCGTCAGTAATGGTTTCGTGATGATCAACATCGAAGGCTCACCTCTTCGTTGTCTGAGCTTTGAAACCGGCAGAAATGGCAGCAACAGTTCGGCGAGAGCCACAGCTCTCGCATGTGATGAACCACAATCGGTTGTCGCGAGAGATGTTCGTCTCAAATGACTTGCAGGTCTTGCAAGTTACATACTCGCCTTGAAGAATACACATTGTCAGATCAACCCCAAGTAGGGATGTAGACAACATCGCCACGCACCGATATATCTTTTCAGCACCGTTTCTATTTGCTTCGGCTGGAATCTTCCTTTGATGATCAACTGGCCGCTCCCGTCAACACTTCCACTTGTTCCAAGTTCTGCAAAAACGAATTGAATGAGGTGCTCCGGTGTCCGCTTCATACGTCTTGCGATGTCGGAAACGTTGGAAAAAACAGTTTTCTTGCTGCCTTCCCTGGCGACCTGAGGAGGAGGGATCGTGTATCGCCGTTTTTCACCAATGAGCTCCGGATTGTTCTCTCGAAGGATGCGATACATGCGAGACAGTAGCTGGAAAAATGCTCTGAGCACGCATACCAAGCAGAGAAGGGAGAAAGAACGTACCTCCCCGTATTCATAGTCTCTCTCACTGCCAAGCCATCCCTCTTCATTTCCGGCTACTGGCTCCCCTGTTAAACTGATCTCTCCTGCAGGTTCTTCATCTCCCTGATCATCATTTTCTCCTGCCTCCTGCTCGTCCTCGCCGTCCACCGCGTCCCCGTCCACGTCGGGGACCGCACCATCTTCTACATCCTGTTCGGGCACGGGCTCCGGAAGATCCTCCACTTTAGGTTTCTTTTTCTTCTAATGAAGGCGAACTTGTAAATATGTGGATTGCAGGTCGAAACACCGGATTTTCACACACCTTCTTCTTCTCCCCGAACATGGTAGTGGGATCCATATCTTCCACATTTTCGGGCTGCTCAACAACTGGCTCGACGACGTTCTCGCCATCGTCTTCCACTGCTGCCTTCTTCTTTTTCTAGAATGAAAGAAGCAGCCATAACATATAAATGGCACATTCCGACCTAACTGAACCGGACAACACACCTTCTTCTTCTTTCCTTCAAACATGGCAGCACTTTCATCTTCCTCTAACTGGGCCTCTGTCCGCTCCTCCACAGCTGACGGAGCTTGAGCTTCCGAACCATCAACTTCGCCATCAATGGGTACATCGTCGACCGTGGATTTCTTCTTCTTCTTCTGTGAATGACAAAGTCATTAAACACAGAGCAGAGGGACATCAGAACCAGACCGAAGGTACCTTCTTCTTTTCCGAGAAGACAGCGAGCTGCAAAACTTTGGTAAGAACAGTCTCCTTCGTAAATGACACCTGTTGCGAACCTCATCGTCCTCTGCGGGGGGAGGGTCCTCTCGAATCTAAAGCAGAGAGAATTAAAAGAGTACATTAGTGGAGAAGCGTCGCCAGCAAATGGGTGGTTCGATGGATGAAGATCGAATACAAATTGAAATCAAACCAACCCACCTCTTCCTCCGCCACCGGTTTCGACTTCTTGCTCTTCTTCTTCTTCTGTCCTTCGAACAGTGCCTGAATGCATTTCGTTGATTGGACGGCAATGAATCAGGAAAGGAGTGCGGCCAAAAGAACCAGCAGTGTTGTGGGGAAGAATCTGTTTTGTTACAATAGTTCGAAGGCGCATCCGAAAAGTACAAACGTACCTCTGGATTGTCGTCTGCCATCAGGTGCTCACAGGCGGAAGGGTGGGCGAGTAGCAGCCTGGTGAAAAAGAAGGGCTCCCTGAAAATCTGCGGTCAAACAATGGATTTCCCTTCTTCAGAGCTGCCAGAGAGACCACCCATCGAGTTCCCACCATTGTCTCGCGCAATCATTGATGCGTGCGCACTTCCATCGTGGCTCCCCAAATTCTCTCGCAGCACGTTCAAAACGATCGTGATAGAGCTGCCAGACGACTTTGTTGAATTTTTGAAAGCGGATGGCATAGTTTTACCCTCGCCTGTGCCAAGGTCTAGCCAGCTTCTGTGAGCGGAGAGCTTGCGTAATGTGTAACCCAAGTGCTCATGGTGTTTTTTGGCAAGGGAGGTGGAATCGGACGCTGACGATGATACAGCGGTGGAGGAAGACGAAGACGAACAGGTACCTATCACCAATAACTCACGGAAGCCTTCGTGGGGCTTGCTGCGGCACGGAGGTTCCATAAAGACATCCAGGGATTGTAGTTGTGTGAACATTCTTTCCCTTTTTATCTTTTTATGGAGCCAACTCATCAACGTTTCCCAGGCTGCTAGAACGTCACCGTTTCCGTCGTATTCTGCAGTTTTGCAATCCATCCGAGAGGCCATTGATGAGTTCGGAGCTGTCTTCCCAAAGCTTGATTGGAGTGCACCTCAGGTGAGCACCAGATGCCGGCGTTCGTGCTAGCCTTCAACGAAGCACTCCGATTTGACTTTACCGCAGCTCTCACGTACATTATTTTGCAGGATGCGGTCTGGATCGCACCATCCAACACTCTCCGATGCACCCACCCGGATGATGTGGTCTTATTGATTAAGGCATCCGATTTTGCTACTCACGATTTACACTACGCGTATGACGACTGTGATGTTGCCTCTATTGATCAGGTTGAGCCTGCGGCGGAGCAAGGAGCGGAAGCCGTCCTCGAATCTCAGCGTGGTCAGGAGGCCATCACAGTGACTCAAATCGCACAACGTCATCATTTAGTACTGAGAAAATTTCATCCTCTCCTTCCATCAATGGAGTTCCGGTGTTTCGTGCACGATAATCATCTGGTCGGAATCACTCAAAGAGACTTCACAACACATTATCCTTTCCTAGAGGGGATGCGACTTTCTTTGCAAGAAAAAATCAAGACCTTTTGGACAAACACGATCGCAGGGGCCTTTGATCAGCGCAACTGCAAGTATCAGGGTCCACTTTTCTCTGTCGAGTGGGTTGGTTTTACTGTTACTCGTCATTAGACGTATTCGACGTGTATGTTGACAAGCGTTCGCGAGTGTGGCTTGTTGATTTCAATCCGTTCGCTCCATCGACTGATGCCCTCCTGTTCACATGGAGAGAGATTCTGCAAAGTAAGTACCGGAAACGTCGCCAAACCAACGTTGTGCTCCACATTCCTTCTACTAGGTTCCGAATCCGAACTACCCGAGCTCCGTTTAGTGCGGGACTCTGCCCACGCATTGGCAAACGCAAATGGGTGGGGAAACCCCCGATTTGTGCACAACCGGTACCCTCAGGATGTACTTGATCCACGGAGTGCAGATGTTGCAACACTTATGGCCGCTATGGAACTGGGTCGAAACGATATATAGTAACAAACAAAAAGTTGGTAATTACTGTTCAAATAATACAAGCACGTTCGTGGAATTGTCATCTAGTTGTTCTCTGTCCATACCTTCGAGGCTAGCCTTCGTGATTGCATCGCTCCCTTGCTGTGCCGATTGTACGGACACTCCAGAACGCATACAAACGCTGTAAACGATCGACAACACTTCCGGAAGAGAGACACCGTCGAAAACACCATCCGACCCGATCAAGAGAAAGCGGGTTGAGGGGGCGATGGAAACTTTGAACACGTCAGGCGTTGAAATGACCCCGAGCTTGTGCGCAACTGCGTCACCTAATAAAAGTATGCCCAAAACGCGTTGAGGTTGGGCTCAATGAACTTGGGCTACTCTGACCACGCACCCAACGACCTTGTAACAACCAATCCAGGATACGGGAGAGAGCCTTTGAATACTCTCAGAGGTCCCGGGGGGGACCCATCGTCAAAAACAAGAGCTTCAACTCGCCCGCCCTTTGAAATAACACGCTCTCGTTCAGTTGCCACCTCGCAATTGTGATCTCTTTAGGAGAACTGTGTGGTGGTCTGAACGAGAGACCACTTAAAAGCCAATTTACTGCACCTCGTGATCTGACTTGCTTTCCATCCCTCTCCTTCTTCAACATCTCGCCCGACTACCGCCCTGCTGTCACCAACGTTTGCAATGTAAACCGTCCGTTCACTGACACAGAGTACCGCAACAACAGCCGTTGTGCCCGACATATACGTGTCTATCGAAGAGTCTTCAAGTAAAGAGCGGCCGGTCGCTTCGAACGCTGCTTTCAAAGCTTCGATTGGGTCCTTCATGAAATGATCCCGGTCGTTGTTCAGGTGTTCAGGAATGTGTTGCTTTGCGTAGTCTGCACACTTTTTGCCGTCATTACCTTTGGTGCATCGAGTATTAATTGCGTGGTGAAAGTTGGACGCAGGTATGCAAGAGTGATGTGAAGCTCCAAGTCAAGCAAGACATTTGCGCCAGAAATGATGCTCACCATGTCCATCAAACACTGCATAGAGTTTGTATTGACCTGAGCCGAACAAGGCATCCAGGATTAAGCTCTCGTCCTGTTGTGTCGGTCGCCGACCAGCAGAAGTGCTGAAGGCAGCAAGAGGAGTCAAGCCACCACTGATCTTTGTCGTCCCACCAGCAACGCCGGCCCACGTTTTTGTGGGTAGTGGTGGCATCATTCTCTCAGAAGGATGGAGTGTTAGAAGTCGAGCTGGCAAGACAGGACAGTCGCTGTCCCTGCAATGGCCTCACCAGGCAGGATCCACACATTTTACGCTCACCCGAAAGTGCCCGAGGGGCGACAGTCTATCCAGCCGGGCGAAAAATGTTGGAAGATTACATAACATTTACTATTTGCCTCCCTCCACACTCCAGTCAACTGCGAATGATACATACGGGAAAAATTCCTTATCCCCCAATAAGTTTTGAACATTCTCATCCAGAACAACTTCCTTCTCCTTCTTATCCTTCTTGGATTTTGAAAGCTTGTCGGATGGGACACCGCCGAGTGCAGCGTAATGATTTCCCATGATTTCGCGGACCTTACGCTCTGCTTTTGATTTGGGCTGAAAGGAGCCCATGAGCACACCACCGAAAAGCGGGAGGCTAGACGTTCACCCACCTTAACTACCATCGGTTGGAAGTCTGGGGGAAGCCCATATCGTAAAATGGACTCGACATAAACTCGAAGTGCTTTAACATGTATCCAGGAGGCGAACACCTCCCCGAAATTGGTTT
The DNA here is from genome assembly GCA_001574975.1 of Gonapodya prolifera JEL478. NCBI lineage: Eukaryota > Fungi > Monoblepharomycota > Monoblepharidomycetes > Monoblepharidales > Gonapodyaceae > Gonapodya > Gonapodya prolifera. Next base: position 368,956 of record KQ965745.1, on the reverse strand, counting down.
TTGAAAGTCGTAGGAGGTTGGACTTTGATAATATATCAACATCAGCCTCTCGAGTGAAAGCTCCCTCAAGAAGTACTCACCCAGAGCTCTTTCTCATTTCCTGCAACTTCTGCCAACTCTTTTTTCTCTTGTTGAAGTTGACTGTCATTCCATTTGAAGTCCCGGACAGTAAATCTACACCCGGACATGATTAAGTTCCATGGCAGGATCGCGGGTCAGTTCTCGCGAACCCACTTGCTTTCACGAGCCTTTTGTGTGAACTCCTCAATTACTCTTTGGAATAGAGTAACAGTATAGAGACCAAACTCATCATCTTCTGCAATGAGTCTAAAAGTGGAATTTCATCGGACTTCGCTGTTGTGTCTGTGCGGAGATTGTGCTCCATATGACTCACTGAGAGGATCGTGGTACCACCATTTGTGCGAGTGTTTCGTATGTGGATATCCACTCTTTGTACAAGTTTCTTAACCATTTTTGGTTTGAAGTGTGATTAGGGCAACTTGCGACCGAAATAGCTCACTTTGGGACAGCAACCACAACAGTCGAAAGGTACTCCGAGTCCAGGACGAAGTGCTCCTTCTTAACAATGTCCCCTAGACCCCGAACGGCGAGATTTCCCCTTCATCAAATCGCACGTCGATAATGTCGAACCTCGGCTGATATTGTCAAGCAAACATACGTGGTTTTCCGCTGGAGCACACCGAGCTGTGTTTTGATTTGTTGATAGGCAGAGAGCTTCTGCTTCATCAGAATATCGATGTTGGAAACTTCCTGCGAGATGGTATCGGTAATTTCACGAAGGGTTTTGTCCGTCCTGTACTTCATTGAGTTCCATTGAAAGCTGAGTAAATATTGATCCACAGACTCTAAGAGATTTCAAATTCAGAATAGCCTCAGAGAAGGAACCACGTAAGAGCGAAAGGAGTGCGTACTGTCGTTCACCGACAAGTTGCTCTTCCACTGTTCCAAGTCTCCCTGCAAAAGCTGCTTGAGTGACTCCGCGATTTTCATGACAATGCCCTCGCATGAGGCGTCAATTTTGGTTAAGTCGTCTGAGAGAACAACAAGAGTATCGAGGTTTTTAATCTTGGAGGGAAGAGTGAAGGGGTGATGAGCTTAGTAAGATGCGGCGCTTCAGCTTCGATTCATTTGAGTCGCTTCCTCAGATGGTGGGAATCCGACCGTCTGCATCCGCTCTTCCTGTCGAAGTGGAGTTGCAAACCAACCTTGAACTCGGGGAGGTTGAATGGCGCAAGTTCTGACACCGTAGAAATCTTATCCTTGAGCTTGTTGACCGTGTCAGTCTTTGTCGGGTCGGCTGGAGCTGAAATGAACCAATACTGGACATTATGGGGTGGTGACCCGATCGGGATGGAATTGAAAATGGGGAAAACAACAAGAGGTCGATCGGGGTATTAATCGTCCTGCCCAATGAGAAACGTTCGCACGAGGAGCTCGCACCGTCGCCATGTTCGCGCGTGGGGGACAGGAGGCTCAAGCGAGGGAGTGGTTATCGCTCAGCCCCCTAATTAATTCCAATCCTTCACACAATACACGACTCTTATCATTGTATTTTGACTCTAACGTAGGGCACCTCCACGTCCTGTGTGGGGAAAGAGGCAGATTGACCCAAGGTCCAAAGAGTGACTCGAAGAATAATACCCCTCACCTCTCCTTGCTCATCATTGGCACACAACTCTAGAACTAGGGTTTTCACGTGGGGAGGAACTGGTTTCTTGGATATTGTCTCGACTAGCTTCGAAATCCTGTGGGATCAAACTCATCAGCCCCGAGCACAAAAATGGCGTGCACGAAAGTAAACACTACTTTAACGCCTTCCTCTCCTCCAACTTCTTCTTGGGCATGAAAAAGGAAAACAGCATGCTGACCCCGCAACTGAGCATGGTGACCTCGAGCTTGTGTTCTCGCTGGAAAAGGTCCAGGAATTCTTGCAGGGTCGGATCGTGGTCAACCTCGAAGCGGTCCCACAGAGTAAATTCTTTGTCGTTGTACTTCAATGATAATCACAGAATGTCAAGACAACACAAATTTGGAATCAGGCAAGAGAACACACCTTGAGTTTCGGGGCGGCGATCGGCTCTGAAAACCCAAAGAACGGCAGCGCCAAGTTTACAAACCCGTTCTTGTAATCTTCCAAACGGCTCTTTCCGTCCACAACCTTGTAAAATTCCAGACAAACCAGACCCGTCACCAGCGCAGTAGTCGTAGCAATAGCAGGGATGATTTTCCCAGCAATAAACTTTGTTCGATGGCGGTCCGCGACGGCAATGCTGTAGTTGGTTGCCCGCAAATTGGATGCAGCCGTGATAAAGTCGATATGGTAATTTGTATCATCATCCTTTTCAAAATCGACGGGGTTGAGACGGTAACCAGCAAAAGAAGTCGCAGGGGGGAGGCCCTTGATGATGCTGTCGACTTCGTTCTCATCTGGAGGGTTTGAGAGCCAGATCACTTAACTCTCTTTCACATCCCAAAATACAAGATCACGCACCTGCGGCACCGCTCGACACTTGCTCGTTCTCGTTCACCTGAATTTTCACGCCCGACTTGGGCTTGAACTCGGGCACAGAAATGGTCGCCAGGATCTTACGAAACTGGTTCTTGTCTGTTTCGCCTTTGAGGCCGTAGTTGAAGGCATGCAGGTTGGCAGCGGCAATGATGAACTCGAGGTGAAGTGGCTTCAGGGTCGTAGCGTGGTTGGAATTTATGAAATGGAGAGAAGAGGGGACCACCCACATTCTCCACGTCAAACTTGATCGCATCCGGTGCCCTCTTTGGGCCCGACCAGAATGGCGTCCCGCTTGAAGTCACAGCATCCTTCGGGAAATTGAACAGGAGCTGCTGGATTGTATTGTTAAAGTACTCCTCGAATTTGAACCTGGCCCATGTCACGCAGTCTGCGAAGCTCAGCGCTTTCTGCGCCACCAAGAACGAGTGCACCTGGTCCAATGTCTCTTTGGGATTACCACCCTGCTTCAGAAGAGACTCCACAAAGGTAGGGTTGGTCAGATACTGGTTTACGTTTTCCGCCGGTTGCCTGAACAACCCTTCGAATAGGTCACGAGCCCATTGAATGGTATGCTCTATTTGGTTGGGGAAGTTCTTGAGGGTGCAGATGGGAATAGACTTTTCTGGGGGGTCTTGCGAAGAGCTGTAGGATTCCGTGACATCTGGAATAACAACCTGTACGAACCCAAGAGGAAAGCCATGAGTGTTTGTGATCCCCTCAATCATCAACCCTCACTATGATACACCAGCCTTACTGTCCCAAACGCACCTGCGTGTTTCCCTTCGTCCCTAAAGTCCCCGACTCCAATAAATGCTTCCTGAAGAACACGCAACGCCTATCCACGTACTTCCGCGCGTCCACATTATCTAAAGCGTTAGTAACTCCTGTGAGTCCGTCCCAAAACCCGTCGTCAAACACGTTCTCGGTCTCAGTCCCAACCCTGTCTGAGAAGGCCTTGACGCGACCAGCCAGATCTTGATTCATCACCGTTACTGCAGCTGAAGCCGTCTCGGACTTGAGTTTCCCCACGTCACGCGGGCGGAAGAGGAACTGTCGGTTCAGGTTCGACTTTTCGATGGTGTCCATGTCTGTTACATACACAGCACCCCCTGGACCAGTCCCCACACCCATCATTGCCCAGTTTTTAAGCATCTCACACCCGATAGCTCCAGCGCCCACCAAAAACTCCCGAACATTGGCCACTTTGGCCTGGAATTCGGCGCCGAACACAGCAACCTGCCCGTCGTAACGGGTTCCCTTTGGTGCGCAGGAGGACTCCGTTCGGCCCGACGAGGGAAGTGACTCCAGCGAGTCAAAGTAGAGAAACTGGTGCACGGGGTTGAATTTGCCCGAACTGGCTTTCAGAACTTCCTGCGCGACCAGCCCACCCAAAACAGCATTGACGGGACTGAGGTCTCCTTGCGCCTGGTATGAGAGCTCCTTAACAACCTTTTCGACCAGTTCAGCTGGGCTTTTGAGTGCGGAGTTGATGCGGTTCGCCGTGGCAAAGACCTCGGTGGCGTCGGCCTCATTCATGGGGCGGGGAAGGCGACCGTGAGCGAGGAGGAACTCGTCGAGGGCCTGGAAAGCGACGTGCTCGCTTGCAGGGTTTTCGAATTTGGCGAAGTCGGAAATGACAAAGGAGGGGTCGGCGGCGGCTTCGCGGAGCGGTTTCTGTGTCGGAAGTGAGCTTATACGGAAAAGATGCGGAGTGGTGATCGGGGCGACTCACGAAGGCCCAAGTCTTAGGTTGCTTTACTTGAGTGTAGATACCACCAGTCTGGTATTGGCCCAGTCCGCTCAGGGAACCGATGGAAAACGTATAGGGTCCTGGTGTAGTTGGTCGTCAGCAGATTTGTTTGAATGAAATCTGTGCAATGAAATTTCAAAACTCACCAAGAACGTTGATCTTCCTGGCCTTGCCGTCGTTCAAGCTTTCTATGCCCTTCACTTCCGTGAACGAGACGTAGTCCCCGTCCTCGAGGCCGTGGCGGGTCTCATCCAACGTGGTAACAACGCCCTCGTTGTCTATCCCAGCAACCATTCCTGAAAGAGGCTCTTCACCCGTCTGGTCTGTGACGACAAACTCCTTTCCAAAGTCGTTGAAGGTAAACCCGAACAACCCCCGAGTTTGTGCAGCAACGAATTTCACGCCGTTTGCGTGGGCAAAGTCATTAAATTCGACGAGGCGCTTCCATGGGGTTTCGGTGAAAACCACGACTTGGAACGCGCTAAGTCGCGGGGGTGTCAGTTCGCCATCAAGTACAGAGACGGGGACATATCCGTTGAGCTCTTGAAGGCGGGGGGCAGAAACGGCGTCGCGGCGTTTGCCCACGTCTTCTGGACGAAGAAAGAACTGCATGGCGCGATGGAGAAATGGAATGTTGGCGTAATGAGGGAAAGCAGCCCCCGACCAAAACCCACTTGGGAGGACAAGTCAGCGATTTTGACGGGCTCAGAGTCGTACACAGTGACTGATTTGACTCCAGCGAGGACGACATTCTTAGCTGGAAGGGTCAATCACGTGTTTCGAGAGCATGTTTCGTGTGACGTTCCAGACATTGAAAGTACCTATCTCGATACCGAGTCCCTTCAGGCCGACAACCAATACGTTTGAGAAGGCCATCTTCTTCATGGCTTCGTGACCGAGGACATAACTGAATTGAATGAGGGAAGTGGGGGTGGGTGTTGCGAAGAGGAGCAACGAGAGAGTAAGACCGAGACCGAGAGCCAAATACGAGGAGAGACCATACAGTTGTCTTGAATAGAGACTCTCATCAATGTCTCCATTCTTCACATTGTCGACATCCATGTTTGTTGCCATTTCGAAACTTCCAGAGCCGCTGTGGTCTGTCCCATTTCACTTAATTTTAAAGTGTTGCCTTCATTTCAACGACCGCAGCGAGCCTACTATCCACCCCTCGCTGTCTCTCCACAATGGTCCGTCAGCCTCTGCCTTTCGTTTTATTGTCTCCTCACCGCACTTTTCTCCAAAATCACTTCTCTCTGCCACTTCCGCCATTCAGCTCCCTCTTTCGCTTCTCAACACTGGTACGGCACGATCCTCGCCTTCTCATGGCCATCTGATCCAATAGTAATTCACCCGTCCCATTTCATTTTGCTTTCAAGCCGTACGACACCCCATCCTCGTCGAACTCAAAAATGGTGAAACGTACAACGGTCACCTCGTAAACTGCGACGTGAGTTTCAGCCACCTTTCGGCTTTATTTTCTTTCTTACCACATCTTTGGAAACGCATTACCCGCATCGTGATTCTTCCAGCCCTGGATGAACATCAACCTCCGCGAAGTCATTCTCACATCACCCGACGGCGAAAAGTTCTGGCGCCTACCCGAATGCTACATTCGTGGATCCAGTATCAAGTACCTCCGTGTACCCGACGAAGTGAGACGATCCGTCTTGTATCGTCGGCTGCCGCACTCGTTGCTAACACCCGGCGTACCTAACCAAGATCATCGACATGGTAAAAGAGTCGCAGCACAAGGAACGCAGGGCCCAAACGGGCGGAGCAGGTCCTTCGGGCCGTGGTGGTGCTCCTGGCGGACGAGGTGGCAACACAAGGGGTGAGCTCACAGTGAGGTTGCCTTTTGTTCCCCGAAAGTCAAATCGCTCTCCCCCTTGTTAGGTCGGGGTCGATAAGCGTCGGGTGTGTGTTTGCTTTGCTTTTATCAAACATTTCATGATGTAAATAGTGCTGGCGTCGTTAAAGTACTCCCTTCCCGTTCCCCCAATGTGGCATCAATTTTAGTTCCTCTTGACCTCTGTTTCATGGCTGGGCATCACACCAAATTGCAAACGTGCCCCATTCGCTCCATAGCAGTGCATTGAGCTCGAGAATCCTCCAGTGTTATCCGTTCCGTGGATGTTTCATCCTCCATTTTGACCTCATATCAACCATATAGATCAGATATTAAAAATAAAAATAATTCAGGCGTCCAGATTTACGGTTCGAATAACAGCATCTTTCGGCATATCCATGTCTATTCGAATGCCTACGTATGACGGGAACCGGGGAACTCCGTCCTTTGTTAGTTCCTGAAAGCGGTAGGTTATGATGCTATCGACTTTTGGTGGATTAGCACGTTCACGACTGTTGAAGTCATGGTGGTGAGATGTGATGAACAGGTTCCACGAAAGAAAGTCCACTTACTCTGTGAATCCAGTGCCAACCCGAAACTTTTTCCCGCTCGCCATTGCGCACTATGCAATCAAACAGTTGATCCACAGAGTAACTTCACAACTGACTCTGGCTTACCTTCAGCGCACCCTGCAGAATCAAAAGACATTTTGAGCATTCTCACACTGACATCGAATAGCACCTGTACTCACCATCACTCCGCTATTCTTGCCTTTTCCTGGTTCGTGGCCCTCCACGATAGCTTCCGCGTCGTAGAAGCTTTTGACTTTTAGCAGGGTGTTGCTTCGCGTTCTTTCGTATCGGGACGCAGGTTTTCTAAGCATCAAGCCTTCGCCACCCTTTGCTTCGACGTCTTTGAGCATCTGAAGTACGTGAGCTTGTCCAGTACACTTGGTTTGCTTCACGACTTTAACGTGGTCGATTCTGAGTCGGTATTGTTGGAAGCGATTTATGCCAGATGTTCGTGTAACACGGAAAGAACTGCAAAGCAGCAGCACTCACGGAGATTTGGCAAAGTGGTCCTCGATAACTTTTAAACGACTTTCAAATGGCTCGTCCCCAATGCTTGGGGCGTCAAACACCTGTTCGAGCGCGAATGCGATTTGTAAATGCACAGTACCTTCTCTGGTAAATAATCATTAGGAAAGACAGTAACCTACCTGAAATGTCACCTTTGCCCAGTGTTTGCTGTTCATTGTCTTTACGACGGACACCGTCTCGATGAACTTGCCTCGACCAACGAAGAGCTGCAAACGTTCATTTGCATCAAATGGATCACCAGCTGTAGTACTAGCGAGTGAATTCCTCAAGTACCTCTCCATCCAGAGACATATTCCCTGGAAGCGTTTCCGTGAACCAATCGGGAGGTGTGAAAGGGTTTCCGAGGCGTGAATAGAACTGCCGACGTTTGGGATCCCAGTAGGCGCGAACACCGTCAAGCTGTTTCATTGGTATCGCTCGAATGTTTATTATTAATGCTAGATCCGTAGGCGTAAGTGTTACGAACCTTTTCGGAAATCCACCATCCCGTTGGGTCAACGTCTGACAAGATGGTGGCTCTTGTTGATTCGGCAGCACAATAAACACACAGTTCCATTCCACTCACTTCCATCAATTTCGTAAGACTGCGCCAGCAACACTTCCACCTTGACCTTCTTTGCCGCAGCTCCCGGAGATGAACTTTGTCCTCCGTTATCGTCATCGTCATCATCATCGTCGACTGCGGTGGCGACTTTCCTCTTTTTCGCCGGCGACGAGGCGGAGGGTCCCGAAGAGCCGGAGGTGTCTCCCATGACACGTTTAATCCTCGCGTCTTCATATCGGTCCCCGAGGAGTTCCCGGAGGTGCTTGCACGTACGGCCATTTACAGGGGCTATTTCGAGCGAGGCTGAGCGAGCACGAATGAAAAAGTCGAGTTTGGGAGTGCGAACCTCGAGATTGATTCCGCCAGGCGGGACACGTGCAATAGTAGTGGTCCCACGTTCGTTTCACATCGTACGTGCTGCTTGAAGACTTGGATGCAATCTGTCAGTGATGTTGGTGGGGTCCCGGTTGCCATTTTTTGTCAGTAATGCGGGCAGGTGTCGCGACATCGGCATCGGTTGGAAGTTTCCGCCTCACCGTCACAACGTCCCCATCCTTGAGAACCTTTAAAGGCTTCACGCCATCGATTTCAGTCAGGTCATCCTCCCCGTCACTTGATGGTGACGGCGGTCGAGCGGCGGGAGCTGATGTGGGCGGCGGTGTCGCAGCCCGGGTCGGGGGAGGGTGTGCAGCGGCGACAGGACCAGGGTGGGAGTACTCTGCCAGGTGGGCGGGATTCTTTCTGTAGCACGATGCTCCGTACATGCAGGCGGGTTTGGATGACATGCTGACGACGATCGATGGAAGGAAAGGTCAAAATATATATGTGCCTGCCTCAGAAACCGTGGCCACGACGGAGAGTGCGAAGAGGCCACGGCCAACTTTGCTTGGAACCCCAAATGGCAACGAGCAAGTGTGCCGATTCCGGTTCTCTCAAAAAGATACCTTTATTTTCGAGTTCCACTTTTTCGTCCACTGCTTCGCAACATAGCAAGGCAAAACCGCAACAAAAAAGAACTACACTACATATAGATACATATTTAAGCATTTCCTTATTTTTCTCCCAAGATTGGACCTTGAGGTCCGCGACCTGTCGCACATTGGTATCAATTCGTGGGAATCCTCGAGTCGTCCGTTGGGCAGAAGAGCGGGATCTCGCTGAGACCGTACTTGGGGGTGCTGAAACCGGGAGTCTTCCACGTCGTGGTGACCTTCCCCGGCTTGCGAAGCTTGTCAGCGTACGGTTTGTGAAGGTTGTTCCTGTAACAACACGCCAGCGTGAGTAGCGTGAGCCACGTCCGTCAAAGAGAAGTGTTCAAACGAGCGCAGAGCAGCTCAACCTACCACATGTAAGACGCGAACATTCCATGCGCTCTGTCACTCGGGTGGAAGCAATCCAACGCGCTCAGCATGTTGCTCGGGAACTGCGGGATGTCGAGCCCCGACAGGGCGGGCTCCACCACCATGGCGAACGTGTTGTTGTACTTAGCATCATAGTTGGACCCTCCCGGAAGGAAGGACTCCCGGAGTTTCGCGATCTCGGCGTTGTACGCGTCGGCTTGGGCGTCCGTCTGCGCACGGAGTGCCTTGCCGGCGGCGGAGTCACCGAGGGGGAATGCGCAAGTGCATTCGATGGCGAGCCCGAGAGATCGCTTGATGATGCAGTTTGGGTCGTTCTTTGTCAAGTCCCACACCCCAGAGACGTGCAGGCCTTGGACGACGTTGACAAGAACCCGGGGAATGTTCGCCCTGATGGTGGTGAGGACGTCAAGGAGTTCCGCAGAAAAGTCGGAGGGCGAGAGGAAAAAGGTGTTGATGGGTCCGGTGATGTCACACGAGAGGCAGAGGTCGTTGGACATGATGAAAATCGTGATGATCTGAGGGGTAATTGCATGGTTGAAAGCTAGCTTCGTAGTGACTCTATGGACACGAACTCACTTTCCAGTCATTGTCCCAGTCAATGCCCGGGGTCAATTTCATCACCGGAAGAAGGTAGTCGTTGAGCTCGTGGGCGATGTTGGAGATCAAAGCACCAGATTGGGCTGCATTGAATTTGTCCAGTAACGGACGGTACTGGTACGGTGGGCACAGCGGGCCGAAACTTGATGGTGGGGATTTTTTTTAAAGACTTTTGTGGAGAGATCATGAGAATCTTCAATCTGACAAACTTACCACAATTCAACGAGGTGGTCCCCAATACTTGGACCCGTCAGGTCGGTGTTGTACCTTTATGCAAATAAAGATGATGATACGAGGTGGAGAGGAATTGATCAGTATTCCGCTTCACGCGAATTGAGATTTGGCGGACGCCTTGGTCAGCGCCCCGGCGACGCTTAGGCCTCGGGTTTGCTGCGCTTGCGTCTCAAACCTGACTCACCGCGAGATAAGATTCGGCAGCGTCAAGTACTTGCTGTCGCCGCCGATGGCGTACGAAATGCCACGGTTCTCGAGTGTCACGGCAATGGGGTTGGATTGCTTGGCCGAAAACGCGGCGGTGATGCTGTGAATGGTCGAGCGTTGTTTGTTTGGGAGACAAGATGTTACGGGTCTTGGCGGCCCTGATCACTAAGTGTGCGACCAAGGACGGCGAACGCACCTGTCGCCAAGCGCTGCGATGACTTTGAAATCGTCGATCCGTAGGTCGTGAACGGAGGTCGGCTTAGTTGTCCTTGGCTTCAGAGACGGGCATTGAGAGATATCAAGCTGAGAAGCTGCATTGACGAGCGCAAGGCAGGAGGCGAGGAGAGCCGCGGTGAGAAGCCGGGAGACCGTGTGGGAAGACCTCTCCATCTCGAGCATGCAGTTGTGACGGACTCGGCGATTTCCGCGGACGGGTTTATAAGCCGGAAAACCCTTTAATTTGCCTCCGGTCGGGGGATGGATTGTACTGACGTGGGCCGAAACGAAGAAAGCGCGTGGGCGTTGACCGGCGGACGTCACGGGATTGCTCAGGAATGGCAGCGCAACCGCGTTCCAGTAGCTGTGGGCCGTGCATCTTCGACGTCTGAATTGAATTGATGCCGAATCAGCGTGCAGGAATGGATGTCGCGTGCGGTGTCGGAGCCTCCATAGAAATTCAACCCTGACAGTCGCGGCTCAGAGCACATTCTTCCGGCCGACGCTTCCTTGGCCCTGATGAACGGAAGTTTGTGCAACATAAACAGTGCATATACTTAAGAATCTAGATGTAGTGTAATGACCAGGCGGTGCTCGATGCTCGATTCATCACGAAGCTAGGGATTGGCTAACATTGGCTCGTCTCACGCACAGAGCAGTTCCATCCAAGAAAAGTTGCTGAGATGTGCAGAATCGCGTGTAGAAAGTAAACTATAGCTCAATTTATCGTGAAAACATTGCAATTTCGCGAAGACGGGTAACCGGGTAAACGATGATCTGCTTCGGTCGTGACTGTGGGCCGGGTCCAGCTTGATGAGGTTCGCATCCATCACATCCAATCCATTTCCCCAGTCTCTTCCCGCCCCACGCTCTCCCGCCCACCCCGCCAGCGATGAGCCATCCGCGGCCCCTCGCCCCACCCTCGGCGTCGGTGTCGTCGCAGGCGTCCTCGGTCAACGAAAAGCTGGAGCGCCGCTTGTCTGGCATCGCCTTCAGGGAGGACCCGGACACGCTGTTCGAGATGCTGGACCACATAGGAACGGGGTCGTATGGCGAGGTGTTTAAGGTACGCTCGAGTGCCGGCTGATGGCTCGCTATCGTTTGGTGGTAAAACATTCCTGGTCTGCACATACCCGTTTCGTGCTCAACCCCACCTGCACCCAAGGCCCGCGTCAAAGTTACCGGCCAATACGTCGCCGTCAAACTCATCCGCCTCGAGCCCACCGAAGACCTCGACGAGGTTCTCAATGAGGTCAACTTCCTCCGCTCCTGCGCTCACCGATGCGTCGTGGCCTACGTCGGATGCTACCTGAAGAAGGGAAGCGTCAAGGGACAGAAGGTCGTGTGGGTGAGTACGACGAGAAGCCCGTGGCGACGTGCATTGGGAAGTGACGAGTTGTCCGCTCCGGGGTATAAGATAGTCATGGAGTTTGCGGGAGGTGGAAGTGTGGAGGCGGCGTATAAAGGTTCGTGACTTCAACTATTGCGTTTGCACGGAGGCACGACGTCCCACTGCGGGTTGCTGAGTGAGATCGTTCTCCTTCCCTCGGCATTCTCAGCCCTCAAGGCCCCTTTAGAAGAACGCGAAATCTCCGTCATCGTGCGTGAAGCCCTCCAGGGTCTTTCGTTTCTGCACCAGTGCAGAAAAATGCACAGGGATATAAAGTGTGGTGGGTACAACGTTCAAGTACTCCTATTCCGGCGGTGTATAAACACCTGCGCCGGTCTGCTCAAAGGAAATATGCTCCTCACTGACTCGGGCGAGGTCAAACTGGGTACGTTACGATTTTTCAAGGGGCTCTTTATAACTACGCATGATCTCACCATGTGTCCAACGAATCTCGTTTGCGGCTGCCAGCGGACTTTGGGGTCTCCACGCAGATCACGAAAACTCTTTCGAAGAGACACACCTTCATTGGAACTCCCTACTGGGTGAGTTTTTTTTCCTCCTTTCGGCGCCAGCGCCAGCACCGGCTCACCCTTGCCTTGCTCTCAGATGGCCCCTGAGGTGATCACGTCGGAACAGAATGGGTCAGACTACGACTTTAAGGTATGCTTCTCTGCTCCCGAGATTCGATCACACCCTTTTCCCTACACGTCATGTTTTCTTTCCAGGCCGACATATGGAGTCTGGGCATCGCCGCGATCGAAATGGCCGAATGCAGCCCGCCAATGTTCGACATGCACCCCATGCGGGTATTGTTCATGATCCCGAAGAGTGAGCCCCCGCAGCTGAAAGACGCTAAGTGGTCCGTGTGACGGGAGACCTTGATGAGATGCATGTCGGTTAAATAACGCCAGGGTTGCGTCATACATAGGTCGAGTGAATTTCGGGACTTCTTGAGGGTGTGCTTGAACAAGACTCCGGGTTCAAGACCGACGGCGGATGAGCTACTTCAGGTATTTACGTCCCGGCAACACCTCAGATCATCCATCTTTCTTTCACACAACACGCACCACACCAAACCTGTAGCACCCATTCGTCCGCACCCAGGAAAACTCCACCCAAATAATCAAAGACCTTGTCTCGCGCATCTTGGACGCAAAACGGAACCGGCAAAGTCCCCCGGAACCCGATCATGACGGCGACCGGGACGAAGAAGAGGAGGATGACCAGTCGGAAGAGACGATACGGAACAACTGCATAGCACCCACCGGGGTGGTGTCGGCGCATCATTCATTGTCACCGAGCATGGCAAATGGGTCGGCGGAGGACGCGTCGGTTGGGGCGGCGTTGGAACGGATTGCAGCGACAAATGTGAGTGGAGGTGTTGCTGCTAGGTGTTACGGTGGAGCGGGTTATGGAGCAAAAAACTTGGTTTCAGGGGTCAGCGTCAGACCGCACGGGGGGATCGGATAGTCATGCATCGACGACAACGGTGTCCCATCGGAAACCAGTGAGTTTGGAGGTTGTGGTTGTACAGTTGGCTTACTCAGAAACATGGTCGCGGAATCGAATTCAATTAAGGTTTTCAAAGCGATGCGAATATGTCGATTGGGAATCAAAGTAAACTGCTCGGACGGTCTGGGTCAGTGCACGACTCACCACAAACGACTGTCCTTTGTCCTCACCTCCTTGTCATGCAGGCGACTCCCTTCTTTTTGGCAACGACGAGGGCCTGTACTTGTACGAGCCTAACAGTACGTCTGAGTTTTGACTTTGCACTAAAGAACGACTTCTGAAAGTAACTTGCGCACAGTAAAGGATCCGAGCATATCCGGTCTTTCCACTAGGAGGTACGCTCAAATTAATGTCTTGGATGACTTGGGAATCATAGTGTCCCGATCGGGGAAATACGGTGGGTCAGGCGGTGGGTGGGCCAAAGAGGGAGCGTGAGAACCAAAAAGGGACACTAACCTTTCGCAATCGACCAGACGTCGTCTCGACCCACGATATCTCACAAATATCAAAGCTCAAGAAAAGACAGAAATTCGAAACCGAGACCAAAATACGGAAGCTGAAGGAGACCAAGGGATGCATTTTTTACCACATCAGTGAGTGGATGTCTACCTTCGCACTGTCCCCGGAGCGCGAGAAACAGGACAAATATAAACCTTACAGCCCATATCCGTGAGGCTGCGTACCTCTGTGTCGCGATGCCGAGCTCAATCATCGTCCTAAAATGGGCACCACAGCCGTTTAACAAATTTATGAAAGTGAAGGTGACTATCTTCCACATTATCTTACCAAACTCTCTTAAAGTGACCATTTCCAAAGGAAATTAACTGCGATTTCAAAATCGGAAGCATGGACGTCGTCGAGAACACAAGGGGGGAGCTCCGGCTGTACGTCGGCAACGAGCATGGCTTCAAGGTATTGGACATCCAAAGCGCCACTACAGATGAAGTGCACGTACCGGGGCTCGAAGAACAAGCGCTCGGAAAGCCCGTGCAGGGGGTTTTGATCCCACCCTTCGGCATATTCGTGCTCTGCTTCACTCGTGAGATTTTATCGTCTCGCGGGATACACGTGTGCTTAACAATGACTCTCTTCAATTCTCAGACATGGGGGTCATCACAAAGGTGGATCAGCCAAGCGGGGAGATTCGGACTCTGACGTGGAGAAACCCCTTGACTTTTGCTTGTATGTGCTCCCATTTTCTTTTACTCCACAGTGCAGGTGACTTATCTGTGCCTTCATTTTCAGCGAAACTGGGTGCGGAGTACCTTGTCGTTGGCTCAACATCGGTGGTGGACGTCATCAATAGCGAGACGGGGAAGATAGTGCACGTCTTCGAGACCAAGAAGGACAAGATTCGCGGTCTTAGTCTGCTTGTCTGCAAGGGGAATAAACTGGTGAGCGACAGACAAACTCCAGAACCCGTTGCAACCTCCGCTCAGACGAAAATACCCCACTAGTACCTTCTAGCTGAAGAAGAAAAAGATGGGACGCGCTCGGCATCTGTCATACACATCCTTCTTGAGAATTAACATTTGCATGCAGAATATAATTATCACCTAATATAATAATAGTGTACAAATGATAATGTTGTGAGAGATGGTGATTCCGTCACCATGAGCCTTAATTCAATCGTCATAAGCGTCGGTCAGTGCGGCAATCAGGTGCATACGCAGATCTGGTGTTTCAGTCCGCCTGCAAACGAACCGACAAGTTGATCATTCAATCCCACAGATTTCGACCCGTTTTTGGGACATGGTTCTCCAAGAGCACGCAAAATACAACGAAGAAGGACTGTTCGACGAATCTCTGGCCACATTTTTTCGCCACACCGACGACAAGTGCGTGTAATGAATGTCGGATTCCCTTCTTATTGAATCCTCCCTGAACTCGAACAAAGATCTCGCAATATTCCTTTGGGAAATGGAAAGAACAGAATCCGTGAACTGCGAGCACGTGTACGTCGGCTTTGACGGGTTCAACGAGATGATATTCAAATGTCAACACAACAGGCAGTGTTAATCGATATGGAAGAGCGAGTTATCAATGGCATCCGAGCAAGTCCCCAGAAAGAACTTTTTGACGACCGTCAAATAGTACTGAGTAATTCTGGTTCGGGAAACAATTGGTATGTCTGATCCGCCCAGCTGAAATGAGACTTAGTCTTGATGGATCGTCGCTACGCAGGGCTATGGGGTACAAGCACTACGGTGAGATGTACAGGGAGCGGATTAGTGACACTGTCCGAAGCGAAGTGGAGATGGTGGACACGTTGCAGTCTCTGTTCACAATAAGTTCAACGGGTGGGGGGACGGGTTCGGGACTGGGAAGCTTTGTTGTTGAACTGCTTCAAGACGAGTACCCTGGGGCCAGCAAGTTTTCGACCGTGGTGATGCCGAGCGCGGACGACGATGTTGTCACATCACCTTACAATAGGTGAGCCTTTCTGCTTCCCATGATAGGATTTGTTCGATCAAATCAATAATTGAAGGTCATCAGTGTCCTTGCGCTCTCGAAACTGACGGATTCGGCGGACTGTATCCTTCCCGTAGAAAACCAAGCGCTCATCGATATCTGTAAGAAAGTTGATGAGGGGAAAACCGAACGCCAAAAGGGAACTGCTTTGACGGATTCTCCCGTGGACGGAATGCTAAAAAAGGCGAAGCCCTTTGATACGATGAACAATATTGTTGCAAACTTGATGATTAATCTCACAAGGTGAGTCACGCTACCTCTGCACGAATGCACCAGATATTTTATGATCCCTTGCAGCTCGACGCGATTTCCTGGTAGTCTAAACATGGACATTAACGAGCTTGCGGTCAATTTAGTTCCATTTCCACGTATTCGATACCTCCTCTCTAGTATGACCCCCCTTTACGTTCTTGCTGACCGCAAAGCGATCCCACGCAAGTTAGTTGAACGATCTTTCTCCACAGAGTAGTGGTTATCTAAATTTTGGGCCTTGTGGTCATGACAGGATTGGTCAGATGTTCCTTGACTGTTTCAGTCGAGAAACGCAACTCATGAAAGCAGATCCCCGGAACTCTACGTGCGTTTTTTTAACTTCTCGATTTTCTGAATACCAGTGAGCTGATTTCGGAAAACAAGCTATCTTGGCTGTGCCTTACTTGTACGTGGTGACGCAGAGATGTCAGATATTCGAAGAAACATTGATCGGTTGGTGCATCCTGTCTCAAATCTTGCATAGTGGTTGGAACAGAATTCTCTTAAGGTTAAAGCCTACTCTCAAGTTTATTCCTTGGAACCCTGATGGCTGGAAGGTGGGGTTATGCTCGGCCGCGCCGCTAAATCAAGTAAGTGCTCCTTGCACTTGAAGCGAGGATCACGCCCAACTCCTTTACAGCCTTACAGTCTTTTAACGCTTGCGAATAATTGTGGCATTCGCCACAACTTTGGAGATCTCAAGCAGCGGTTTATGAAACTGTACAGGCGAAAGGTGAGTTAGCTTGTTGTAGTGATTTGGTTTGACTTGATTGACCGGAGTGGAAC
Source organism: Gonapodya prolifera JEL478 (assembly GCA_001574975.1). Taxonomy (NCBI): domain Eukaryota; kingdom Fungi; phylum Monoblepharomycota; class Monoblepharidomycetes; order Monoblepharidales; family Gonapodyaceae; genus Gonapodya; species Gonapodya prolifera. The sequence continues at coordinate 352,156 of KQ965745.1, read as the reverse complement.
ATTAAGGCCAATTTGCATCATTACACGCAATATATTGAGCCTGGTGATTTTGCGCAAAGTCTTGCTGACATTGATAGTTTGATCTCAGAGTATGAGACACTTGCAAATCAGGAAAATGTCAGTACAGAGGATATGGACGAATATCGGCGCCGTTTCAATCCAATATCCAAGTAACTCGAGTGGTCATGATGTTGGGAAGCAATATGATGATCATTTTGGGAGAATCGTACTTCAGGGCGGTGCCAAATGCAATTGACACTCGTACATGAAAGTACACCATTGTTGAATCCAGACTGGTACCCTCCTTTTCGTTTCGTTAGCATTTTGTTACAAAGAGCTTCAAGTCAAGTCATCGAGTTCAATGTATCGAAAGTCAAATATGATTGGGTACATCTCAAAATCACAATAGTTTAAGTAACCAACTAAAAGTGGAGACAACTTTATGTCAACTATTCAACGGAATCACAGGGAGCCGTGATGACCACTCACCACCTGATTGGGAAGTATACATCTCCAATCACAACGCCCTCTCCCTCCAAAACCTTCTTCGAGTGGACTCCACGTGATTCTCTTGCATGGGTGCTCGTGGCATCCACGTCGGCGATTGAAAGAGTGGGGACGTGCGCAGTTTCAGGTGAGTATGGTGCGTAAACCTTGCTCGCGCAAAACAACAAACTGTCCACTACAATGGTTCGAGTGCCACCGCAAAATCCTAAGCACGTAGTCCGGCGCATCCGCTGCCACCCCCCGCTTCAGGTCCGGCATACCCACTTGCGCGGACCGCTGATGTCCGCCTCAGATCCCAGTGCGTGGATACAAACCCCCGATAAAACAACACTGACCACCGAGGTAGAGCCCTCATGAGGACGTGAAGCGGGAATCGTGGTTGTATGTAGATCAAAGTTCACCCCGAAAAAGAGCGGGCAATAGTAAAGAGGTATGAAGAGGTTGTGGTACCTTCCGGATACGTCGGGTTAGCGACGAGGAGCTGTCCGCCATGCCAAACTCTCACCGCTCACCAATCGCATTTGCAGGGTGGGATGCACGCATTATCTCGGAATCACATGTGTCTGAACCGGAACTCTGGGCGAATGGAAAGCAAAAGTGAGATGCAAGAATTCCATTGTAGAATGCGAAACGTACAAGGAAAGGAATTGCTGGTGGACAGCGTTCGCCCGGCGATGGATATTGGTCAAAGCAGCGTCGTCGCAAAGATAAGAGTCAGAGAGGTTGAGCCTGGGTTGGATAAAGACGCGAACTTAACATGGAATCACAAGCTGAAAGAATACGAACGTGGAAAGGTAATTTCGATGGCGCGGATTATTCATTTGTGAAAGACTTCCGTGGAGCATCAAACGTAGCAGCAAACCCCGATGTGTGTCTTTGGGACGATGGGCCGATGACATAAAGACCGTGTTTCGCAGATTCACGGAACTACCACAAAGATTGACGAATAGATAGACGCTCAAGTCGAAAAGAATACTCCAATCTTCCCAAGAGACTAGCGAGCAGCAGTAAAAATTAGAAGTCCCAACTTGAACCGGTGAGTGAGACACGCCGACTTTTACCAATGCTCGGAATCCTTGTTCTCCACGTCCAAGATTGTTATGTGAGTACGTGATTGAACCATTCAAGGATCGATACCAATCTATCATTGCAGCTTCATTCGAACTTTCATTCGGACCAAAATGAATGCATTGAAATGCCCAAAGGAAACGAGGATTTCTGCTAGGTAATTGAGCGACCACAGAAGGGACCTCCTGCCTGTCTCATTTCCAACACAACCAACCAACCCACGACGATGGTGATGCCCGACCCCTCCAGGAGGGACAGTTGAAGTGGCGCACGCCGTACATCGTTGGGTCTGTGCCATAGACCGAGTCGGTTAGTCCGTTTGCCGGCTTCTCGCCCAGTGCCTACGCCTGCGGCGGGGGGCGCACCAGAGTCACACGGGCGATAAGGATGGTGGCGACTGGGAGAGAGAGGGAGAGATGGAAGGTGTGACGAGGGGCGATGCGTTGCACTCGAGCGTGATTGTATCTTATTATCACGCCGCCGGGGTGGGTCCTCCGAAACTCAAGCACGGTGACCCCGGCGGCTGTAAATGCACCAGTCGGAGACACCATGTTCTGTTGTTCGCCGAAGTTGTCCGCTTGTCCATCATAGCACGAAAGATCCTACTCTGTTGGCCTTTCTTACACCTCCTTGAGAGAGAAAGTCGGCGAACCGGTTCTTCATGGAAAAGAACCACTATTCCATAATGAGGGTATAGATATTTGTCCTTGTTCGCCCGTTGTAGCACTATTTGAATGTCAAGATGAACTCACTTTAGGCAACCAAAAGTCCAGGAGAGAGATCCCGTTCGTTCCTGAAATCCGGTTGACTTCGTCCTAACGCACGTGGTGATTGCCTTGGTCAATAAAGTCTTGAATCCTGTTTTCGAAAGGGGGAGATCGACCAAAGCTCAAGATTGGATAAGAAATTGTTAACCCGCCAATTCGTTTTCATGGCCGACGAGGACGAGCGAAGACCGCTTCTGAGCGATTCCCACTCTTCGCGCCGCCCGTCCCTGGTCCCGAGTTCCTGGAAGCATGCGCGCTCCTACATAGCAGCTGGGCTCCCTCCTCGCCCCGACACACCTCAGAAACCACACTCGACGGATGAAGAAGTCAGAGCTCAAACGCTATCGCTATCGTGAGAAATCTATGCGATCTTTTCTTTGTGGCATCTGATCGGCGAGGGGACAACTTATGTGGTGTCAAGGTATCGAGAACTTTCCCTCCTAAACCGACAGCAAGTTCCCAATTTTCGCCCGTTCCCCTCTGAGCACTCCGACGTATCATCGTCATGGGGCTCGAACAGTGTGTCCAACATGTCGCGTCCGGGAAACCTCTCTATCGCAACTCGCATAACGGACGGGCCGCGTTCCCCCACAATCGACCTCCTATCAGAAAACGACATCGCTGTTTCTTCCAAAGCGGACCCAATTCCATTTATCCTGCCTTCTCCGCCGCCTCTCCGAGGCTCTCCGGTGCCAGAACAGAAACCGTGGACCTTTCCAACACCGAAAATGGTTTTGGAGCTTGTAGAGAGGAACGCAACCACGGAAAACATGTTATTGCCCATCCAATATCTACCAGCAGTTTTATTGGGAGTCCTTATGAACATTCTCGATGCACTGTCATATGGACTAATCACGTTCCCGAACGATCCCACAATGCCGAAGACTGCTTCTGCCGCCGGAATATCCATTTTCTTTGTCACGTGGGTTGCGTTCCTGCTATGCTCCTCCCCTGTGAACCGACGCCTGTTCGTCGCAGGACAATCGTTGCTCAATTGGTCTACACCTTCGGAGCTTCTGCTTTTCCTGGGGTAACTCTCGACAATGACGTGGACATCGTTTTGAGGTTTGCTAACGTGGGAATCTTCAGGGAAATGGCTCCATGATGATCGAGATCATGCCGTTCCTGTACGCTCTTGTTGACACGATAAAGCGAACCGTGCCAGTCACGATCGCCGAGAACGAGCGGAATCACATCATCATAGCAACAACCATGGTTGTGTGAGCTGACAGAATCGATCACGGTGCACTATGTGGTACTCATGTGTGCGATGTCGTCAGCTACGTTTTGGGAACTTTCATGACAGGATTTGCCTTCATCGCACTAGGACTTCTTGGACTCGGAAACATCACGTCCTTTTTTCCACGCCGTGAGATCCCGCTTGTTTACTTCTCCACTTGGCAATAAGTTCATTGTCCCTGGTCCAGACCTTCTCGTGGGCACCGTCGGAGGGATTGGGTTCTTCTTGTTGCAAACTGGAATAGAAGTGACCGCCGATGTCAACTTCGAGTTCAGCCTCTCATATGTGGAACGCATCTTTCAGACACACGCTTTGATGTTGTGGGGCAGCGCTCTCGGAGTGACAGCTCTGCTGCAAATACTTCACCGGAAGATCCATCACCCACTCTTCGTCCCGATTTTCTACCTCATGGTGTGAGTTTTCGGTCGAAATGCCGGCAGATACATATGTTTGAAAACCACCTGTCACCAGCCCTATGGTCTTCTATGCAATCACCTTTTCCGCTGGCATTCCAATCGAGTCCCTTCGGGAGAACCACTGGCTGTTCAATCTTCCATCAGATAGTAACGTGCCGTTCTACCACTTCTACACATACTACGATTTCTCTGCCGTTGATTGGAAGGCAGTCCTGGCGTGTATGCCGACGTTGCTTGCCTTAACATTTTTCGGACTCTTGCACGTGCCCATCAACGTCCCGGCGTTGGCTGTGAGCACCCAACGAGAGGATATCGATACAAACAGGGAGCTCCTGGCACACGGGATCAGTAATCTTGCTGCCGCTTGTGTGGGAACGATTCAGGTAGGAAACAACAACCGGAACGAATATGATCAAATGGCCGAGAAGCTTCTGCCCTCCTCTCGTAGAACTATCTTGTTTACAGCAACTCCGTGCTTTTCATTCGATCAGGAGGTGACTCTCGAGTTGCATCCTTTATGCTCGCTGTGGCGACATTTATCGTCATGGTGGGAGGCAGTTGGCTCGTGAACTACGTGCCTGTTATTGTCGTGGTATGTTCCACAGTCTTTTTTTTGACGTTGAAAGGGCGACCAATGTCATGATACGTTCACTAGGGGTCCTTGGTAAGCATATCTGCCATTTCACTGAATTCGGTGGTGCACATGTTTCTTTTTTTCCCTTAGATATTCCATTTGGGGATCGATTTGATGAAGGAGGCTGTGATTGACGTGAGTCTGGAATACTACTCTTGTTTACCTTTCCCACCATATGCATCTTTTATGATTGCAGACATGGAATGTGATCAGTACCTACGAATATGTCACAATACTGAGTATGTCATGAAATTTCCTTATCAGTACAGATGTTTGCGCTGCACCACTGTCGCGTGTGTTTTCTAGTCATCGTTGCCTCAATGGGCATTCTTGGATTTACAGAAGGAGGTAGGCCCAGGGAGGCGTCAGTTGCACGTGACATAATTTGACAGTTTTCGCCCTTCCAGTCATTCTTGGAATAATTATTACTTGTCTATTCTTTGTGATATGGTTGGTAGCCGACTGTTTTTTTTTTTTTTTTTACGAAGCCCAACACATGTTGTTCTGTAGGAACTCCCAGAAAAGCGTCATTCGAAACTCTTGCACGGGGGCGGACCTTCGATCTACTGTACAGTGGGTACTCGCTGTGACGGTACATTGGATGTGAAGCAGATGCAATGTCTCACGAAAACGTCATTTAGTCGACTAGCGAGGCAACAACTCTTTTTGGATCACGTCGGCTATCAGATTCGAATTTTGCGCCTCCACGGGAGTATCTTTTTTGGAACTGTGAAGCAGCTCGACGAGTCGGTAGCCACATCACTTCATCGCTTTGTCGGGCTTGGCTGTGACCAATTTTTCTTCCTGACAGACAAATAATGGAGCTGTTGGATAATTCTTCGACGGGACCACCTCGGTTTTTAGTCATCGACTTCAGCATCGTCAGGTACTATTTTTATGGTTGTTTGAGAGGCTCGACATTTTCCGATTTTGACAATGACTCTTCGTCCATATATAAAGCGGAATGGATTACTCTGCCAGCGAAGCATTCCACAGGATCAAAAGACGACTTCAGTAAGCATTTGTGACGTACAGCGTCGGATCTCGCTTTCATCGGGTGCCTTCTTTCGTGTAGGAGCCGTGGAGTGTATTTAGTTATTTGCGGACTCGGGGTTGCTGGAATCTATGAGCTCGACAAAATTGGCCTCTTCGAGGTGGGATCTGAATGCCTTGTTTGATTTCGTGTCTTAAACTGCGACCATGTCTGCAGGAAGAGGACGATCGCACGAAAAGATTTGAAACCCTTAATAGTGCCCTTGAATGGTATGTAGATTTCGAAGCCCTCTTGGGACCCCTAGAGGCACGAATGAGATTCCCCTTTCGGCAGGTGCGAGAACATACAATTGCAAACATTTTATGGAATGCAGACTGCACACCGCGCAACCTCCAATACACTTCGTGGGTATTTTGCCGTTCTATTCTAATGATACCCCTGACAAGCCAAATCATCGCAACAGAGATTCCCCTCCCCGCAGCATCCGCGAGCGTTATCGCTGCTGTCAGTCCTCGAGGTGCTCACCTCGAACTCGCTGCACAACATGTTCTCTCGAGCCAAGGTCCCCAGCCTCTTCACACGGAGCAGCCCTTCTCGTTGCTAACGCAAATGTTTGCCGAGATGCCGTTTTCTGGAACGGAGGAGACCATCGCCTTCGTCTCGCAAGGATTCAAGCCAGTGAAATTGCCCAAGGGAACAGTCTTGTGGAGGAAAGGAGTCGAAGCTGCGAGCGGTATTTATTTGGTCGAAGTGGGACAGCTCGTTGCGACCGTGGACAATAATAACCGGACCACAATTGTAGAAACCCTGGTTCCTGGTGTGTTTTTCACCTGCGCCCTGACGACATTTTTCCAACCTTCTGACATGTTTGTTCACCTACCTTAGGAACTATTGCAGGCGACATAGAAATGGTAACTGGGAAGCCCAGGCAGTATACCCTCGTTGCCGACGACGCATGCACACTTTGGCAGCTTGACAGTGCCGAATTTGAGCGACTTTGCAAACTTCGACCAAACATGATGCTTTGGTTCGTTCGCTTGATCATTACAGCATCGGAACAGCGACAGTCACTTCTCCTCCACCATCTTTCCTGGGGAGAGTAATGACTGCATTTCACATTTACGGCCATTGTCACACATGAAAAGTGCATCACGTTTAGTGCTCGTACATCACTGTCAAATCTATGTCTCTTTTTTGACCAACTCCCTGCTATTTTCCCCCTCGTGTCGCCTGTTGCAATAATCGATCCACAGTCTCCAACTTCCGGATGATATATTCTGCGGTTTTGCGGACGAGCTTGTTCTCGCTTATGTGGATCATATCCTAGATGAAACGAAAAAGTGAAAAATATAAAATGAGATTGTGGTTTTGGTTGAATCAAAAAAAAAACTTGTGCCCACCTGCTTCAAAAAGAAATCCAGGTCCTGAATAGTGTTCGCGTACTCTCCTTCCAACACGGTTCCGTTCTCCCACTTCCGCTGCCGCGTCTTGTGCTTGTATAATACGAGTTGGGTCCTGCGGGGGTTATTAGACAGATCTCAGCGTCTGTGACCACTTGCAATACTGCTGATGATCTCACCTGCATGCCTCCGTGTCGACATCCTCAAGGAATGTCGCCAGCTTGGAAACCTCTAAGGACGTGTACAGTTTGAGGTACGACCGAATAGTGGGCACCATCATCTGCGAGCGGACCTCTGCAAGGAAAATTTTGCGCTGGTGGTTGGTGGGTTCCTATGATGCGGTTTACGTTGAGTTAAACGAAATGAACGTTGCAACGTTTTCCCGACAAAGATAACTCACGTTCTGGACGTTCAGCACCACCTCGTAGTTTGGCGGCACTGGCGAGATAAATTTCGGACAGGCGAAGTTGAAGAGCTCCTCGAACACGAGCAGACCGTCCTCTCTAGAATTGCACCGGGTTGATGCAGGTCGAAATGAGTCCGAGTCCCATCACAACACACATCTCTCGGCGTGAAAAAAGAAACACACTCACCCCTTGTACTGCATTCGGGAAATGTGGTCAGAGTGCTTCTCGCGCATGCTGGCGTGTACGTTCTCGTCGATTCGCGTGGGGCACAGGGCAACGCACATGGCAAGGAGAGCCAGCATTTGGTCCGATTTCTTGGAGATCTAGATTCGTGCGCACGGGTGGGAGCGGTTTGTGTGATTGAATGCAGGAACAGCATACCCATATCAATACACCACTCGGAACAATTCGCATCGACACCGCCACACGAACCACCCACCACTTCAAACTGGTACGACTTGGTATGGTATTGCCTTGTCCGGCTGACGAAGATGAGGATGCTCGAGAAGGCCCGGATGGCATCCAAGTACCGGCGCATCATGAGGTAGCAGAACCCGACGTAGTAGTAGGTCGTGACGTGACAAGCAGTCACGCGGGCGAACAGGCCCTGGTACGCGACGAAGAGTAGGGATAGGATGCATCAGTAAGCTCTGATATATATCCCACGAGAAATCGTGACACCGCGCCTACCTTGCGATGCAGTTCAATGTTCTCGATCGTCTTGAGGGCGAGCGTGTAATCAGCCAACAGACAGTGCACGCGGAGGAGCCCGATGAGGGAGAAGTATCCGAGCATCTTGTACAGCGGTCGCACGCCAAACTCGCCAGCGGTTTCACTGCGATTCGTGCACGGGGGGAGGGAAAGGTGGAAGCAAAGAGGGGAATTGTGTGCATTCAGATAAAAGTAGCGCTCCAAAGCCACTCGCAACCAACGCACACGACATCGCCCCCGTCCCTGGCCGCGACGAGCTGCTCGTTAATGCGGGACTTGAGCACGAGCGAGTACAGCACGTTGAGCACGTTGAGCACGTCCCAGACCTATGGTACCGTGGATTGGGTGGTGGGGGATGGGAGCACCATGAGCCAAGACCAACAACTGGCGCCCAAACGAATCAACGCACATCCGTCCGCTCCGCCAACGTGGCCACCTCAGCCTCTGTGCGGGCCTTGACTTTTGCGCGAAAGTTTGCAAAGGATTGGAATTGGTAGATGAACTCGTCGATAATGTCCCACTGGGGTTGGGGGGGCGGGGTGGGGTAGACGTTGGTTGGCAAAAAGCAGGTGAGACACTGACGCCATGACCAACGTAGCCAAAGCGAATCTTACAAGCCACTGGTTGGGAAGTTCCAAGTCGACGGGTTGGCCCGAATCTAGACGTGGTTGTGTGACGGGTTGGTTGATTGATGGTGGTGGGGGACAGAGGGGAATGACGGAAAGTGCGTGTGTGTGCGGGGGGGGGGGGGGGCGGGGGTTGATGAGCGATGAGTCACGATAAAAGTATTGGTACTGAGTCCGCTGGCCTGGTTGACGGCTATCCAGTTTGGGCTCTCCCCCACTTTCCCAGCCCTTCCTCTCTCCCCGTCCGCACCGAAACCCAAGCACCAGTGCCCCCCAACATCCAACCCCCAACATCATACGCACTTAACACATAATTGAACAAATCGCAGTAATTATGGTAGCTCGCGAGGCGGTCTTCCAGGGTAGGCTGCAGCTTGGCGTACACATGGCGGTAGTAGAGTTCGCGGTACAGGATGAGGAAGAGGGGTTCTGTTTCGTAGTGGTGAGTGGGTTGGAGGGGGAGAGGGGAAGAAGGTAGAATAGAAGGAGGAATAGGAGGAATGGGGTGGTAGTGATGAGAACGAAAGAGCCACGTCTCGTTCGACCCGAATACACTGCGAATGGGGATAGATCCCACTCCATCCCAATATCCAACAACATCCAGAGTCCAGAGTGCGAACAGCATCCCTATCGCTTCCAATCTTCCAAATGCGCCAACAACATCGTCAGCTCTCCCCCCAACCCTGACCCCCACCACACGCCCACAACCCCCTCATATGCACAACACGCACCGCTCTCAATCGTCTGCGCGACGGCGTCGGGCTCGGGCCACCTGTCTTTTTGGTAGAACTTTTCCGTGAGTCTGTTGAACGAGGTTTCGTAGCTGGTGGGTGGACGCATGGGTGGACGAGAGTGGGGTGAGAAGGCGGTTAAGAAATTGAGACAGGTGCCGGAGCGGAACGGCAGTGCCCGACGAGGCATGCGCTCGTCAAATGAAAGTCGGTCACACCACTCGGCGGACGTCTGGGCGTTTCTGGGCGTGCAGTCGACTCTCGCCTGATCCGAGTTGGGGTATACCGCGCTTCTGTGAGGAGAATGCCCAACTTCCGGGCCAGAGCGCATTTTCCGAATGCCGTTGGCCATCCCGTTGCGCTTCCCGTGGTCCTTTCCAGGCGGTCAAGAGTCCATGTGCGCTCTCATCCCACAAACCAAGTCCGTGTGATTCGCCTGCACTCGGTTACAATCCCGACGGCCCAACACGTGTGACACGGCCTGCACAATGGTCGCAATGTGGTCCTATCCACACAGATCAGAGTCCGTGTGACTTAGCTCGGCATCCCGCAATTCCTCTTCTGTCAATGTCGGTGTACTCGACTTGCAGTCATCCCACAATCCCTTCCCGAGAACGTCGGTTTGAGTTCGGGTGCACTCATGTCCAACAAGTACCACCCCCCCCACGAATTCCTCCACTGTAGAGTCCATGCTCGTGTCCAATCGCAGCACTTTTCGCCCACTCACGCGTAATTCAGCTCGTACAGCATACGCCCGGACACGAATCGTGCGAGTGACGCGAGGAAGTTCCTGATGGTGTCTGGGATGTGGTGTACGTCGGTGGCTGCGTTTCCAGCAGCCTCTGAGGGCGGGTAGGATGGATTCGGGTAGGCTGAGTTCGACGCGGGGTCGTTGTAGTCTGGAGTGTGTGGGTGTTGGGGTGCAGGTTGTGGGTGGTGGGTAGGTTGTGGGCGGGGTGAGGTGGGCGAGAGATTGGAGGGGGAGAGGGTGAGGGTGAAAACGCACCTCCTGCGAACTCCTCGTCCTGGTTTCCCTGAGTGTAGGCGACTGGCAGTTCGACCTGGTCCAGAGAGTGCAGCGAGTGGTGAGTCTGGCATCGCGGAGCCCATCCCCTCCCCCTCCGCACGCACCTCGTCGACGACATCGATGTCCGGTCCGTCGTCGTACGCCTCCTGCGACAGTGCGGATGCCATTTTCTGGTGACGAGAGTGTGGGAGTGCGCACAAGATACGCGACATCTTTGTTTTTCCTCGCACGGGCCACGCATCCCCCAACCCGTGACTGACACCGTCCACAGGAGGAATCACTCCACGGTGCGTGCTTGCGCAAGTCACGCTGCCCGCGGTGCATCTGACGTGCCCTCTCTGCTGCCCTCTCTGCCCTCGCTCTCTCCTCTCCCTCTCCCTCTCCCAACTCCACTCTCTCGCTCTCATCCAATCAGATGCCTCCTTTCTACCACAGACCGGTGCGTGCTTTGTCTCTCCCTGCAATTCTCTCCCTCGGTCGCTCGCTCACTCTCTCTCCCTGAACCTTCCATCCCCCCAACTCTCCCTCACCTTACACCTCCACTCGCCCGTTTTCCTCACCGCGCAGGAAAATGCAGTCAAACGCGCTGAAGGTGCGTTGCATTCTCACCCTCCTCGGCTCCAATCTCTCTCCCTTCCGAATCAAATTCCTTTCTAACAACGGCCCTCCACCCACCCAACCCACTCCAATCCACTCCAAACCACTCGCCCACTCCCACCCCCAGATCTCCTTGCCGTCTCCCAACCCAAAGCGGCTCTCGAGCTGCTCTTCGAAGCACTCATGTCCAAGCGATCCCGCTCCATTCCCCTCTCCTCGCTCGAGCCCATCGCGCTCAGGTTTGCAGAACTCTGCGTCGAGCTCAGACAACCCAAACTCGCAAAGGAAGGCTTGCACCAGTATAAGAATGTCGCGCAGAATACATCGGTAACGACCATTGAGGTGAGCACCAAGGCCGAGGTGGGCCGAGTGCGACAGGTTCACCCGGGCACGAGGTATCTCCCTCCCCAAACCCTCATGATCACGCGGAGCGACATACCCGCAAACACACTTCACTGACCCCACACCCGCACACCCGCACCTCTTCAGACCGTGATCAAGCGCTTCATCGAACTTGCCGAATCCAAAGTGACCACTGCCCAAGCGCGCGCGGACGCCATGACGCTCGACACGGTAGAGGACCTCGAGGCCACCGAGACCCCCGAGAGCGTGCTCATGAGCGCCGTCAGCGGCGACCAGGGCAAGGACCGCACAGACAGGGAGGTCGTCACCCCCTGGCTCAAGTTCTTGTGGGAGAGTTACAGGACCGCAATGGATATTTTGAGGAATAATGCGAGGTTGGAAGTGTTGTACCAGGTGCGTTTGTGTGTGGGAGATGGCGATGGTTTGAGTGGTGAAGTTGGAGTGGATGTTGGGGTGGTCATCAATGGGTCGGAATTGCTCGGGGTAGCGGGTGAGAGATGTGGCAAGGGGGCATTTGTGGTACGAGGAACGTTGGAAGAGTAGGGTAGAGGATACTTGGGTTGGAGTGATTGCATGGACCTTGGAGACAGATCCCAGGCTCCAGCCCAACAATGACCCACAGAGGATGCCGTGGCGCCGAGTCATGTACCTCCTTGTTTTGGATGTCTCAACACTTGCTCACTCTTCCGGTCCTAGATGGTCGCCAACCAAGCCTTCCAATTCTGCCTGCGCTACCGCCGCGCAAACGAGTTTCGCCGCCTGTGCGACCTGCTCCGGCAGCACCTGGCGCTTGCCGCCAAATACCAGTCTCAATCGCACGCCGTGAACCTTTCCGACCCCGAGACCCTGCAGCGCCACCTGGACACGCGGTTCGCGCAGCTCAACGCCGCGGCCGACTTGGAGCTGTGGCAGGAAGCCTTCCGCAGCGTGGAGGACGTGCACACCCTGCTGGCCACCAGCAAGAAGCAGCCCAAGCCCTACATGATGGCAAACTACTACGAGAAGCTCGCCAAGATTTTCCTCGTCGGAGATAACTACTTGTTCCATGCCGCCGCGGGCAACAGGCATTATAATATCGTTAGGGCGGGGAAGAATCTTAGCGAGGAGGAGCATGAGCGGTGCGTCTTTGTGTACCCCTTGTGCCACCTTGCCTCCGAACTTATCATGCTGCCCCATCACCCATCTTTCTACCCACCCTAGCATGGCCTCTGTGGTCCTGGTGTCCATCCTTGCTATCCCCATTATCACCACAGCGCAGTCCCGCCTCGACTTTGACGACAAGTCAAGGACCCAAAGACTCACGGCGCTTTTGAGGGCCGCGAGGGCACCAACAAGGGAAGGCTTGTTGAAGGAGGCGGTACGTTGAAGCCGTTGTTGCAAAAGCTGGTGTGGAGACTTAACTTCTTCCACGCTGTACTCGTCAATCCTCCCCAACCCCCCAGCTCACCCGCAACAACATCCTGTCCCGCGTTCGTCCCGAAGTGCGTGACCTATACAACATCCTCGAAGTGCAGTTCCACCCGCTGTCCATCTGCAAGCGCATCGCGCCTGTCGTGGCCAGCCTCGCCAAGCAGCCCGAGCTTGCAAAGTACGTCACGGCCCTGCTGCAGGTCGTGCTCACGCGGTTGTTGCAGCAGGTAAGGCTTGGTGCTCTTGAGGGAGGTTGCCCTTTACTGATCGTTGGGATTGTCATAATAACCCGCGGCAGCTCTCCCAAGTGTACACGACCGTCAAGATTGACTTCTTGGTGGAACTTCTGTCGCTCCCTGCGCCACACAACCTTGACGCCGTTCAGATCGAGCGCTTCATCATGAACGGATGCCGCAAGGGCGAGCTGTCCATCCGCGTGGACCACCGCACCAACTCGATCACGTTCGAGGCAGATCCCTTCGAGGCATCCAAGGGGTCCATCTCCGAGGGACCCCGTCTCCAGTCCCTCCCCTCGGAGCAGATGCGGCTCCAGGTTGTGCGTCTCGCGAAGCGCCTCCACACTGTCGTCGCTGCGCTTGACCCCGACGCCGCACAGCAGAGGAAGGCCGAGGTGGAGGAGGCCGCGCGTGCCGCCAAAGAGAGCGTGGAAGAGGAGAGGAGGATCGTGGCCGAGAGGATTTCTCTGATTGAGAAGAAGAAGGAGAAGAGGGAGACTGAAGCCGCGAGAAAGGTGAGATTGTGGTTTGGGAATGTTGGACCCGTTGCGGTTGGTCTCACATTCCATGTTGTTTTTTTCCTCCACAATCCGATGTGCATCGCGCATACAGGACCAAGAAAAGCAACGTGAGCAGGCTCTGCTCAAGCGGAAAGAGGCCGAGGCCGAACGGATTCGACTTGCGGAAGAGGAGAAGCGTCGCGAACAAGAGCGCATCGAGGCGGCCAAGGCCCAGATTGCGCAGGACCAGGCCGCGGCGCTTAAACAGAAGCTTGCCGCCGATATGAAAGACAAGAAAGTCAAGGGGATCGATCAGGCTGTGAGTTGTCGTTGGCAGTTGTGGGAGGTAACTCTGGGATGATATGAACAAACGCATTTTCCTCCCACTACACCAGAAATTGGAGACCTTGGATGCGGATGCGTTGTTGGAACTTCAGCGCAAGCAAGCGGAGCAGCAGCAACGCGACCTGAACGCCAAGCTCCGCGCTACCCAGAAGCGCTTCGATCACGTTGAGCGAGCCTTCCGCGAGGAAGAGCGGCCCTTGCTCATCGCCAAACAAGAAGAGATCCGGAAGCGAGAAACGGAGCACCGCAAGCAGGCGCGTGAGCAGCTGGTTGCGGACGCGCGGCGCAAGTTTGAAGAGGGACTCGCTGACAAAGCCCGTGTGTCTCGGTTCCTCAACGACTACAACTCGTTCCGGGCCGAGGTTGAGCAAACGACGGGCGCCGAATACGATGCCGTGCGTGAGGAACTGGCCGCGGAAATGGAGAAGGCCAAGCAGAAGAGGAGGGAGGAGGTGCACTTGCAGGCGATTGCAGATCGTAAGATGCGGAAGCAGGAGGAGGAGGAGAGGAAGAAAAAGGAGGAGCAGGAGAGGGCCAGGATGGAGGAAGAGGAGAGGTTGACAAGGGAGAGAGCTGAGAGGTTGGAGAGGGAGAGAGCGGAGCAGTCCGATAGGCAAAAGTGAGTAACGCGTCATGTGATGCGGATAGAATCATGTTATTGATATACTGTGCACATCCACTATCTTCCCATCTCCTCGTGCTTTGTAATTGCAGGAAACTCGACGAGCTGGCAGCGAAGCAACGCGAGCGCGAGAGAGAAATCGAGGAGAAACTTCGAGCAAAGGAGATGGAGACCAGCAAACAAGAAGACCCCAAATGGAAGAGGTGAGTGATACTTCGTGCCCAAAGCCTCTCGATAACAATGACCCACGATCTTATTGCAGACCTGGTGCCGACTCGTCGAGCTCAAGCGGTTCTGCTTGGAGACGTACAGAGTCTGCCCGGGGAGCGACGGAGGAGCCCTCTTCCGCTGCACCGTGGCGGCGCACTGGATCCGCCCGCGGCGGTGGCGACGATGTCCCAGCAAGCAGCACACCCTGGTCGAGGTCTGCGTCCAGCCGAGAAGCCGACAACGAAGGTGCCTCACCTACATGGAGACGCCCTGGAGGGGCCAGTGACCGCCCTGAGAGTGCCAGCGCTGATCGTCAGCCCTTCGCTCGCTCTGGTGGGGTGTCGGAAGAGTCCGACAGGACATCTCCATCTGCGAGCACGGCGAGATGGGTCCCACCGTCACAAAGGAACAGGGCACCGGATAGCGACCGGCCGGGCGACCGGCCGACAGATAGCGAGCGTCCTACGCCTGCGTGGAAACGAGGTGGGGGAGCAGGGTCTTCGAGTGGCGCAGGTGGTTCTCCTTCTTGGCGCCAAAAATAATGCAGATCTATGTTAATGTTTGCTGAGGTGTAGATGAATGAAAGGGGGAAGGTTGGTTTTACTTATGCACAGCCGTGCCAAATACAAGTACTTGGCGGGGGACTCTCGCACTTTATTTTTCATTCGGCATTTCGATCAATTCGGCGTGGGGGTGTGAGCACGCGATTGCTTCTCCACGAATCTACCCCATTGGATCTGAGGGGAATCCGGGCTACCAGTTGGCAGAAAGTCAGGGGATATCTAGTGTGGCGGTGAGTATTCACTGTAGTTTGAAAAATGGACCATTTGGACATTCCAGACGAAGATGCTCCGCTCACGTTACCGTAAGCGATTGCTGACGGGTTATTTTCAGATTCTGGATTTCCATCAACGACCCGTTTGGGCAGGAAGCGTCGACCGTCGTTGAGGGACACCCGACTACCCACATCTGCTCACAATTCCCAATACCACATGCTGGCCGCTACGCTCCGACAATCGTCTGCATGGACGGGCGCTAATGCACTTCTGATCGAGGCGGTCGAGCGGGGTGATTTGAATGCAGCTAAAGACGCGATCGAAAGGGGAGCTCAAGCGTCCACTGCCAGGAAAAGGGTGACATGCGAGGTGGAGATGCCAGACGGTAATAGAGAGGCAGAGTCATGTTTGGGCGAGACGGTTTTGTGCCTAGCGGTCAGAGATGGCAGGGCAGATATGGTGGAAGCGTTGTTAGTGGCAGGTGATTGTTGACATGTCATCCCGTCCCATGTTCCCACATATTCTTCCTCACGACTATGCATTCGTTTGAAGGCGCCAATCCAAATACACCAATCTCGTGGAAAATTGCCAATGTCGTGGATTGGTGGACCCCAGAGAATTGGGATGATGGTGCCGGTGCATGGGACGATGTACGTACCTCGAACTAACCCTCCCCAGCCAAGTGCTTCACCGTTTGCTCTTCCAGGACAATCTCACCTTCTCTTCAACTCTTGAATTCGCCCTGACTAGAGACCGCTGGCCTTTCAATCCCCCCGGTGCGGACATCACAGTCGATAACCCGGTTGCGGAAGAGCAGGTTTGCAAATGGATCTCTGTGGACCCGCGCACGGACATCGTTGCTTTGCTACTGCGGCATGGCTCGAAAGTGGGAGATGACGAGAAAAAGGCCGCCAAAGCTTTGGAGGGAGACGGTGCGGAGGAGATGCGGAGACTGGTAGAGTCACACGCACCTCCTGAAAAGCATGAGCGTAGTAAGCGGGTTGTGGGACCCGGAGGTCTCAGCAGAATGAACACTGCCCCTGTCGCATTTTCTTTGGGGCTCTTTGACAACGGTAGAACTGATGGTGCACGGATGGCACCCGTCAAGGAGGAGCAGTCCGCGCTTTCACGCTTGGAGGAGAAGCAACGAAAAGAAATTGCAGACCTCAAGAAGAAGTTACGAGAACTTCAAAGGACAAGCGCCGAGAGGGAGGCGGAGCAGAAGCTCCTCATAAAGTCTCAGGGCACCAAGATTGCGGAACTCGTTGAGGCACTGGGCAATGGCCCAGAAAAAAGAGTCGAGGAACTGGAACAGAAATTCGCTGAGATGGAAGCCGACTTCTCTCATCGGGAGGATGATTACCAGCAAACGATTGCGGAGCTTGAGCGGAAAATTCACGACGATCTCACGGACTACGACGCCCACATTGCCGATTATGAGCACAAACTGGAGGAAAACAAGAAAATGCTCGAGGCGCAACAACGTCGACACGAACAGAATCAACGCGCTATTGCGAGCCTCGAGGAAACCGTCGCGGATCTCACTGCCTCACTGCACAAGCGTGAGGAAGACCACGCCCGCGAGTTGGCGGGTATTGCCGAAGCGACAGCTCGAAATCGATCAGAGACCGTTGAGCTGGATGAGCTTCGTAGGGCTCTTCGCGAGGCTGATGACGTTCTCTCCTTACGCGAGGCTGAGCATCAACGCCGTGTTGGAGAGCTTGAATGGACTCTTCGTGGGCAGTCTGAAACGTTCACGCGACGGGAAGAGGAATCGCAGCAACGCATAACGGAGTTGGAACGGGCGCTCAGAGATCACAGTTTTATGGCGCACACGAAAGAGCAGGAGCAAGCGGTTCGCATTGCGGAACTAGAGCATATCATTGCTGGACGTCCCCCAACACACGAGGAGCGGGAGGCGGAACTTCTCTCACGCATCAAGGAGTTGGAAGACTCGATCCGATTTGAGGTCTCAGCGCAGCGACAGCGTGATCACGAGCACGAGCGAACAGTAGCGACAGTGCTGCAACGACAAATTGAGGCCCATCAACTCTCCCTTGGTACTTTGGAACACCAGCTTGGAGAAGCTGATAGGATGATTCAACATCTCCGAGGCACGTGTACCCAGTTGGAGGGACTCGTTCAGGACCGAGATCGCAAAATTCAATCTCTTGAAGGAGACGTCGGTGTGGCCAGGATTCATGTGGGGGAACTCGAACATGCGTTGGCAACCGCACGTTCTGCAAATGGTCGACCCGACAAATTTTTCCCCCCAGCGGCAGAACCTCTTTGGAGCTCAGTGCTTTATCCTGTAGCTAATGGGCTTGACGCAAAGGAATCCCATCTCACAAGTGCACTGGGAACCGCGATCTCAGCACAACGGCGGGCTCGGCCAAAAGTAGTGACATCGGTGTCACTTCCAGCGAAGACAATGCTTCGCGTTGTTTGTCCTTACTCTCCGCAGAGAAAGGATGAGGTTTTACTTTCGCCAGGGGACGAAGTCATTTGTATTTTTGAACACGATGATGGATGGTGTGTGGTGAGTATCCGCATATTCAGCTTTCTTCTTCTTCTTTTTTTTTTTTTTTGTTTGTTTGCATTGCACTTTTAACGTTATTGTGTGCGTTACAGGGTACCAATAAAACCACTATACAGTCCGGCGTCTTCCCGCGTGTGTGCGTTACAAGGATGACTTCAGGATTGAGTGACGTTTCCCCGACAACCATCCTTTTCCCGGAGCGCCGCTCCTCGCTGGGCAGAATACACAAGTAACATTCTTGCAGGATTCCCATAACATATTGTAGTTATATATCATTATGTGCAAAGTTCAAATACGTAGTCAAGACTTATGCAAAAATCTCCATCCCCTCCGTTCCAAGACCGCTCTTCCAAGGACGATCCCAATAGCGACCATTATATTGCCATGTCATACCGTCACCTCCTTCTCGATAAGGATCCTCCCGTTTTTCAAACCATCTTGGTTTGTGGTTCGGACTCAACTTCCTTCGTTCTCGTTGAGCTTGTTCAAGCCGTGCCTTTTCAGCTTCAGCACTTTCAATATCACCATTCTCATAAAGTCGCTGGTCGGGTCGTTTTCGTGAATCAGTTGGAGGCAGCTCTGCTGCGATGTCGGCCGTGATTTCTGTACATGAATTGAATGTGACATTAACTTGCAAGGTCTTTTTCTGTGTGTAAGACACTTACCATTCAGCTCAACTACGATTTGAGAAGGACAGAGAGCAAAGAGAGAGTGGGTGACAGTTAACGAGAGAACCTTGGATGTGTTTCTCTCGTTGAGTAACTTACTCGCAAAAGAAGTGAACCCAAACTGTTCCTGTGTGTTGGATGGCCAGGGAGTGGCTTTCCAGAGAATTCTAAAGATGCGGCTTAAAAAAGTGCGATTCACGGGTGCAGTGGATCACTTACTCTAACTTGTCTGGGTTCTCAAGGTCATTTCGACACACACCATCATCCCAACGCCCGCTAACGACGTCGGGGACGGTTTTTTCATCGGAATACATTTGGCTGAAACGGGCCCGATCCTCACCTCATCTTGCCAACTTCAGTTCCCGAATCATCCAACACCGTTCCAAAGATCTCATTTTTGCCAGATAGCCATCCTGCTTCACGAAAACTCAGAATGCATCGATGACCAGTTGTGTGATTTGTGACAGTGAGCTCTCCAACGTGTTCCAGGTACTTCGTGCCGGCAATGATGTTCTTCATGAATGTAGAAACCTTGTGGAACGTGTAAATCTCATTGTGGCTGCGGAGATGCACGTGTACTGCGCTTCCAGTCGGAACAATCTCGAGGGATTTCCCCTGGAATCGAGGAATGGCTTCAACAATGTTTATCATCGAAAGCAACTCTTGAGAGAACAAACCCAGAATCTGCTTTTGCCTTGGGACTCGTGGAATACAGCATAGCTGTTAGGTTTTAAGGACTCACAGTAGTATGCCAGGATAGGTCTGATAAAGAGAGTGTGTGTATGAACCATCCAAACAAACAAACCGCAAAAGAAGCGATTCTCACGGTTGATGAGACACTTTCTCTGAAATGAACCGGAATCCCTTGTCTTGCCTGACGAGCTCATATGTCTCCCCGAGCAGGGGATTGAACGGCTTTCTCCCTGCCCTGAGCAACGTACTGGCATATCCGGACACCGCAAAGGAAGCAACATATAGAATCCGTGTTATGGGGTCGGACGCATTCGCTGCCTTCTCCAGTAAAGGGGCATACTCCATTTCCTCCGCGAGACCTTGCAGCAAGGAAAGAGGTACATTGAGAGCCACAGGCATGCTGACGGTGGAGAGATCTTTGCCAACATTTCTCCGCAAAATAGAGATCATGGAAATGGGACTATCTGGAGCTCCTTTACTTGGTAGCTTTGTCCTCCTGACTATCGTCACTCCCTCGTCTTTCACAGAATGCTGTGTCGCTACCACTGCAAGTGTCGCTGCCCGGAATTTATCGACCGTTGCTACGCTAGGAGCGTTGGAGGTGTGAAGGAGTTCACCTCTACTTGACGACTCCGAGGCATTGTCGAGCTCATCGAATTGGTCGGCGGTATCCGGTAACACCTCTTGCTCGGTGTCCTCCGCTTCGTCCTCGTCGTCTTCTTCCATCGCCAAAACCGAGCCTTGAAGGGCGTCATAAAACTCTCCAGATTCCGAAGTCGCAATCGAGTACATGGAAACTGGACGGATGGCGCCAACGAGGTATCGTTGCGGCGTAACGGGGTCGAGATTGTGCGCACGGCGAATGATGTTCTGGTCCGAGACCGCGTTGTGGAGGGCAGTCTCCAGGTAATGAAAGGCGACGTGCAAGAGTGGAAGCGATGTGTGCAGGGAGTCGGCGATCACTCTGGCTCGCTCGATGAGTTCGTTCGCGTTCGGGGGCATTTGCTGAGCTGTATGGAGAAAAAGAGCTTGTAAGCATCAGCGGGATATCGAACAAGTATCACACCTACTTCCGGAAACGCCCATACCAAGACCGGCAGTTATATTTCTCAACTCTTCGACGTTGCTTTTGGCATCCGACCATTGTCCAGCCAGTCTCGCCACATCCTGTTCACCAGAAGAGCCAGGTACAGCCGAGCCGATGTGGGATCCTTCTGTGGTAGGGACCCTATCATTTCCATTTACTTGAATCTGCGGCTTGTTGACCAAGGGAGCAATGGGTTCCCGCTCCGTGTTGAACGACATCCGAGGAAGGGATTTTTCGTCCAAGCTCTTCCGCGTCCCGGTAGCAAATTTGACACTCGCACGACTTTCCGATGTGCTGAGCCTTGGCTCTGGTGTCGGGGGAGCTACACTCGACCTGTGCCGAATACGGTGCTCGTACGTCTGCAGGGCAGTCGCCCATCGAAGAAACTCGGCTTCCACGGGGGACTTGAGGTGCATCACGGTCGTGCCATCATCTAGAATTGATATTTGCCGGATTGGCCCCCAACAAAATCGTAATCCAACTCACCGAGAGAGATTTCTCGCTTTTCCGTTTCCACGACAATGACAGTCTCCGACATTTTCATGACGCCTCGTGCATTAGCACCTGGATGCTCGTAATATGTTAGGGTACCGGTCGTGTCGAGGACAAGAAATCGCTTGGCCCATCCTGCCACCCATTTGGTGTGATTTAGCCACAAACGAGTGAAAGGGTTTTGTTTCATGGCACCAACCCTGTAGTCGCTTTTTCTTCCGTTTCCACAGCCAACCTTCCACAACGTTTCTGGGCTTTGTGCTCACTTCATCTTTTTGCGCCGAGTCACGTTGACATTAAAGTTTTCGGAAGCAACAAGATTCTGGACGTACCAAGATCCTTTAGCGCGACAAAGTAGTTGAGCTTTTTGGATGTGCTGAACGAGAAGCTGTTGTCAAAGATCATGATGTACTCTTTGCAAAAGAGGCAGAGGACATTTAAATATGAACAAACTGGACTCCAGTCAGTAACGTGTAAATCAATCACCTCCAGGCTCCTCCACCAAAAACGATCCCTTAATGGTATATTTGCTTGACTCGTAGCGTTGGACAGGAATCAGCTCAACCAGTTGGTTATCAGCAAACGACGCATCGCCCTTTTTGGCCCTGCCAAGCATAGAGCCTCCTCGAAGAGACGGTGTACGATTCCGATGAGAGCCTTCGTTGGTAGAGGAACCCTGAGAGTGGGTCTCAACGGCAGGTGAACCCAGAATGCTGCCATTCTCCTGGTTTGGAGGAAAGTTCGCTGATACTGGTGACGGTACACCATTACTCAGGGCGTTGGGAATAGCTGCAATGATTCCTCCAAGTTGTGAAGGCTTCGGCAGGTTTGAAAACAGGACTTTGGGGTTGGGAAGCTGCGGGCTCCGGCCATTAACAGGCGACATTGGTGGGTTACCAGAAGCTCCTTCAGCAAGCGAGGCCAGATTTCCTATAGATGATGATTGGTGATGGTTCCCTTGACGGGGAGCCACGAGTTTCGAAAGCGATCCTCGCGGCGACGATTTGGGGGACGATTGCGGAGAGCCTGACGCGGAAGACGTGTGTCGGTGCCCATTCTGTTGTTCAGCGTGCGATCGTGAGACCGGATGTGGAGGTAGTTGAGGTGAAAGTGAAGGGTTGCCCAATCCAGAGTTTCTCCCTCCGCTCGTTTCTCCGTCGCTTCCACTTCTGGATTCCCTCTTGAAAAGTCCGAATGCAATGCTCTTGCCACGTGTCGCAAACGAGTACACGAGCTCGACGGGAGCTCGCGAAACGCGCACTTCATGGCGAAACGCCTCACGAGCAGGAATGTGGACTTCTTCCATTGTGAGCCGGCAACACAGAAATCCGCGTGCGCTTTGCGAAGTCTCCAATGAGGTTTGGGATTCTGGATGTGTGTAATGAATGGCGCGGTCCAAGAACTGTTGCAACATGGCCGCAGTCGAAGGTTAGGACAGTATGATGTATTTCACGTGCAAAAAGATCAGCCGGCACTTCCCCTTCCATGCTTCCTTCCTCTGGTTTACCGAGCTCACGTTGAAGCCGTCCGTTCATCTACTTAGCTCGATGATCGCAGTGTACATGGCTGTATATAATTGGATTTTCATTCGCGCTTCCTGGAAACTTCTGCCTCAATCAACAGTCGGTGCGAACCTCAAAATTGGGCCCGTTTTGAGTTTTGGATGACAATCACCGCTCCAACCGTCTCTTACGCCTCTAACTCTCTTGATTGTATCACCCACATTTGATTTCACCGTTGAATTCTTTGTTGCATTTTTGAGGGACGTCTTGTTTGATTGTGTGGGCGGGGAAAGGGGTAAACTTTTGGTGCCACGATGGTGGCGGGGAGATTTTATGCTTCGGCTAAACACCTTTTTGGACAAACAAGTTTTCGTCCGGGGAACATTTTACATGCAAAAAGTTCAGCCGGTGCTTCCCTTTCCCTGTGCCTTTCCTTTGCGTTTACTCCTCTCTGCACGAAGTGTCCCAAACAAACGGACCCAATTCTCGTAAATGTTCCAATAGGTCATCTCTGCATTTGACGCCTCACTCCAGCCAAGCTCCCCGAAAAGGGGTCGTTGGTGTGTTTTCGACACCCTTGATGCTACCGTTCGGTTTCGCTTCAAAACCTCCGCAAGTGAGCCCCCTTGTTCATTGTTCGATGAATTGACCTCCTCTATGAGTTTGTTTGCTTCTTCCAGCGCACTGCAGAGAAATGTAGTCACATTAAAACAGTCTCTCCCAATGAATCTGCACGTAAAGTCCAGAAACTCACGTCGGGTAAAGTTCTCGAACTTCATAAAGCACTTCCAACAACCAAAGAATTGATTCTGGAAGATATGCGTCTCTCAGAATTCCAATTTCGTTGACCAATCCAAGCTGACCAAGCTCTGTAGACAACGTGATGTTACGGTGATGATTCAAGTCTCGCAAATAAAAATGCTCACTTCTCCAAGCATCTTCTACCTCTGTGAAACGAGTGAGAACAAAGCTACGCAGCTTCTCAATGACCGATGCAGTCGACTGCACCACTTCCGCTTTCCATCGAATGAGATCATTTTCTTCAAGAAGCTCCATTCCCCTAGTGTGCGCGACGAAACGGAAGCTCAATGATCGTACAATATGTCCTTCCAGAGAAACGTACCTTACTCCCCCCTTTGGACGCATCGTCATTTTCTTCCTCCATTCCGCGAGATTCACCAACCCTTCAACCAGAATTTTTTCTTCCGCCATCTCGAATGCTTGAGTCGTTTCCCAAAGAAGTTTGTGGTCGTTTGTGACGGAGTCCAGGGAGTCGACTCTCCGGACTTCGGTGGGAAGCGGAGGAGGTTTTGCTACATGAGTATCAAGAAGGTGGCGGGTCGCTGGTAGGTTTCCTTGGACTGGTGCGCGTTGTCAACCACCCCGCTGGACGAAATGACTCTAGGGAACTCGAAACTCACGAAGCCAATATCTCATCAAGTAGTTAATGGCTTCAATTTTCTCCGCCCACCATCCCGCCTTCCAATCTAACCATTCGAGCAGTCGCACGACCGATTTATCGGCGTCTTTCGCTTGCCTCAAAATGTCGTCTGCCCTGATGTCGATTTCATCTGCTGACGCAGGTAGCGCCCTCTGCCCCACCGTGTCTTGGAGGCCATTGACCACCACAGTTTGTGCAAGGTTCTTGACGTCCATTCCGTATTTGGCGGCAAGCTCGAGGTAAGCATGTCTAATCGGAGCGGGCTTACTGATTGATTCAAGAAGAGTTGGATAAATCCTTCGTTGAAGAGGTGCGGAAAGTTGGGAGGCGTAGGAAGCCACCAAAACGGGCTGAAAACGGAATACAGCTGTCAACATATTGCCTTTTTCCGTCACACAATGACGAATAAAAGCGCCCACCTTGTTCGCCTTTATCATCACACCAGCGTAAATCAAGATGACATTTTCCAAGTCATCCAACTGATCCCATTGCATCAAACCCGCATCGACACATTGGCGCACGATCAACGCAAGGTGGGAAAGGAAGCGGAGCATATGTGGATGTAAATACGCCGTGGTTGCTCGAGGGTGCTGTCCCGTTTGCAAAATTCGGCGTGCTTGCTCTTCCTCTTCGCTCACTTCTCGCGCAATCTCCGAGAAGAGTTCGGGAAGTCGGTTGAGGATGATGCACTCCTGAATTCGGTACCAGCCGCGAAGGGAAAGCGGAAGGGGATTCTCGGCGAAGTGGCGCTTCACGCGATCAAAGATATCTGTAGGGGTGAGGGGGTCAAGAAGCACCGGGGTCTGGAAGTCTGATGTCGGATGTGGAAGGGGAGGGAGAGGATGTTGCCGCAAAACCTGCCGCAAACATTGAATTCTGGGGTGAAGAAGATATCGCAAAAACACTTCAAATCGTACCTGTGTGGCGGTCATTTCGGTCAATGACGTATAGTAAGCCCACAAATGATCCTCCCAAGTCTCACAAACTGGCAGAATCTATCCAAGAGGTCAGATACATTTCTGTCCGTCATGAGCGACACTTTCACCTACGTTTTGGACATCACCACACATGCTGGCGTACACAGCTCTCTCATATCTGTCATAGGTCGACTATTTGCAGATGCAACAAATTGGATTTCCAAAGACACTCTGAAAGCATCGTCACACACTCACCTCCTGCGCCACTTCCCAGCACATAGCTTTCCACAAGTCCCTATTCCTGTTCCCTGAGACTTCCATTTCTTCATGCTCCTCCGAGTATATGAGTCCCCCAGCCAAACTCCCGGCCCTCCAGGACGCGGACTGAGCCGAGCACATGTCATCGACTTGATCGAGGACACCCCGCCTGACCATCCCAAAGAGCGCAACGTTCATTTTGGTATCGAGTGTTGCATCCGCGGAATGAAGCGCAAGTCCTTCCCGCAACGGTGCGTCTGGGTCCAAGCTCGCTCCACCCATTCTCCTCTTATCGACCGTGCTTCCCCACCAGCGAGAGCGCCCTTCGTCGGGGCCCTCTCGCAAGGATGGCCCAGGAGCTGTATGTTGCAGCCACTGCAAGACCGCGATATCCGACGAGTGCTGGAGTGAGCTGTTGAGGTGATGGTTCAGGAGGGCAAGGTCTGAGGTGTATGGATTCGATGGTGGGAGTGGTGGCTCGGATGGGAAGTTCGTAAGTAGCCGAAGGCTGTTGGTACGGCAAGTTGAGAAGGGCGCTTGCCGCGGATACAACCATGATGCTGACCTGAACAACCTCGCGACCAAGTTCCATGTGTTTCTCTCGAGCTCCCAATTCTGCTTCTCTGCGTCCAGAGCGAATTGATCCAGAGGTTTCAGTTGAAAGTCAGTCGAAAGGACATTGAACCTTTGGATCGTTGGGGCATTTTGGAATCGCATCAGTAACAGAGTAAGGGACCGAACCAGAGTCAATCGGAGGTTCCACAGACTCATTCAGAATGAAATTATTTTGAACTTCACCTGTCTGCCGCCAGCTGCTCGTACACTTCCACGAGCGAAAGGTCCATGTTCTCATCTTCCATACTGCTTTCGTCGCGGTATTCACGGATCGGCAGTTGATTCTTGCGCCTGTCCATTTCTGAGGCGAAGATGTCGTATTCGTCCGTCATGATCACAATCTGAGGTCCATTTTCCGACAACGCCTCGACCTGGTGTGGAGCAGACTCTGAAAAGAGCACGCGCAGCGCGGGTGACTCCGTCTGGGTCGGTTCTACGTGCATCTGAGAGGTTTCACTAGAGGTGGATTGATGGGCGGGATTCGAAGGTGATTCCGCGAAAATGGACGCATTGCGAGAGCTCGAAGACGATCCGGCACTAGTAGGGGCTAATCGCGACAATTTACGGAGGAATTGTTGGGGGGTTGCTGGTGCTTGCATTTATCAAGGATGATTGTGAAGTCTGAATTCAAACTCAAAATATTACGGTAATATCCAACTCATACATTCATAAACTCGGATGAACGGGCCGTCTGTTACCATGTACAATGTAGCTCGTAGAGCTTTCTTTTTACTATGGCAGAGACTTCGATTTACGCATATGTCCGGGCGGCCGCCTGGCATGCCTTCAGGGAGTCGTAGTAGAATTGGCAGCTGCCAATATCGTTGTTGCTCTAAAACAGCGAAATACGCTCGTTGGATGGTGTGCCAGTAAGCGGATCGTGCTCAACATACCTTCTCGAGACATGCAAGGAAGGCCTTCGAGTCCGCTTCACATGGGTTAGCACGAGCGGGCTGGGCAAATTGTTGTGGCTGCTCTTGAACGGGGGCCGGGGCGGCTTGTTGCGAGCCACCGCTGAACACTAACAATTGTAACCCAACTCCTCTTCAGCGGAGTTCAAACACTGGACGAATGTTCTTTACCCACTTCCAGTAATAGCGTGTCCCATAGTGTGCCCAATTGTCGACCCAACAGCGACGCCTTTTGCGTGGATGCATCGAGTTCGAAAAGTGCATTCATGGTGAGAGGCAGATTGGGGGAAACTTTGCGGAAAGCAAAACTCACCAGCGGCGGTCGAAGCCATTTGCGCGAAAAGCCCGGGCTGCAATATGAATGGTCAGAATGCTGAATATCCAGTTCAACGCGAGAGGAAAGCGGCCTAGTTCCGAAACTCGATTCTCTTCCTCCACTTCCGAACAATGGTTCCTCAAGGAAATGCGCCATCTCTCCGTCCAAGCGTGCAAAGGTTTGCAATGTCACAGTCTGTAGTACGCACCTGCTGCGGTTGTGCAACAGGCGCACCGACGGAGTGAGTGGGGGCAGAGGCAGGGGGATGCTGCGCCTGCTGGTACGTCGGCTGGGATGGGGCGTGGGTCGAGGCAGAGCGAGATCCCGAGGGACGAGAGGGCGCGGCTTGACGGCGAGGCATGGTGTGATTGCGATGGGAGGGAGAAGTGCGTGGAAGATGGGAGTCTGATTTTTATTGTGTCTAAACTGTTTATCCGCTTTCGACGTGGACAAACGTTGGCTCTCGACGCCTCCACACACGGAAGAAGAGGCCATATTTATTGATGCTAAGTCACCGAAAAAGGTCCTTCAAACAGCGGTGGCTCTTTTGTGATAGGTGTTATTTGGGGGCATCCATCCAATCTATATTGAGTTGCTAATGAGTAAATTCAAACACGCATATCGGCAACCCATAAATTTTTTGGCTTTATAGTTTCGTGATACGTGTACGTAATGTGGTTGGGTGGGCTTGAATGAACCTTTCGCTAGTGGACTGAAGAAAACTTCCATCTCTTCCGCACCACACGTCCCAACTTCCCGCTCACACGCCGACCATGGCGTCTTCCCCGGCATCGTCGATTCCCGCTCAGCCTGTTTCACCTCCGGATGGATCTGTCCCGGAACCCTCCTCAAACCCCAACCTCAATTATGTTCTCATCGGCGCGGCAGCTACCGTTGTGCTGGCTGCTGGAGTCGGCCTTTACTTGTACACACGGCCGTCGCCTCCTCCGGCTAAGGCGCTGCCCAAGTCTGCTTTGAAAAAGAAGACTGAAAGATCGTTGGAAGCTGGAGCAAGTGGGTCACCTTGGGTTCCCCAAGAGTATCTTGCGATCGTTCAAGGATGTCTGAGCTAAAAGTATCATTTTTCTGATCCCTCTTCTCTGTTTTCCAAACGCAATCGCCGTGTGTTCTTGTTCGTCGCTTTCGTTAAGACGGATCGGTCCCGGACTCGCCCTCAATCGCACCGGCTGCTGGCACGGCTGCCGCGACAGCTGCAGCAACTGCCGCTGCGAATGCAAAACTGACCCCCGCGGAGCGGGCCGAAAAGTCCAAAGCGGCAAAGAATCGAGGGAACAAGCTGTACGAGCAAAAGCGGTACAAGGAAGCTGTAGAAGCCTACACAGAGGCGATTGACCTCAACCCGGAGGACTCGGTGTTTTACAGCAATCGTGCTGGTGAGGGCTAACTGATGATACCGGACGACGAGGGATTACAAATTGCTGATTACCTTGGTTCCTCTGGACTGAACGCACACACCATATATGAAAAGCATGCTATATGAACCTATCAAAGCTCGACGAATGTATTCGGGATTGTAGCTCTGCTCTTCGATTGAACCCTTCATATGTCAAATCTCTCTATCGTCGTGGCACCGCACATGAACGGAAAAACGAGCTGTACGAGGCTCTGGTAGACTACACAGCCACTTGCATCATGGAAGAATTCAAAAAGGAAGAAACCATAAAAACCACGGACCGTGTTCTGCGGGAGTTGGCGAAAGTCAAAGCCGGTGACATTATGAAGGGGAAGAAGGACCGCCCAGAGCTTCCGAGCCCTGTTTTCATCACAGCATACCTGGACTCGTTTAGGGGAGGTGGGTACAAGCTAAGCTCGCTCTCGTTCTGGCATTGTGCGATGTCTAACTCGATTCCTAGGGTACACCGTTGAGGGCATCCCTGATCCCGCCCCAACCGCCACCCACGAACATCTGAAAAAGGCTATCGAGTTGGTCCACTCTCGTGACTACAATGGAGCTTTGAATGAGATTACGGAGGCGACATCGGGAGATCTGAGTGCTTTGGACGCTGGTCTTGTTTCAATGGCGTGGAACCTTCTTGGGACATTCAAGTTCCTTCTTGCGGACATCGATGGCGCCATGGAAGCCTTTGAAAAGGTGCGGAAAGGTGGCGTGCCCCCCCATATGCTAAAGAAGATTTATTGACCAAGAACTCAACCCTTCACGTCCAAAGTCTATCAAGGCAGACAAGTCAAATGTGAACAGTATTGTAAAGTATGCAGGATGTTATATGGAAAAAGGGGACATCCCAAAAGCGTTGGAGGAGTTCGATCGGTGAGATATTCCGAACGAGTCATGATTTGTCGAATATCTCACGCAACATTCCGAATTTAAGTGCAACCGAAACAAGTCCCAAAGACCCTGACACGTTTTACCACCGCGGACAGGTCCGCTTTCTTCTCGGCTCCAACAACGAGGCGTTGGAGGATTACGAGAAGGCCCTTCGATTAGATCCCACCTTCGTGTTCAACCAAATCCAAATCGCTGTGTTGCAATATCGTCTCGGACAGGTCGATAAAGCGCTGCAAGGCTTTGACGAGTGCTCGAAGCGCAACCCGGGGAGCGCCGATGTTTGGAACTATTATGGCGAGATTTTGTTGGACATGCAGGTTGGTGATGAAACGTTCGCCTTATTGGAAGCCATCAAACCCAATTGCACTTTGATGAATAGCGATTTGATGATGCCGTTGCAAACTTCGACAAAGCGATCAAAATCCGACCAGTCTCTCCGTTGTCCTACATGAACAAAGGTGCGTGCGTTGTTTGACAACGGCCGATAATAGCGATCTTGAAGTACATTTGGTTGTATATTTTCAGCTTTCTCTTATATTCAAAGGCAAGATCTTGCACAAGCAGAGCAGTTCTGTCGCAAAGCAACCGAAGTGGATCCTAAATGTGATCTCGCTTACGCTCAGTGGGCTCAAATCCTCATGCAGCAGAATAAGCTTGACGAAGCGCTAGAGAAATACGAAGCGGTGAGTGCTTTGCCCAACCTTTTCCAACGAAACGTCGTAGTGATAGGGATAATCTTCGCACGATTAGGCAATTTCGCTGTCTCGTACAGAACCTGAAGTTGTCCAGAATGTCATGTTCCGGACAGCTGCTTTAGCTCAACGAGATGTTCTGCAACAATTTCCCCAGTTAGCATCGAAATTGGGGATGCGATAATTTGTTGTAGATTAGGTGGGATGGTGTGAAATGGAACGATGGAGTTAGTTTTGGACTTGGGACGTTCGATTCGAGTCGTGTGGAGAGCTCGTGTAGTATTACGAGAGCACTCTGAATAATATGAGCGCGCATCTGACTGAGATCTTTACAATGAGAATACTGGGTATGGATGCCCAAAAGCAACAAGGTCCGTCGTTCTTCTACTACCGTGGTACCCCAAATCTCTGGCTCCCCGTTGTCTCCTCGGCGATTGGGGCGGTATCCGACACTCGATGCCTATGTGTTTATAATTTAGTCACGTGGTCAGATGTAAAGAAAATGTCATCCACTCACAAATTCCAACAAGACTTTCCGTGCTTGCAGCCACCCATTACGTAGAACTTGCAAGTGCGCGGCTCCTGATAGGGTTGAACAAACCCTCCACGAACCCCTCTTGA
Source organism: Gonapodya prolifera JEL478 (assembly GCA_001574975.1). Classification (NCBI taxonomy): domain Eukaryota; kingdom Fungi; phylum Monoblepharomycota; class Monoblepharidomycetes; order Monoblepharidales; family Gonapodyaceae; genus Gonapodya; species Gonapodya prolifera. The sequence goes on along the minus strand of KQ965745.1, from coordinate 321,509 downwards.
ACTTGGTCCACCACGGCCTCTGCTCCCACGATCCTCTTCCCACCCTTTACCGCTTCTGGACCCTTCCCTGCCATGTCCGCTCCGTCGATCGTGGGAATCTCGATCGTCCTCGCTGTCATCACCTCGCCCCCGATCCCCACGTTGTTGGAAAGGGGGATTGGAACCAAATTCGGGCATAGCCGAGGACATATGAACTGGTATTTGTGTCCCTTGAAACTGGAGGGCACCGTATGGAAACATTTGAGGGGTCTGAGCTTGTTGAAGAACTTGCTGTTGCAGTGCCTGTTGAATCAACTCAGGGTGCTGGAGAAGGGTCATGACAGATTCGGGATCATTCTTGAGGGAAGGGTCGAGGGAGGATTGCATGATGAGCTGTTTAATCTGCTCGGGAACAACACTTCCTATTTGTCCGGCTGTTGGAGCGGCAATTGAACTTGGTGGCACTATTTGTTGTTGTATGGTAGACGTAGTGTTGACGAACGTCGTTGGGGTTTCAAACGGTGCTGAAGGCTTAAGATTTCGAATGCATGGTATACGATGTCAAAGCCAAATAAACAACGACCGCGAGCAAATGCTTACGTCGAAAAGAGGAATTTGTGGGATCTCGCTGTCCAATAACGGTAGCCTACTGAGCTCGGCTTGATCAGGCTCGTCTGGTGATGGGCTGATGTACTGTTCGTCAGTGAGACCATAGCTAAGTGCTGTTGATTCTCGAATCTGCTGATCTATCTTCTCTTGTGAGTAAATTCCGCGAGGTACACATGCTTCGGGATCAGAAATGACCACCATTACTGCATCAAAGAAGGTAAAATCGTTCGCATTTTAGAAATGGAAGCTGACAGTTCTATGAGCTCTGTACTTACATCTCAACTCCTGCCATAAAGTGGTCGCGTGCACTTCGTTTCTTGTCTGCTCGTATGCGCGTTTCCCCTCATTTTTGTCTTCCAGGTTTCGCTTTTGCACAACGTCGACCCCCGCGTCAGCTGCGCCTTTTCTTGGGCCCCACTCGTCCTCCTGAACTTGGAAGACCCTTGTTTCTGAGAGATTTTTATCATTGAATACAACCCGTTTCCCGGTGTTGATTGAGCCAGGCTTCTTGAGTATGGATTTAGTCGGTTGTTTCGAACGATCGTGGACCGGAGCATGGCTTTTCTTAATACGTCTCCGCTCCTGCTTCTCTGGAACAACCTCGTCCCGATCTTGTCGCCACTTCTCACGGCTCCCTTTCACCTTATGCGCCGCAGTCTCCGGGAACTGCTGCACCGGTATCTCTGCTTCTGCCATTGGTACATCACTATGGACTGGTGTATTCCAGCCCACAGCTTGCCCGAAAATCGATGCATCTGAGGGTACCGGAGTATTCCACATTCCCTCCATTACTGGTGTGTTCCAAGTTCCGCCTGTCCAGTCCATTCCCATCATCGCATCAGCATTTTGATCTAACTCCATACGTTCTGGCGCCGAGGTGGGTGGATTCAATCGTTCATTCTCTTCCTGCTTTGCTATGAGCTTCGCCCTCGCAGCAGCTTCCGCCTCCTTCCTTTTTTGATCCTCAACCTGCTTCTTATTCTGTTTATCGATAAAAGAGAAAAGATCAAATCCGTTCGACGTTGAGCTGGGAGTAGTTGTCGTTGGTGTTTGTACTGCATTTGTGGCTGTCAACGTTGGTTTATTCCCGCCCCCAACCGTTGACACCTTTGGTGTCGATTTTTTTTCCGATTTCGCCTTTTTCATAGCATCATTTGCATCTTCCGTATCTGCACGTCGCTTCACACCGGGTGTTGGTTTGGAGGCAGGGCCGTCGGGTATTGCTTTGGAAGCAGGAACTTCGGGTGTCTTTGTGAGCTCCTTCCATTTGCTAATTAGGCTCTCGGCTTTTGATTTGACGGCTTGGAACCGGAACGTTTTTAGATAAATAATATAACTTTAGACAGGAACGTGGGGTGTACGAGTGTAAGAAGGTGCTACCCACCAGGGTCCTTATGCGAAGTGAGTTTGTTCACAAATCTGCCGAGTTTCGACTCTTTCAGAGTATCAAAGGTAAAGGGCAACTTATCTAGGAGCTAAGTCCACGAATGAATCCGGTGTGGAGAAGGAGAGTAACACATCACACAACACACCTGTAAAGCGTCAGATATGTCCTTTTTGTCATCTTCTTCTATGAGAAGCTTCAGGTAGATCGTGAAGTGGGTGGGAAATTTCGTGGTTACGAGTCTGGAAACAGAGACGGGAGCTTTGGTCAGACATGCCAGAGACAGTCTGTATTTAAAAATATCAAATGGAAAAAGCAGTAGCGAAATATGCGTCTTCGCGGTTTTATGTCCTCCACGCGCCGGTAACATCAGGTGTGTGGTTCAAAACGAGTGCCAAAACACTCAGGAGCACTTGACAACCCCACATCCCCAACGAGATTGAAAGCACACAAAGTACCTACCTTTTTCTCACGTCCTCTGGTGCTTTGATAACTTGCGCCCGCATCCTCGAAACTTCGTCATCATCTATCTCATCCTCAGCCATAAGCTGCTTAAAACGTCTCGCAAATTGTTCAACCGAAAGAGCTGTGAGCGTTACTTCCGCATTTTCGTCAGAAGAGCCACCACTGCCTTGCTCGGACGAGCCTGAATCGGACGCCGAATCCTCAGTCGTCGCTTTGGTCAACGGCTTTGATTTATAAGATGCTGGTATAGGTTGCGGAGTTGGCAGTGGCTTTTGGTTGACGACTGGAATTTTAATCTTCGTGCTAGCCCCACCCGAAGCAGTGGGTTGGGAATTTGTTGTTGCCAACTCGGGGGCGCCTAAACCTGCTTCATCGAAAGACGACATGCCTTTGATAGATGCAGCAGATGTACCATTCGCAATGGCTCTTGATGATAAGTCCGTGGGTACGACAGTAGAGGTGGAGGTCGGAGGTGGCGGAGGAACGGCTGTTGGGTTTGCGATTCGGACACGCATATGGGGTACAGTTGCTCCAGTTGTACCTGCCAGTGCGGGTGAGGGGGCCTGGTGGGACGAGGTATGCGTCAGCTTCGTTTTCTCACGACACCCAAAACTGTGGCGCAGCCCTCGTCCGCCCTTTTTTTATGGTCAAGGGGGAACATAAACATCTTCCGTTTTGGGAGATTTCGGGGGCATTTTTCCCACGGACAATCTTTTGTGGTTCCAGGGCTCGTTTTGATTCTTGACACCGATTTCGCATCGGCATCCACTACATGGCGATGCTTGTAGCTACTTACGGCAACTACCAGAACTCCATCCTGCGTGGTAGAGTCAGACACTGGATCGGGGTCGTCTGATTCGTCTTCTGCGGGGAAAACATTTATGAGAGTGTTGCTTTGGCCCTTGAAGGGTCACATTCGAAGCCGCACCTTCTCCACTATCTCGGTGAGCAGATAATGACACGCCGGAACCGGAGGATTTTTGATTTTTCTTCAGTTCTCTGCGCTTTCGGGAAAACCAGGCTTTTATCTTTGTAAGTTGGTACAACTATTAGCGGTTCTTCCCGCCTCCGAAACACGACGAAGCACTTACCGAGTCCACTGATCTGTTATACTTCTGCGCTAACGTCGGGTAAAGCGGGGTTGGGTTCTGGTTTTGGTTGAAGATCTTCTCCATCTCTGCACGCTCCGATGGCGAAAACTGCCTTTTCGCAGCAGTTCGATAAGGGAGAGGACTATTCGCTAGACCTACGACCCGCCATCGTGATTTCGAGGACGATTCAATAAAAGGCGCTTTCAACGTTTCGGTGCTATACAGTGAGATTCACCTGTTCCAGCAACTTGTGCAAATGCTCCTGCTGGGAGTATAACCTGCTGTGGGCCGTTTGGGGTCGATGCCCAGGTGACGAACCCATTCTGTTGCTGCGCAGTCAAGTGCCCCAATAACTGAGGGTTTGCGAACACGTATGGGGACGGGAAGCCCATTTGCGGAGGTGCGGTAGATACAACGGGTACCTGTGCAGCCATTTCGCTGACTTTTGTGGTGATTTGGTCAAGTGTACACGGGATAATGGGTTCTGGGACGTTCGTTCAGAAAAAGCGGCAAACAGGGTCGTCCCTCCACCCTCGTGGTTGCAGCGGATTCAACCCCTTTTAAGTTTTGTCGACGATGGCAGCAGGCAGCCGTGCGCTCGGTGGAGGAAGAAAGTTTATGTATTGGTGGGTCTGAGGATGGCTCGGGCATAAACCTACTGTCACCAATTTTTGTACGGTAAGTAAGCTATACAGGTTGCCGATTTTGTGACACGGCTACTCGACAATCCACATGGGATATATAGCAACGCTTTTTTGTAGATAAGTTTAAGCAATTATTGATTTCATGATGTTCTCTTTGATGGAAGGTCAAGAAACGAAAGATAGTTTCGTTATAATGCATGCATTTGGAGGAAAGTTTAATGAGTCATCGAAATGTAAAATGAAAGGAGGTTATGCTGGCACGTCGCAACCACGATTTGCCGTATCAATGCTTTTTGGAATCCCAAGACTCCCACAAATCCCACACGCGAGGGCCAACCAAGCTCTCAATCAGCACGTTGCATCTGCCATTTGCAATCGCGTGGCACCGTTTCCTATCCTGCGACCTGCCCGAACAACCCGATCTATATCTTCCATCAAAGCTCACCAAACCTTCCAATTCGGGGGTTTCCACCGTCGAACTAGCTTCAAACATTCATTTCTCCCTTTCGATGAGTCTTCGCGACGCGGATACGCGGCAGTGCCCAACACGGAGCCAACCCAATCAAAGAAAGACCTACAGGTTCGTCCAACAAGACCAGACAACTGCATCAAAAATTTCTCTAACTCGTCACTTTGGTACTTACTGGACCACAACGTGCTGCTGCTCCGATTGATGTTCCTGCAGTACATGACGTGGGCATCTGTGTTCTTCTTCCTCATCACTGGGGCGGGACTTGTTTACTACTTTCAGTATGAGAAAGAACGGGTGGAAAAGGAGAAAGCGCGCCTTGCAGTTGAACAGGCTAGCTCCACTGCGGGCAAGCCATTAGTCGGAGGACCGTTCTCGTTAGTGGACCACGAGGGAAAGCCTGTTACGGACCTGGATTATCGCGGCAGGTGGATGCTCTTATACTTTGGATTCACTCACTGCCCGGATGTGTGCCCAGAGGAGCTTGAAAAGATGGGGAAAATTATCGACAGCCTTGGTGAGAGTAGTCCTGATATGTGTTCAACAAACATTCAGAATCTCAACTACCACGTCACAGCTGAGGAACCAGAAGTTGGTGATGGAATTGTTCCCATCTTTATATCCTGTGATCCCAAAAGAGATTCTGTCGAAGTTGTGAAAGCATACGTGGAAGGTAAACCGTTCTTTGTCCTTCAAGGTGTCTCCCTTACGTCTTAGTATTGAACCTCCTCCTCGTAGAATTTCATCCCCGTCTTGTAGGTCTTACTGGAACGTACGAGCAAGTGAAGGCAACTGCTCGAGCATATCGCCTCTACTTTTCTGCACCACCGCGTGCCTTGGACGATGACGAGACAGATTACTTAGTGGATCACAGTATATTCTTCTACCTCGTTAACCCCGACGGACAATATGCCAGGCACTACGGAAAAATAGATTCTAAAGAAAGAATCGTTGAAGACATTGTGAAGCAAGCTAGAGATTTTAAGGCCAGGAAGAAGGCAAATAAATGATCAATGATGATTTCAAATGAGTGATGTGCGAGGGAAATCGAAACGTGAACCCCACTAAGAAAACATGAGTCAACTGCTGTCTGCGCATCGATTGACGGGATCAGCCCGAAAAAACGTTTCAAAGCTCAAGTCTTTTCATTCCGGCAGATCATCACCGTTCCTTCTCCATGAACTCGCCAACCTCCCCGAACATCGACAATCGCCAGACACCCCGCTCAACCCTTACACCCCAAAATACCAATCCCATATCCCATCGTCCTCAATTCAAAAGCTCGTCATTGCTGTAGGGTCCGCTTTCACTGCGCTTGCTGTTCCCACAAGAGCTGGTGAGCTCACCCGATCGATTCGTGAACTTGCGCCGATGGACCCATTTTCTTCGAAATAACCTTGAGCCAGATATGGTTGCTGCGCTCGGTGAAACGACGGGCCCCTACGCTCTTGGGCGAATTCGAGACAAGATGATGGCGGACGCGGTTGGGCGGCGAATCTTGAGGGAGAAGCCCGTTGTTGACAGTGCGACCGTGGACTTGGACGCTCTTCGGCAACTCCCGAATGGAACTTTTGGCAGAGAGTATGTAAGATGGCTTGACGCTGAGGGGGTTGGGCCGGACTCGCGCGAACCAGTGAGTCTCATAAAGGATTTTTTTTGGTTCTGTTGGTGTACCAAATCTCGGACACACTCCAACAAGGTGAAATACGTGGATGATGCCGTTCTCGCCTACGTGATGCAACGATACCGTCAAGTGCACGACTTTTGGCATGTTGTGACTGGTATGTCGGTCTCTGTCGAGGCTGAACTGGCCGTCAAGTGGTGGGAATTCGCGCACCACGGTATGCCCGTGGCACTGCTATCCGGGGTCTTTGGTCCTTTGAGGCTCACTGCGCAGCAAAGGGAACGTTTGCTAACAGTATACGTGCCATGGGCTCTGCGGAATGCGGGGCGAGGAAAATATCCGATGAACGTTTACTACGAGGAGAAATGGGAGATGCCATTGGAAGAATTGAGGAAAGAGCTTGGAGTCGAGGCCGTCCCTGCCCTGTAGACTAGAATCACATGTATTTTAGTAGTTCACAAGTGGGAAACTGGTATGCTTTGTGCCTTTCATGCACCCGGTATTATTCACAATGAGTAAGAATAGTAAGCTACGAGTCCAGGACATACGGCACCGTCCTCATTGTCCACTCCTTCCCTGTGCCGCCAGCAACGTTTCGATCTGCTCGCGGAATGCAACCTTCATGTCCGCAATGTCGGCTTTAAGCTCCTCGACGGTTTCGGTCTTCTCCCCCAGAAGAACCAGGGCAGCGTCATGTCTGGTAATCCACGAGGAACAGAAAAACGAATCACGAAAAGCCCAAAGATCACATGCCCCCATCCATCGTCAACTTACCGACTCTTCAACTCCACCAACTCCTTCCTCACTAATTCGCTCTTCCCGACCTCCTGCTTCATCTTCTCATTCTCCGTGGTCGCTTTCACCAGCTCACCGGCAAGCTCATCCCTTGTCCTCGTGGCCATCTGTAACTGTGCCTGAAGGGACCCTACCTGCCCCTCGAGCACCTTCACGGCACTCGAAAGCTTCTCCACCACCAAGGCCTGGTTGACGCCAGTCACAGGTGACGCAAAGCTTCCCAGGGGGGATCCCTCCAATGACCCTGCTGAAGCAAAGTGGCCGTTGGACCCGGCGTCCGCGGAAAACATTGATTCCTGGGGACTGCTCTTCCCCGACACTCCTCCACCTCGTTGTACAATATCCAACCTGAGCTTATTCCTCTCCGAAGATCGTCGATCGCCGCTCACTGATGCTGCACCGACGCCTCTCGCCCGTTCTCTCTCCCTCTCTCTTTCCTCCTCCTTCCGTCTCCGTTCCCACGTCTGCTCTGCCTCCTTAAGCTGCTGTCGGAGGTTCTGGTGGTAATTTTCCCTTGCTTCGTCAAGCTCTCTCGCGTAGGAAACCTCCAGTGTTGCGAGTCGGGCGGCCAAGTCAGCCGCCTTGCGCTCCAGTGCAGAGGCGCGCCGTCGCTCCGCATCAAGGTCGGCGGATAGGCGTGCCGTGCCCTGTCGTTCCGTGGACAACTGGGCCTCGAGTGAAGCAACGCGGGTAGCCTTGAATCGAACCACAAGACAGACAAAAGATGAACGATTTCGAATTCTGATTCCTCCAAGACCCTCTCCACTCACCATCTCCCCCTCTCTCTCCCTCACCGCCCTTTCTCTCTCTTCAGCCCGGGCCCTTTCGCTTTCCGCCTCTCTCACGCGGTCCACCAACGCCCTCTCGGTGGCCTCCCACGCGCCCTGCGCTGCGGCTTGTTGGGCCTGCAATCCGTCGATCTGACGTAACAGTGGGCGGGTCGCCTCGTGCACGGACGCGGCAAGCTCTTCCAGACGAGTGTCGGAGGTACGCAGGCGGGATTGGAGCGACTGTGGTTCGATGTGAGGAGTGGTGGGAGTCACAAATTGGTTTGTTCTTGGTATCGACAGCCAAATATTCGCGCACGGGCCTCTCTTACATGACCCCCAACACTTACCGCAATATCCTTTCGCAGCATATCCTCCTTCGCACCCCACTCGTCCTCTCGCCGCTCCAGGGCTGCCTTCAACTCCGCGACCTCCCTCCTCACCATACTTTCCGCCGTCGCGGCGTCTCTCTGCGCTTTATCGAGCTTCTCCTGCAACTCGGCGGCGAGTTTCGTCTACCATTAATTTACGGCGCAGAAAAACAAATGTCAGAAACGCGCTCCAATCAAGGTGGTTCGTATAAGAGCAACCCACTTTGGCCTCAATCTCCTCGCGCACTTTATCTCCCTCCACCTGGGCCGCCACCCTTCGGGCATCGGAAAGCTCGGCCCACGCGCGTTCCACTTGGATCTCCACGCTGCGCTTCTCCTCGCGAACAACGACCAGGTCAGATTCGAGCCGGAGAATCTGCTTCGTGTGGGCGGACGACTGCTCCGTCAGTGTTTTCAGAGAGTCTTCAGCAGAGGCGTTGCCCAAGGTGACACGTGTCAGGAAACGAGGAGACAGAACGGGTTCACGTCAGCGATGCGCCAAACTCCCAGACCGCGCTCCAGCACCCCACGCACCTGCCAATCTCCTTCCCTCCCGCTCGGCCTTCTCCGCCCTCTCTCTCGCCTCCTCGCCCTCCTTCCTCGCCTGCTCCACCTCCCTCTTTGCCGCCTCGGCCCTCTTCTCCGCCTCCTTGGCCTCCTCCCTTGCCTTGCGGGCGGCCCCGGTCGCGCGGACCTCTCTCTGACTGAGCGCTTGGCCCTCGGAGAGGAGCGCCTCGGCCTCGGCCGTCTTGGCCGCAAGCTGGTCCCGGAGGAGCGCCACGTCGGCCTCAGAGGTGGCAGGCTGCTGCTGGGCTATGAGCGCGGTCAGGTGGGCGACTTGGGCTTCCAGCCGCGCGACGTCGGTCCGCGCAGAGTCGAGGGAGCTCCGCAGAAGCGCGTTGTCCGAGGTGGCAGTCATGAGCTGCCGTTCTCGTGATGACACGATGTGCAGCAGCGTTGCAAAGTCGGGCGTCCCCGGAGGTACCGCCTCGGGAGCTTCTGGAGATTGGGCGCGCGGCGGGTCGTGTGAATCCACGTGCACAGTGAGTTCGTGGGTGGTGGCTGGTGGTTCATCCTGTAGTGCCGGCGTCCAGCGCCCTTCAGCATCACCGCCCCCCTCACGCCCATGAGAATCCCCTCCCGCGACTTGTTCCAGGGCTCCTCCACCCGCAGCGTCCTGTCCCTCATCGCGGTCGCTCTGAGACTCCTTGCGCTCCGACCCTTCCCTATCCACCTCCTCTGTCGGCTTGACCGCGGGTTCCTGCTGCTGCTTTATTGGCGCCGGAGCATCCTCGGACGCCGCCACCCCGTTTCCAAGGCCGTCCACCGTGTCGTCTTTATGCCGTTCGTCGGTCACTTCGCCTGCCCCTGGATCGGCCCCTGCCCTTGCTCTTGTCCTTGTCCGACTTGGTTCGCTCTCCACGCCAAAACCGGAGCCGGGCCCGCCATCCACCTCCAACCCCTCGCCGCCCTCGCCCCCTCCCTCACTATCGCCAATCGTCCACTGCGACGCCATAAACCCCCCTAAGCCGGCCGTCGCAGGTTCCGGACGGTCCTGCTGATGAACCACATCACTGTGCTCCTCCTGTGATCTCCGCCTCCCAGGATCGGCTTCATCCCCCAGTTCAACAGGTGGCGGATGGCCGTCGCCATCCCCCGCAGTCCGGACGGGCGCGGGGGTGTCGTTCCGGTATGCTTCTTGGCCATCTCGATCGGCAGCGTGGGACTCGTGGGCGATCGTGTGGTGCGGTGCGTGGTCTGGTTCGTCAGGGGCGTCGTCTGAGAGGGCGCCGGGGCCGTTGCGGTCCTGATCATCCGCAGTAGGGGATTCCGTGTCGCGTACGGGCGCGGTGGGGTTGGGAGCAGGTAAGGAGTCGACGGCGGACAGGTCTGGGTGAGAGGTTGTTGCGGTGTCACAGGATGTGGCGGGATCAGAGGATGTTTCGGTGGGTTTGTCATCTGACTCTGAAGAACGCGGCGGAGTGCGCGCCCCAAGGGCAAGCGAGCCGTCCGAGCTTGCGACTGTCCATGTGGATCCTGTGAGTGGCGCCGGCGAGGGCGCGGGGTGGGAAGACGACGCAAGTGGGCTGATGGTGGAGTGAGTGGTTGTGGTTGTGGTTGGAGAGCGGGGTGGTGGGGCGGTGCGGGACGTGAAGGGAGACGACGAGGGAGATGGCGGGCGTGAGACAGGGGCGGATGGCGGTGTAGATTGGGAAATGTGCTTGTTTAAAGTTGAGGAAGGGGGAGGTTGGGATTGTGAGAGTTGCGAGGGCGAGGTGAGATTGGAGGCCCATGAGCCGACGCCGGCAAGCCCTGCGGATCTGACCGAGGAGGAGAATGAGGATGCGATGTCGAAGAGCGGCGAGGCGGGCGTGGGTGGAGGGTTTGCGGGGAGGGCGAGGGAGGGCGACGGCGACGGCGAGGGGTTGGACCAGGATATGAAGTCGTCGCCGACGATGAAGGGGAGCGGAGAGGTCTGGTGTGGCTGGGATTGGGATGCTAGGTTGGGCGTGGAAGGAGGGTTGGGAAGAGCGGGTGGATATAGGAGGTGATAGCATTGTTGGGTAGGTCTCGGCGCGGGCACTCGAGCACACCCACGCTTTGCTCCGCTGTCCTGCGTGTCTCCCGTCCCGCGAATGTCGAGAACCTATACCGCGCGACGAGTTGCAGTGAGGATGCGGTTTGGGTCCACTTGCAGTGTCAGCTTGAGCAGTCTGCGCGACGTCCCCCCCCCCTCCTCCGCCCACCTTATCGATGGACTTCTCCAAATTCGACGCCGCGTTGAGAATCTTCCCCAGAAAAGCGTCACCGCCCCCGCCCTCGCCACTCCCCCCAAACGTCTGCGTCAGCGAAGAGAAGAAGGACATGTCGTCTGCATTTCCATGCGCAGTCGCCGCTGTTCGCCGCTCGCAATCTCTGGCTGCGTGCTACTGCTGCTGTCACGTGTGCAGACAGCGGGATGTGCTGGGGTGTCGGCTGAATTGGGGGTGAGATGTGGCCAAAGCTGAAGCATTAACCCAGACAGACTCTTCACCACCCCCAATCAGAACTCCGATCCATTCTCTCTTCTCTGCTTAAAAAACGTCAGCACGTGCAATTTTCGACCGTTTTCACGTGCGTGCTACTTCGGCGTGCTCTGATCCATTCTGGCTTACCACTCCACGTCATCGTGTAACATCCGCACCAATCACGTTTCTCGTTCCACCCCCACCAGTTCTCAAGAAAAACAAGACCTTTTCTATCGCTCGGTGAGTCCCTATTGAGCTCCTCGTAAGCTCTTTTTCTGACGGTGGCACCACGTCACCATCTAACACTGTCACCAGGAAGCAGATTGTAACCATGGGTGATCTCAACCTCTTGAAGAGGCATAGAAAGGAGCTACTCGAGGAACTCGCAGTGATAGTCGAGATGGATGTCGCCATGAAGATTAAGGAAGAAAAACTCAAGGAAATCAGACGTGAGCCTTTCGCGCCTCTACTCGACGCGACGTCGGCGTGGCGACACCTTTCGTCTCTTTCTTTTTGAAAAGGCCGCACCGAGGCTGCTGAGGGCGAGGCTTTACAAAACGACGGTGCTGGTCCCAGGGGCCAAGACGGAACGGTGAGTCACCGCTTCCATCTGCAATCCCAAACGATCAATTGAGGTAACGTCCAGAACCAGGACCAGGCACAAGCCACCTCAGCAATACGCGGCCGGAAGGCGCGGGATCGTGCAGCATTCGAGCAAGTCGAAGTCGAAGAGGTCGCCGATCATCCTCCCGTAAGCGTCACTTTGCACGATAGCCCTGTCTCTCGGAGTCAATGACGACCACGCAACCCCACCCTCAACCAGCTCCCAAACACCCGTGTCACGCGGCGCAAGACTGTTGGCTACGCGTATGTCCCCGATGACGACGACGAGGACGAGGAGGGCGTGGAGGACGACTGGTATTGGACCCCTACCTTGGCAAGCAAGTACCGGGCCAACAAGAGGCCCCGGAGGGCACCCGACAACACCGTCGAGAAGAATCCGGCCCCGTCGACAGGAAAGGAAGCAAAGGGGACGGGTCCGGGTATGGGTGCAGGTACGCGCTCACCCCCAACCGCGTTGATTTTCAAACCTGCTCAAACAACATCGTCGTCTTTCTAGTCCTGGTCCCATGGCGCCAAGTCTTCCAAAACACCTACCCATCTTCAGCGTATCACCAGGATCCAAGATGGACCACTGGCTCTAAATGTTACCGCACCAAACAGCTCCTCGACACTATCAAGGAATACTTCGCCGCCACCAGCAACGCATGTTCGGAGACTAGAAAAAATGTTGGGTATAGGCGCGTGGACGGTGGCAAAAGTACATTGAGTCTTCTGTTTGGATCACGCGTGGCCGGCCTGTCAGAACACTGAATTTGCAAATTGCAGAGCACTTGCACATACCAAGGGACTGTGGCGCTGACTTAATTTCGTATCTCATCGAGTTCAAGAAATTCGAACCACCGGAGCGTCTTTGAGGCGTGTGCGGGTTCTTTGGGGGAACTGCATATATAAACTACGAGTTTCGATGCGTTAACGCTGTGATGCTGGCCGGCGGGCATACAATTGCAACGCGGGATACAATAGGTTTTTTGCAAAGAATGATTGAAAGAGAAAGGAAGCGCTGCTGACCAGTGTCAGGGTTCTTTGTACCTTCATCACCCCGCACCATTCATCTCCGATGCTCTCATCACCAACCGCCCCGTCCTCCGCACCACCGGAGCCGCCAAACCCCACCGCTCCCGATGACTCGGACCGCTTCCCGCCGATCCCGCGCCACATTTTCGAAGCCTTCGCTGCGTTTCGACTCGACGAAGACGCGGAACCCATCCAGGTGCCCCTCTTCGTTCCTCCAAAGGACATCCCGCCGATCCCGCCCGAGGGCGAGCCCAGGGTGAAAAAGGACCTGTGGGAGTTTCTCAAGGAGCGGGCAGCGGAGAGGAAGAAGACGGAGGAAGGTGGGATCACGGTCGGGGGTTCTGTTCCACGAGCGATTGATGCGCTGACGGGTGGAACTCATCCGACAGAGAGGATCGAAACGACGTTGATGTTTTTGGGGCAGAGGGGTGCGGGCAAGACGTCCATCATACTCAAGTTCCTCAACAGGAGTGAGTGATTCTCGTCGAGAACTAGGCGAATCCTCACGAGGGAGATAAACTTATTACGTCTCGACATTGTATTACGCACTGTCAGCGGACACGCCGCAAAAAACCATCGCTTTGGACTACACGTGAGTCCACGGAGAGCTCTGCGATCATCACTCGTCGTTTGGGCTAACATTGACCCTTCACTCTGCACTCGGCCAACTTTTCCACCCGTCCTCATCTGGCACGCTTTTCGGGATCGTCAAAGATACGGCCGACGCACCCGGGGATCTGTCAAAGACATTGTCCACATTTACGAGCTCGGTGAGTTTCGTCGGGTCATGAGAACGACACTTCGGACGCTGCTTCGAACTCGACTATCAAATAACTGTGGCAAACGTGGGATGCTCAGAGCGAAGACATCCGTTCCCACAGAGGGGTCACATTTTTCGTTCGATACATGATCTTAATCTCCCTGTTCTCACTCACCCAAACGTTAGCACGGGGAACATCTCTTATTCGGGGCATCGACATCGCCGTCAAAGAACGAAACCTTCACACGACGAGCTTTGCGCTTGTCGTGGATCTCTCTGACGTATGTCACGCTGCTCTGCTCGGGGTTGTCAGGTTGGAACATCGCTTTCCATCTTAGCCTCACACGCTCCTCTCCACAATTCTTCCTCTTCTTGACCGTGCGCGTCAACGCGTGACGTCTCTTGCGGAAGGGCTGGAGAAGAGGGGATCGCGAAGGCCTAAGAACCTGAGACAGCACGCCTTGAAAAAGTACGATGGACATGAGGACAAGTGAGAGAACGTGGCTTTCCTTGTGGAGTCCAAGTCAAGCTTGAATTTTACTTCAAAGATCTCTCGTCACACCACTGCTTGTTCCCCTGATTATATTGGGCAACAAATACGACCAATTCTCACAAATGGAAGCGTGAGTTTCCTCATTCCCTCGTTCTTGCAGACTCTTTCCACGTGACCTTTGTTCATACCACGCATACTTGTAACCACTCACACACCTTTAGCTCCCATCGACGACTCATAACGCACACACTACGACATCTTGCCCATACAAATGGAGCAGTGCTGTGTTACATGACTTTGCGCGATGATCAAGTCGCGAGCCGGGTATGTAAGGGGTCCTGGAAGGGCATTTTCTATGTGAACCTGGATAATAACATATGTTTGACCAACATTTGTCGTCCGTATTTCAGTGTCGCCACCTACTTTCTCACTTTTCTTTCAAAACACCACCTCCGAAGGGGGAGACTATGGAAGATGGGAAAGCTTTATACGTATTACCAGGTTGGTCCACCCCAATCCTTTCTTTGCGCCTGTCGCTAACTTGCAGCACCTTATTGTGTTCGCCGCCCTTCTAAAGGCACCGACTCCTACACTTCCATCGGCCTGCCACAATCAGCTGGACTTGCAGGCCTTGGGGATGCGTCATCTTCTTTAGCGAAAGATCCTTCTGCGGTTTGGGGACGCTGGCGAGCCGAGTTCGAAAGAGTGTTTCCTCCAAAGAGTCAGTATATGTTGTTCCACAACCTGAGCGTTTTGAGCCAATGACTGTGTTTTGTTCAGAGGAGTTCGAAATGCATTTCAACCCAGAGGCGTATCCAGAACCCTATCTTGATGAACTCATCGCCAAAAAATAGTAGGTGTCATCCGTAGTGCTATTCCGGGCGAGCAGTGGGCCAATGACGTTCTTAGCACCGAGTTGGAACTCCTCCCGCCGCCGCCGCCACTGCCGACCAAAGACAAGGAAGCATTCAGAAAGTTCCTCAGAGGTGAGGGTCCACCTGGACCTTGGGCAACGGGTAAAGGAGTCTCGTCGTCGGAATCGGGGAGAAGTGGAATGGAGTATAGTCGGGCGAGGTGTGTATTCGGTAGTGCAAAGACGAGAACTGGCATCTGACAGTATTGTTGACGCAGGGCGGCAGGCATGGGCGTTTTGGGAAAGCAATGGTAACTCAAGAAGTCATGACGATGAACTAAGGCAAAAATACACAGTTGTTTTCGCATTTAGTCATATACATCATTTCTCTACATTTTCATTTTTACCGTACAACACATCGTAATGGCCCGGTCTAAACAGTAAGGTGATAACTGGCAACGTTTTAGCATCCGCGTCCATCGGAGAGAACTCATGGAAATTTATCGATCCGGGTGTAGTGTCGAGGTTGGCGATTCGGATATTGACAAGGGGAATAGCATTCACAAGAGCCGAAATTTGGAGGTTGTCGGCCTGACGCAAGGAATTCCAACACATGGTAAAATCGACCTTTTAAAAAAGAAGTACCGTACGCCCAAACACGAGTTTTCTCACCTCCAGGGCCATTGGCTCGACCGACTTAATGACGAACTCATCAATTGGCATCTCAGCAAACCCTTCGTAAAGGTCTCGAGAGCGTTTGAGCTCTGCGCCCGTGCACAACCTCAGGTGACAAATGGTCGTCGATGACGCATATTCACTCTGGAAAACTTCAAGGCCAGTGGGCTCGCCGGGCGCCTCCCTCAACTTCATTGCCGCGAGGAATGTGTCATAAAAGTCCTCAATCATCACCTGCTCATAGCCAGAGGATGTGAGGAGCTCCCGCGTCGATATCAACACCGCTTTCGCAGTATCATGCCAAAAGGAGGATGCAGACGATGGAGACCAGAGAAGCTCCGCAAGTCCTGGCGTATGTCAAAATGAGAATGGTGCAGGGCAACCACGAGCATACAAAGTACAGTGATACTCACGCCAGCCAAACGCGCGGTAGAAGCAATTTCCGTCTTTCCTGATTGATCGGTAGATGGGGTAGTCCTTTTTCAATTCCTGAGGTGATTATGGCGACGAACGTCACACAACATTCAAGAACAACGCGAGCTTAGAAAACGGAGCATCAAAATTTCACGCGATTAATGAAGTCAGCATACCTGAAGCTTCTTTCGAAATATCTCTGCTCCACCCTCGTACTCCTTCTCAAGCTCCTCGAGTCCTGCGAGCTCACTCACAAATGGAGCATCGGCGAGCAGCTCTGCCTGATATATTGTTTTCAGGATCGTTTTGTACCGACTGGCATTCAATCTTGACATGTATCGGAGGTGAAGACTCTGTAATCTCACCCGCAATGAGTTTTCGTAATCCAGAATCTGTTGATCCGTCGGTCGCTCGTCCGTAGTAGGAGGATGAGGGTCACGCGGAGGGTCAGATGAGGCCATTTATAACTTCAGTGAAGGGGTGAATGGATCGCGAGGGCGAGCACTATAATTTACTACGGCCACGGCAGAACTTCAACTGAATCACGGTTGGATTCGCGGTCGATGGCAGAAGCTTTACAACGGTTCACTTTATGGGAGACGCGAACCAGATACTACATTGTCGGATCAAACGTGACGGAAGATGTGTTTCGAATACTCAAGATTGATAGGACCTCAAAAGAGCTCGAGGTCACAGACGATCCCCACCTGTACACCGAAAAGGAGGTCATGAGCGTCATGAAAATGGTTGATCTTGGCAATAAAAGTACAGGTGGACTCGCAAAAACAGAGCCTCTCACCTTTTTCGGGATTCTTGGTTGGTAACTTGTTACCTCTTTCCGGTGCTTTTGATTGCTGTACAATTTCTCATGAAAAGGCTTCGTGCGATTTCTCGAGGGATACTATCTCATGATTGTGACCAAGAGGAGGGCAGTCGCACTTCTAGGAGGTCATTACGTGTACCATATTGGTGGGTTTGAAAACACGTTCATTCACAGGCATTCTCACCACCACCACTGCTGATTGTGCAGATGAAACAAAGCTTATATACATACCTGGTCCTATGGTTAAAATTGAGCGGAAGCCCGATGAAAGTCGTTACATACAGGTAACGTTTCCGAAGAGTTTATGTAAAGAACAACGGCATGCTAAGGGTTTTGATAACTGCGAGGTCTTTCAAAATGTTGACCTCTCTAAGAATTTCTACTTTTCGTACACATACGACATTACCCGCACACTCCAGCATAATCTCACACGCACTCCTGGAAGGGTCTCATTCGATCCACAGGAAATGTTCGTATGGAACTTTAACCCCCTTGTAGCGGGATTTGGGTCGATTTCGTCTCCGTGGGCACTTCCAGCCATTCACGGCTTCGTGGATCAAGCCAAAATCTCTGTTTATGGGCGAAATATTTTCGTTACCTTGATTGCACGGAGGTCCAGGCATTATGCGGGGGTGAGGTTTCTCAAGAGAGGAGTCAGCGACCAGGTGCGTCGATCCTGAGTCAACTTCGTTTCAGTTTCCCATGCGTGGTTTGCATTTGTTTCATTTCATTAATGTACCTTCAGGGCTATGTTGCGGTGAGTGATGCGAATTCGATCACCGTTTTGCAGTATACTTAAACTTCTGATCTTGACATTATCAGAATGATGTCGAAACTGAACAGATTGTAAGCGATGCCACAACAACTTCGTTCTATGTACCGAGGGGTCGGTATCGAAATAAGCCGGGATACACATCGTTCGTCCAGCATAGAGGATCAATACCACTTTTCTGGTCACAAGATACTACTTCCATGGCTCCGAAGCCACCAATCGAGCGTACGTTATTGAACTGGAGACTTTAATGTCAAAATTTGCTCACTTCCAAATGGTCGTTCGCCGCATCACATACATCCAGTCACTGTCATCGATCCGTATTTTTCAGCTGCTGCCCTACATTTTGATGAAATGTTCAAGCGATATGGGGCACCGATAATAGTGCTCAATTTGGTGAAGGTGCGATAACCCTGGAGTGGCACTGTGGAAACTTCCGCCGTATAAATTTTTTCTCCAGAGTAAAGAGAAAACACCGCGGGAATCTATACTCCTGAACGAATTCACCGCTTGTGTCACCTACCTGAACAAAAATTTACCAGCTGACAAAAAGATTATTTACATTGCGTGGGACATGGCGCGCGCCTCCAAAAGCGAGGATCAAAATGTCGTGGAGACTTTGGAAGAAATCGCGAAGAACGTACTGAGCACCACTGGGTTCTTCCACTCTGGTCCCGAACCTTACATGAATGTTGTTCGACGTGAGATGCAAGTATTGTACATCGTATTTCAAACGTTGTTGCTTCTGATCGGGTGAACCCTCGCACGGGAACTTCGATTCCGCTAGGTCTGCACGTCGCTCAACTGATCCTAAACGACGGATACTTGGTCGTCGCCAGAACGGCGTCGTCCGTACCAACTGCGTTGACTGCATAGATCGGACGAACGCTGCACAGTTCGTGATTGGGAAGAGTGCCCTTGGCCAGCAGCTGTATGCCTTAGGCGTCATTGATAGTCCGCAAGTACCGCTCGACTGTGATGCTGTGAACTTGCTCAACGTACTCTATCACGACCATGGAGACACCATTGCATTGCAGGTAAGCTACCTATTGTATTGTGTGCACAACTTATTCGTGATCGCTCAGATGTTTTGCTTTTGTACAAGTATGGCGGTTCTCACTTGGTCAATACAATGGAGACATATCGCAAGATCAATGCAGCATCGACTCATTCACGTGAAATGATTGAAAGCATCAAGCGATACTACAGCAACTCATTTACTGGTGCGACAAAAAAATCGTCCTTTTCTGCAGGTTCATTTGTTGTCAACAACACTTTGTAGATGCCGAGAAGCAAGATGCTATAAACCTTTTTCTTGGGACTTACCTTGCCCAACCAAATGCACGTTTGTGGGATTTGAAAACCGACTATCATCTTCACAATGAAGACCCGAGATTCAAAACGGCAAAGCGAAGGTGGAGTTCTATTTAGTTGCCTTTTGTGTCACGCCAATGTCACAACACTAAAGCTTAACGAACCGACAGCTATCTCCATTGGTGGACACCGGAGAATCTCACCGCCAGCACTACTACAACAAATCTCAATCTCATCGGCAATGGGGAAGATGATCCTTTGTTTTTTCGGGAGTACTATCGACCCAATCTCCAGACCTCATTTGAAAAGTTGTTCGCCTTTAATATGATGGCGACAGTGAGGTGAGATATTGCTTTTGCATTTTCACAGTCTGGATGATGAATGGACCATTTGCGAACAGGAAGGACGAGTTGAAGAGCTCAGACGATGCGAAGAGTTGGGATCATAGTCCGTTCACAGTGAGGACTAGCCATGGGCAACCCGCTCGTTATTTTATGTTGTATAGGTGAGAGCATTTCGGTTACGTGAAAGGAGCAAGGAACTAACTAACTACATTTCATCGATGAGCTTGAACATCGGAGGTGTGAAGCGATGGTTGACCTTGACGAATAAACCTGGAGATGAAGAGACGAAAGATTCCACAGCTCGGAAAAGCGGCGATCACCACGGTGAACAAGGAGAGGGCAAAGGCACTATGGACGATTGGTGGAGTACTTCCTCGATGGCACGTCGGCTCCTTCAACCTCAAGTCACCACCACAGAGTTCAAGGAATATCGCAGGTATTTTTTTTTTGACACACTGTTCGCGCTCGTCTCGGTACGTATCTTACACACTATCAAGATATGTCAATCAATTTCGACCGTCTGCAATCGTCCTCGAAAGCGGGACTTCTCTTCCACCTGTTGAAGCAGAGACTAGCACTAATGACGATTTGCATTCCACCCTCTCCCGACCTGCGTCAATCGCCTCTGGCATAACGAGGGCGTCCAATGCAAGCACAGGATCCCAACGGGACAATCCACTCAGGCATCCTGACTATCGTGAGTTTCGTTTTATAATAGCACTTACCCCCTTAGGGTTAACCTGGTGCAAACTTAGGGCTGTTCATCGATTACCTCAATACTCCATCTAGAGATATTGCCGTTCTGGATAAGGACCAGCAGGTCTACAATGGATATGTTGACGTTACCAAGATTTGGGTTCCTGGCAAGGAAGCAAGGTCGGCCATCGAATCCAAACGTTACGACGCATATCATAGATATGTTACAACCGGAAAATTCGTCGCGAGCTCTACCAAACGATGAGCACTGCAGCGCTCCACGGCGTGGGAAGAAGTGTTCAACGCCACAATATTAATTTATGAATTCCGTAATGTCACGTAATGGATGTATGTTCGTTCTGAGTCAAGTTTTCACATTGTTGCAATTACCCGGTCACTGCGCGCAACTTCAGAGTGAACAATTGCGAAAGCCATTCGGGGAACGGGTTGGACGGAAACCTCTTTACTAGTAAAAAGTACTTGTATTCAACGGAACTACACAGCAGGCGCCTCCCCCTCCTTCGACTCTTCGCCAGGCTTCTCTCCTTCGGCTACGGATCAAGGAGAAGTGCGAAAGATGGGAAAATGTTACAACCTAAACTTGATCAAGTCGAAAAGTTTCACGCACCGTCTTGAAGATCCGAAGTCCACAAAGTCAAGTTGTCTCTGAGTAATTGCATGATGAGCGTGCTGCAAACAAA
The DNA here is from genome assembly GCA_001574975.1 of Gonapodya prolifera JEL478. NCBI lineage: Eukaryota > Fungi > Monoblepharomycota > Monoblepharidomycetes > Monoblepharidales > Gonapodyaceae > Gonapodya > Gonapodya prolifera. The sequence goes on along the minus strand of KQ965745.1, from coordinate 300,820 downwards.
TTTTCATTGAGCCTCAAGTTACGCAATTTGATCGCGACATTACAGCACTCCGGTAACACCCACCTGTCCTTGTAAGACTCCTCGTTCAATGTGTCGAGTTCGGCGATCGCATCGTCGAACGCCTGTTTGGCCAGATGGCAGGCACGGTCTGGCGAGTTCAGGATTTCATAGTAGAAGACCGAGAAGTTGAGGGCAAGACCCAGGCGAATCGGGTGGGTTGGTGCGAGCTCCGTCTGAGCAATGTCAGTTGCAGCTTTGTACGCCTCATGTGCCTTGTTGGCGGCATCCTTCCGTTTGTCACCCGTGGAGAACTCAGCGAGATACCGGTGGTAGTCCCCCTTCCTATAAATCGTATCGATAAAAAGACTTGCACCTTCTTCAACGAAGAGTCAAAGTTCTTACATCTTGTAATAGAAGACTTTCGACTCGCCGGTGCCAGCAGTTTGGATCAAGTGCTGGTCGAGAACGTTCAGGATGTCATTGCAAACATCCGAAAGCTCGTTCTCAATCTTGATGCGGTAGTCTCGAATCTTTTTGACCTGAGACTCGTTCCCCTTTGACTCCTCCTTCTGCTCGATCGAGGAGACAATCCGCCAAGATGCACGGCGAGCACCAATGACATTTTTGTAAGCCACAGAGAGGAGGTTGCGTTCTTCAACAGTGAGCTCGACGCCCATCTGTATTGAATCGTTCCGGAAAGCCATGTTCCACCGAGGAGACGAGCAAAAGATTGTGCAGGTGAAGTGAATTGTCAACGATCTTATTGTGAGCGCACATTACCTTGGCGACGTCCTAAAAAAGCAACTGTCAAGAAAATACTATAATCGGGAACAAAGTCTTCCACCAACCTTCATGAACGAGACCATCTCGTCGTAGCGCTCCGCCTGTTTGAGATGGCGACAGATAACCAGCAATAGGTGAATCTAACGAGATCGAAAAGCTTTCTTCAGCTAAGGCTCGATAACAGACCTGCTCCGACAACTTCGCCTGGAAATGGAAGGTGGTGGGTTCAGAAACTTCGGTCGCAAATAAACGCGTCAAACAAGCCGCATCTGGTCGGAAAAATCACCATGTAGACAGCATGCTCTCTCTCGGCTGGGGGCATTGCGTGAATCGAGGGATTTCCCGCCAAAGCCACCGATGGTGTTGGCGTCGCAACATAACAAGTAGAACAGAGTTGATCGCGAGAGGACATCGAAATCACGCTGAGTTCATGACATCTTGAGACCACGAATTCGAGCGAGACAGTACCTTTCTGAACGTCGGCCATGTCGGTGTTTTTTGCGAGAGGAAGTTGTTGGGTGAGTTGGTTTGGCTGCGCCTCCTTTTTCAAAAGGGCATCACAAATCAATGCAATGCGGCAATGTGATCTTACTCATACTGAATTTCTTGACGATTATTAAAAGGAAATCGAGTTAATATTTATGGTAGTTTGATGGTGTACCGCCGCGCAATAGATTAGAGTTGGTTTGCCATGGGGTCTTCATTTTCATGTGGGTTGTTGTTAGAGAATCGAGAGGAATGAGAAAATGAAGGAGTTTTATTTGGCGAAGGTGCATGACGTGAAGTGCGAAGTCACGGCGAAGAATTTGATCGTTGAACCCCTTCTAGTACATACTGTCGAACCACATTAATTCATTATGGCTACCAAGAGTGAGAGACGTCAAGTACTTCCTTCGTTGACGTTGCCCACTAATTTGGACTGACAGGAGGTCGATCGTCAACAATTGGAGCACTTCCGTCAAAGGGATTGCACACTGCAAAGGTATTAAGAGTGCTTACAGTGACCCGTTCGCAAGGTCCATGAAAGCAACATTATCTGCATCGCAGTTACCGGGGGATGGCCTGGCCGAGGAAGATATGGAACATCCCGGCATTGCTCTTGGAAAGGCGGGGAAGTACGAAGCCCTAGACCACCTCGATAACTTCTTGGCAAGCAGACCCCAAAAGCAAGATTTGTTGGACCGAAACATTTTGAAAGGTGAGAACAAGTTCATGCAAGGACACTGAAAGAAAATCTGCAACGCCACCTCCCAGCCGATATTTCGGGTAGCCTACACGCAGCGGCCGCCGAGCTGGCCAAAAAGAGAGTGGAAGATGCTCTTTCGAAGTATATTGAAAAGAGGCCCGACCCCCATGAACTCGTTGAGCACAACATTCTCAAATCAGGTTGGCTGCCATGAGCTTTTGAAGCAGACTGTCATAAATCGGAGCTATTATTCTACAGACCCGACTGCAGAATTACCCATAAGTGCATCCATTCTCGTAGCCCAAGATCAACTCAATAAGAAGAGGCTTGAAGACAATCTTCAAACCAAGATTTCTCGCCGACCATCGGCAGTCGAGTTAATTCAAGCAAACATTCTGAAACCTGGTGAGAATGACATTCAGTGAGAGCAGAATAGTTCATGAAAACTAATGCATTTCACCCTCAGACAACACGACCCAGCAACCATCTTCACTTGTACCCTGAAGCCGAGAGCGCGAGACGCTTGTTATTGTATGGCTTTGTGAGCTTCAAGAATACAAAAAGGGATTACAACCTTATTCCGCGCACAGACACTACGAAGGGTCCCGCATGCCCAAGCTCATCCATTTGTTCTTCGTGGCGTTCATATTGATTCTCCACTCATGCGAACAGGTTCACTGCGATCGAGACACGTCTGTGGCGACTTGGGCGGTTCATCTTTACCACGAAAACCTCGACCGTCCGTTGACTCCTGAAGAAGTCGATCGCGTAGCGGATTATCAAGGTCTCACTAACTTGGGTCCTATTGGAGCACTTGATGGATACTGGTTGTTCGAGGGGAATGTCGACAACGTAGATCGCCGACCTCATCCCACAGGCAACACCAAAAGACGACGGGGGCTTCTCGAAGTCGAAAGTGATCTCGAAAGAGCGCATCACGTCCGATGGTTTGAGCATCAGAAACCTCGGAAAAGAACAACTAGGTCCACGGTATTCCCATTTGTCGTCACCGACCCTCTCCTTCTGGATCAATGGCATCTTGTACGGTTTCCGTTGGACTCTCTTTTGTAAATGCGCGATAACACTTGCTGCCTTTCTATCAGTATAACGATGGCATGAATGGACTGGGTTTGAGGGGGAACGACATCAACGTCCTTCCAGTATGGAAGCGAGGAATCAACGGGAGTGGCGTAGTGGTGTCTGTCGTGGACGACGGTGTTGACTTCAATCACCCAGATCTTTTTTTCAATTATGTGGGTTCCTGTGTCCGAACTTCTTCGACAAGTCTTACCCTTCAATCAAGAATCCCGAATCGAGTTGGGATTTCACCCGAAAAACTGGTGAACCTCTCCCCGGGAGTCCGAGCGATGCTCATGGAACACGCTGCGCGGGACAGATTGCGGCGGTGAAGAACGACGTCTGCGGAATGGGTGTAGCGTATGGAGCCAAGTTTGCAGGTTTGTCGCGCACCAGCGATACACCTCGTTTCTCTTTGGAATTGAAACGTTCGGTCACCCGGTCCCGCGTTTGCATAGCGGAACGCCTTATCGCCAACATGACTACAGACGCATTGGAAGCGATGGCGTTCAACTTCAAGTTTCACGACAATGACATTTACTCATCATCGTGGGGCCCAGAAGATAATGGTGAGACTGTGGATGGCCCTGGCTACCTCACGCAACAAGCACTTCGTGTTGGGGCCACCAAAGGTCGACGGGGCAAAGGTTCCATTTTCGTCTTTGCGTCCGGTAACGGCGGACTTTTTGGTGATAATTGCAACTTCGACGGGTACGCCAATAGTCCATACACGATTTCTGTGGGCGCAGTGGCGGTTGACGGGAGAATTGCGAGTTATGGAGAGCAGTGCGCGGCACATCTCGCTGTAACGTACAGCGGAAACTCCAACATTATGATTGTGAGTTCTGTGGTTGATCCATTGAGTGTCTTCGGGAGTTTGATGTGAAACTCCAGGCCACCACAGACGTGGACGGTACATGCACCAGAAAACATTCCGGTACATCTGCAGCGGCGCCTATTGCTGCTGGGATGATAGCGCTCATGCTTTCGGCTCGGTGAGCGAAGGTGTCTCAAGTAGATGATGTACTTTCGTCTGCTGAAGCGATCGATTCGGACAGACCTGCGTTGCAGTGGCGCGACATTCAGCACGTGATTGTGAAAACAGCCAAAGAGACAGACCCGGCCGACGTTGACTGGCAAGTCAACGGCGCAGGATACCATGTTTCGCACAAGTACGGTTTTGGATTGTTGGACGCGGACGCCCTCGTCAGGGAGGCCATAGTTCACAAGTTGGTTCCGAGTCAGGCTCTTTATTTCGCGACAGAAGACCACCCGAATGTCGAAATACCTTTCGGCGTTCTCGGCCGGAACGTTCTTGACATCGCCATGCATATCTCGGAGACACAAGCGGGACAACTAGTCCGGTTGGAACACGTAACCCTCACAGTCCGCATATATCACCAAGAGCGAAGGTTTCTGACCATTAAACTCATATCACCGGCCGGTACGCTGTCGATCCTCGCGACTGAACGATCATATGACGACTCAAATGAAGGCTACTTACCGTGGACTTTCACCACGGTTCGTTGCTGGGGCGAGTCGCCCGTCGGAAAGTGGATTGTTCAGGTATCTGACAGTCGAAGGGCAGCGGCTGACCAATCGAAAGAAGCGGGATCTGTGCAGTACTTGCAACTCGGTTTCTACGGTATCTGTGCTGAGAAGTTCGTAGTGGTGGATCCAGTCACCGGGATGTCCATGTGTGCCGAGGCGTTGCAAGGAACTCCACGGGAGCGGGTGCTGCTGGCTGTCGGTCTTGTAGTTCTGCTGCTATCGCTCGTGGTCGCAGGTGCGACATACATTGTGTACCGAAGGCGTTTCAGGCAGGCTCACTTCCGTTACAACAAACTGGACAGTGATGGAAACTATGATTTGGAGACTGCTACGCCCGATCGTGCACCGAAACATCCCTGGACATTGCTCACTCCGGTGTCTTCTAGTCCAAGATCTGCGTTTGGGTCACCAGGCGCACACTTAGGCAAAGCGGTTCCGCTGTCTCCCGTCGCCGAAGTTAACTTTGAGATTCAGGATACTTCGGTACCGCGAACTCATACTCCGGTCGTGCCCGCTCACTCGCTTGCTTCGCGATTTCTGGAAAATATGGAATCCCTGGGCTCCGGGATCAAGAAGTCATTTTCATTGGAGAGCGTTACAGCACGGATCGCTGCCGGTGGAGGAGATTCCCTGTTGTCCCCAACTGTGCCTCAACTGACGGCGCCTCCACCATCCAAAACTTCACGACTTCGAGACGTAAAGAGGAGCGACGAGAAAGTGAACGATAGAGTCCACGGGCGGTCCGTGAGTGAGCAACCTCAAACAAAGAGTCCAATAGATGGTCATTCAATGAAGAGATCAAGTAGTGTAAATAAATTGAGCAGAAAAACTGCTTTGGATTGAATAAAGTGAGACTCTCGCGTCTCGTGTCTAGGGTTTTGAGCCGGCATCATCGACGAGTTAAATATACACATGGCAGGATTTATTGATGGGGCGCGCGAGCCGAAGGATGATCTGGATTCCAAGCTCAACATATGGAATCTGCCACGTGAGCTGTTTGAGATGTTCTGTTATCATAAGTCTCACCAATCGCAGACATGTCGGACATCCCTCCCAATCTAATCCCACTCTCTTCTCTTCACTAATGTCTACCTCTGCCTTTCGCGCAATTTCGGCTACGCGTGTCTTAACGCAATAACTCTATTGGCACCCCAAAGAGCTCAAAGTTACTCCCATTTTGGAAAGAATCGTTGCGCTCCCTGTGGAACTGGCGCCACTCATACCTGTATCAGTGACGACAAATGAAGAATTTTGCATGCTCCTCGAATCGGTTGGAGGTATTCTCGCTTGTGTTCAATTGTGGTCAAGTAATGGTCAAGTCGTAACTTTGCGATGAACAGAGCGACTCCTTCCGGACCTCTTTTTTGATGAGGAGATGTTACTGGATACTTCTAAAGGAAAACAACGAAGTGGGCGATACACGTCCCGCGTCGAAGAATCCACTTGGAAGGGGCAACAATGCTACTTCACATTCGTGGACATTACAATCTCAGAATCTGCGGACATGTCGTCAACGGATGCCGACCACCATGACTCTGACGTTCAGTCAGCTAAATCAGAGTGTGTTGTGTATCACAAACGGGCGACCTCTTATGTAAGCCCGAAGTTCGAGATTCTCAGCGAATCGAATTACGAGGAGAAATTCGACGTGGAACGAACCTATTTGCTTCTTGAGATGATTGTGTCGGATGATGAGGAGCGACTTGTCGTGACCGAGTCGGTCAATCGAAATCAATCCTCAAGTTACAGTTTCCGTAGAACAGACGTGAAGGGCATTCTTACAGCAGGTGCGCTACTACGAGATCAATTTACGTGTGGAGTGAAATCGCTCAAAGTAATCGCTGAAAGGCACGGAACTCTTATTGAGGCGATTGTTGGGTCGTTTACCGAACCATCACAGGATTGAAGTCATGAGTTATAGCACCTTTGGAGGCTTCAATATGGTGACCATGTTGTCTGAATCATCACCGAATGAAAAGGATCATGTATTGGTCACCAAGCACAGTACCTCGATGGGGGATTATGTCAGTGCAACGTTCGACTCGTCACGGATCTGCGAGACCTTGGAGACATATGAATGGAAGTTTCGAAAGGCTACGTGTAGGTTCTATCTGTGTGGTGCTAAGACAAAACCTCCAACAAAAACCCGCCAAAGCGCAAGTTGTAGGGAGCAAATGGGCAGATTTCGATGGTGACATCGAAAAACTTTCGGAGTACACTCACAACAAGGTGAACCCCATTCGCTCGTGAGCGCAATTTTCATCCATGAGTTTATGCATATCACCTTATCCAGTCCATTGTTATCGCCGAGACCGAACATTACCTGGACGAGCACCCAGAATTGAAACATATCATCTCCGACTACCTTCAATTTCTTCTTTACAAGAAACCTGAAGATGTTTGGAGCTTTACTAGGGATTATTTCACTGTTTGACCCTTTAATAGCATGTTGCATCTGCCACAAAACCCCCCTTTTTTCAGGCGGACATCGTCGGCAGTCGGGCTGAACGCCATGACACAAGGCGCTTTACAATGCACAAGGCCGAAAACATGACCCAATTCGTGAGCGGTTTCTTTGAATAGCAAGCTTTGAAAGTTATCAAAAGACCGATCAAGTCTTGCCATCGATATAACCTGAAGTGCATGTGTGTGGAAGAACCTTCAAACTGAATTCGCCAGAGGTTACTCACAGCCCCCTTCATGTACTTGGCCGCACCAAAGACGAAGCTTCGTCCGCTGTATCATTGAGATATTATTTTAGGTGATCATATACTTAAGCTGTGAAGATAACTTACCTGACGTAGGCGTCTTCCGAAAGGATCACGAGGAAAATGCACCGGTTTTTCGCGTACGGAACGCCGAAAGGGCCCACGGTGTCAATGATTCCACATGCATCCCACTGTTGTCTCGAATCGTTCCACAGAGGCTGGTGGAAAGTGTGATAGCGAAGAATCCTTGGAGTGGGTGTGAAGACGACTTGGATCGATTTTAGGCAAGGTCCAAGCGCTCTCAAGAGCTGGTGCACGAATATGGATTCTTGGTATTGTGACAGCTTCACGTTTGGTGGGACAAAAAGAACGAGAGATGCCATTGTGAACTTTTGGTGATGTCAACTGCCCTATTGCTTTTTGGCCAGGCATAATTTTGCAAATAGTCCACATGAAATATCTCGCTAGGTTTAATACATTCTTACCTTTCACCGTTTTCGTGTTTTTAGGGATTTGAGAGAAATTGGAACACTTCTCACTTTCGGTTTTTCATATATTTAGGTGTTTACTTTTCGGCCAAGGGAGACAACCCCGCCGGAAGTATCGTATCACGAAGATTGCGGAAAGACTATGTCGTAGATAGTCGGCCATATCCTCTCCGGAGTTCTCCTCCTGTCTGTCCGCAACGGGAACACCGAACACAGAGTAACATGAGGTGCCCTCGATTCTGAAGCACAAAGAGGCCGAGTATGATCGGCGAGGAGCTCACACCATGGTCAGAAGAAGCTTCGAGCTGCGGCGTGTCAGATAAGACGTAGTTGCACTTGAAACCGAAGTCATCTCTGATGTGGCCCGCACAATGCAATGGTGATAGTCTCAACAGGGATTGCACCTAAACACTTGTAAAATCGAAATTGTACTATTTCACGAAAAAGACTGAAGTTCAAGAAAATTCGTAATGCGCCAAAAGTGGGTGAGGCTTGGCTGAACCGATTGCTCATTTTTGCATTATTTCAGTGGCTGAAAAGCCACGTTATACGTCAGCAACAAGGCGAAGTGTGAATTCCGAAGTATAAATTGAATTACATCACATTACAGCTACCCCGTCCCGAAAGTCCCAACGGTCCAGATCCCCTTTCAATTCCTTCTCGAGCCCATGCAGATACTATCCTCATCCGTTCTCGTGGTGATGTCATCTAATGAGACACTGTAAGAAGCATAATCAAGCACATATCACAAACTAGCTCACCTTGAGTAGTTGATATTTCGACCATTCCGACACAGGGAGTATTCCAGCCAACCAATACGAAAATCCTGCCATGTCTTCAGCAGGGGGTAATGGTCCATGCATCGCGAGGAGTTGGCGACGTTCTAGCGGTGGGAGCTGCATCAACTGGAGCTGAACGAGCCGTCGTGTTTCGTTGTACGCGGTGTGAATCGGATCAAACGCCGTCGTGGCGGGTTCAATACCAGGCCCAGCGCTGGAGTCTGGCTCGCTCGTTTGTCCCTCCAGGCCAGCAAACATTGCTGCTTCCTCCGCAGTAGGTTGGTCGATGATTGTGTCCTTGGGGGATTGTGGCACATTTGCTTTGTACCCCACCCCTTGGACAGCAATTTCATCGCTGTCGTCGTCGTCCTCTACGCGCTGAACTAGTGCGGTGTGGTAGCCGTCTTGCGTCGCACCGCGTTCTACAATGCGGAATCGATATAGTGCAACACTAGAGACAAGGCATCTTGCGAAAGACACTTCTTTTCACAAATTTTTCAATGTGACCAGAAGCGTATGTCAAAAACACACCTTGGCAGTGAGCTTGGATCCTCATTGCGAAACGATCGAACAGGGTCAAGTGCGCGAATCTCTGAAGAATCATTGTTCAACGGAAACGCAAAATGCTTTAAAATAACGAGGAAACACACCGAGCATTGTCCCGTATTCCGCTGGGTTTCCTTCTCTGTCTGCGGGATAGCACATACCAAATCTCCTGCTGGACTCCATCGCGCGATTCATGAGGAGGCGATATCGAGGCTTAAAGCCATGTATAAGCACACCCCCGAATTGGCTACGAAGAAGCACGCATACTTACCTCAAAAACGTGAAGGTAGCATGGTGCGGTTGGCAACACCAAGCTGCACACGAAAATGCCAATGAAGCGGCTCTTCTCTGTAAGTTCCCTGTGGAGCATCATCGAGCGCCTGCGATAGGCGATCCCGTGTTGACTTAGCAATATCTGGAGCAGAGTTTTGTTGGGGGGACGATGTTGAAGATGCTTTAAACTGGGGAGAGAACTACGACAGGTTGGGCAGGGATAATTGCTCAGTGGGATAGACCGGGGAGGTGGTGAAAAAGGTGAGGAAGAGACGGTAGGCGATACATTGGATGGAAAATCGTTGGAAGAGCTTGTCTCGGGTGACGAGGGCAAGGTTGCGCTTGGAGGTGAGCCTTCGCTGGGCGGTGGTCGTGGGGGACGAATGGTGGCTGCCGACATGTGTTCAACAGCTTGAAGAAGGCAGCTTCGGCATGTTGTGTGTCCGCATGGTGTTGTGAGAGGATCATTAAGCAGATTGTAGCACACGGGACACTCCAATTCTTCTTGTGGTATGTGGGGAAAGTCCCGAATTTCCTCGCCCGCGACGTCGGCTATCCTCGACGCATCTGCTTCCTGATCTTTGCTCGATAAAACCGGAGAATCACGACCAGTAAGGTACGTTTGGAGAATCCGTGTCACGACAAAGTCGCTCCTCTCTGAAGAATAGAGATGGGCTCCATAAGGACAATCAGGCACCGGGCATTTGTAGTAAGTCTTTTGGGGATGTGGGTGCGGGATCGCGGGGTGGTCGGCGATGTCGGATGGGTTGGCTGTAGCTACGATCGCCGTCAGACAGGCGAGGCAACAGGAGCTGCCACAAGGCAAGACAACAGGGTTCGAGAATGGGTCTTTTTTGCACACTGGACATGTGACTGTGATCCGTCGATCCATTGTTACCGCTAATTCGTCCAGTTCTTCATCTTCGAACGGATTCCCCACACTCGAGTCCGGAAACTCATCGAAATGGTGATCTTTTTCCATTCTAATGCGTCGTGCGTTCTATTCACACATAAAACATTTCCCCTGAGCTCGCGATCAAATCTCCCCAGCGTCGGCTCTTTCACCTGTTCCGCGCCCGCGATTTAAAATCTCACTGTCAAGATGTTTAAAATAAAAATAAACATGTCTAGTCTTTTTTCTGCAGTCCATTGGATATCCTGCCGTTTATTGCATCCCCCACAGTTCGCCGTGGCTTTACTAAACGGGGAAGGTCAACGAAGTCTCGACCATGCTTGAGAATATCGTAGACGCAGAATACAATAATCGCAAGGAAAAAGAGAGTGTAGAGGAGCTGAGAGCTGCGAGACGGTGATGGCAGAAGAAATCCTCCGACAAGCATGATGAGCGCAAACATCAGAAGGTAGGGGAGCTTTGTGATGAGGTCAAATGAGGGTCGGTGGCCACATGTGCACATTCGCAGACTCACTGTTCGGTATCTCCATCCACGATCACCTTCCACAAGTGGGCTTGGTCCCCCTGGTCTCACTTCGTACACTCCGGTTACGAGATCAAAAGCGTCTTGTCTCGAACCATCCATAAAGTTATTCCGCACGTATCGAGTAATCGAGTAGGTAAGGTCAGCCAGAGCACCTTGAGTGGTGCGTTTGCCTGTTCTGGTGAAGTCGGTTTTCATGGCGGGTGTGCCAGAGTATTGGATAGAGATTGCGTCTGCATGGTCTGCCCACACTGTTCGAACCAAAGGATCAATATCATCAAACGACATTGTCGCAAAAGAAATTGGTATCCTACCAGCTTTGAATTTCTTCTCAAACACAACTGCATCCTCAACTGTCTCCCTCTCGGTCAACGCTCCAGCCTCCCTGAGCTGCAGAGTGAGGGCCCTGCGCGCAAGAACACTTTGCACAACGTTTGTGCGATCGAGGCAGTCCACACAGTTCGTTCGAACCACCGATGTCTGATTACGCACAAGGCGCCCATCACGGTCCAAGGCCGTGTATCCTTGCTGAGCGAGCTGAGGCGCAATGGAGTCGATAAGGTTGGAAATGCGGTCCCAACGCATGTTGCGACATTCATGATGGAAATCAAACCACGTGTACCTAAATAGTCAGAACGTTGATAATGTAGCGTTTTGGGACAGCAAACAGACATACGTTATCTTCGGATCTCCAAGCTGTTTCACTATCTGTGTGTAAGCAGTGCCAAGACGACCTTCACTGCCTTTCTTGTTCACCAAATTCACAGCAATTTGATTCCCATAAATGGCCTCTTGCTCGGCGAAGTGCTTCTTAAAACTGTCAAGCTACATTTGGATTCCAAAGTGACGTCGTGATCAATTCAAGTTGTGGTGTTCCAACATCACACATGGTGGCCAGGCCCTTTCACAACTTACGAGCCTTCCAGTCTCTTCAACAACAATCGTTGGAGTATATTGAACGTTCACGTTCTGCTTCCAAAACACGGGCACGGAGCCCCTTGTTTGCACATAGGACCATCTATTAGGACGAGAGCGATCAGCAAGGGGCTCTGCCACTTCTGCGAGCTGCTCGGTCTCGACGTAGTTGGAGACATTGCCGTCCTCGTCAATACCACGGGAATGATAGCGAGTTCCTGCACGTTTGGTTTCCCTCAACACCCAATTGAAGTCGCGAAGTTGTATGCGACGCACCGTTTCTGTGGCGACTTCGTCGTGCAATTAGAGCAAAGTTGAAGAACTTTCCATTGATATTAGCGGGTGAAATCTGGACAGCTTTCGAGGTGGTGCGGGTGAGAAAGAGCTGGGAAAATCCTGGAGACTGTGACTTACATCCACAAATGATTGGAAGAATGAATCCGCTCAACTACAACAGAAGTTACTAAGAATGTGGCGAAACACATTTTGAAGGCAGCATTACCCACGTCATGTTGAGGTGAGCTAGCGTCAATCAGTTTGGTCGCAAGATGCTTGTTGTAAAAGAAACGATCGTCCGCCTGGGAAGAGGTAACCCGAACATTCGTCACCAAGAATGAAGACAAAAATTAACCCCCCACCTTCTGCCACAGCGGTCTCGTATCTGTGGCCATCTTGGACTGGCGCTGGAGTGATTGTGTGAGTTGGTAGGAGTAGGAGAAGAAGAAATTATCCAAGCCGAGCACTGCCTCGATCATGGCAAGGTACTGTTCATCATCATTTTTCTACACGATGTATAAAAATCGTTGCGCCAGAGGTTTCGACTTGGAAAGAAGTACCAAATACCTCAACTTGAGCCAAAGCTCGATTTCCTCTAGTAAAAGGAAGAATCCGATGTCCCTTGACTCGGTATACTTCATTATTTGCCACATATCCGAGACTTTCGCGTTCAGTGATTACAATGAGATGGTCACCTTGAAGATGAAAGGTGAATGTAACCTTTCAAACGATGATGCACATCCATCATTAGCACACCTGCATTAAGGCGAACGATTCCAAAAATTCCGTATACGAGGAGTTCCTCTTCGTGGCGAGGTGTGTAAGGACCTTTTGGATGGTTAGCGTTTCACGTCGAGACCCAAAAGCACCAAATGAATTCGAAGAGCGACTGAGCTTACCGTTAAGCTTAACATCTCCCGTGTCTCTGTATATAACCAGAGTCTGTTTATTTGAGCTCTGCGCTTCGAATGTGAACGTGTCCGGGGAGATATAGAGGTTCAGGGAATCGTGGACCGACTGAGACGACATCGTCGGAGATGGAGCAAGTAAGTCCGGAAAGGATTGGCAAGGTGGTGCCGGGAAGGAAGGAAAGGAGGTAGGATTTCACGTGCTGAGCGTTTTGTGGCGAATAATTCAGCCGATGGGGTGAAGTTCATGCATCCCTTCAATCCGTTTCGCAACGATCCGCCAGACTTTGCACAAGTCGCTCGCCGATTTCCTTCCCTTCGGCCTTATCTTACGTTCTCGAAATCGGATCCATCATACGCCCAAATCGACTTCCACGACCCACGTGCCGCTCGAGAGCTATGCTATGCGTTGATGGCGACAAAATTCAACATAACTCTTGAAATCCCTCTTGACTCGCTTATTCCACCGATTCCTAATCGGATCGACTACCTGCTGTGGTGCTTGGACCTCTCGAAGGAGAGCGAGAGTGGGATGCCACTCAAACCTCCAACCCTTCTTCCACAAAAGAGAAACGGGAAATTCGAAGAGCCTGGCGTGAAACGGATGAAACGGATGAATGAATCTTCCACCCGAAGCCCGGAGGGGAGCCCGTTCGAGATGACACAAACATCCGAGACGTCCCTGACCACGCCGGAAGTCGCTAGTTCTCAGAACGAAATATGGGCCATCGACGTTGGAACAGGCTGCTCCTGTATCTATCCGCTTCTTGGATCGAGGCTTGATCCGCGGCTACGATTTGTAGCCATCGAAGTCGATGAACGCAGTGCTGAATATGCGCAGTCGAATGTGGAGAAAAACGGTCTTGGCGGGGTGATCGAAGTGATTCTGAACAGGGACGGTGGCGTAATTTTTCCACCGTCTATTTTTGCCCGACGGGGATATGAGTCCACACTATTGGAAAGGATTGTCCGGAATCACCCAACGGGCAATGTCATGCTTGACAACAATACTGAAAAGAGTGATGAACTCCATGCCGACAAACGCCGAAGCCCTAAACCTGAAAGAACGGAACTTCTCTGCACTCCCTCAGTGCAAGATTCGAAGAACATTTCTTCCGAAACGCCGCAAAGTGAAGGACCACAATACTCAACCGACATTTTATTTCCTGCTGCCGGTATTCCTTATTATAGCTTTGCAATGTGCAATCCACCATTCTTTCGGCACCCAACAGATCGCCTTATCAAAGCTACTCTTCCCAGCTCGACGCATAGCGGCTCTCTGACCGAGACGGTGGTTCCCGGAGGTGAAGTGGCGTTTGTAAAGCGAATGTTCGAGGAAAGCCGTGACCTGAAGGATCGGGTGAGGTGGTGGACGAGCCTTTTGGGGAAAAAAGAGGATCTAGAGACTTTGAAAAGCGTCTTGCGAAGCGAAGAAGTGGAAGTGAGAACGGGAAGGATGCGACAAGGACGTACAGTCAGGTGGTCAATTGGGTGGAGTTGGAAAGTGGGAACAACATAGTCGGAAAAAATTTATGTCTCGCGAGCTATTCCCACTTGGCATTCCATAAATTATTCGCAGAATAGAGAACATAGAACTGCATGATAAAGATACTGTGGCCACATACGTGATCCACAACATCCAACCATGGCCGATATGGAAGTCGATGAGCCTCAGACCGAAGCGCAGGCTTCCAAGGGGAAAGCCAAATCGAAGGAGGCTCTGGCTCCCGGTAAAAAGCGATTTGAAGTGAAGAAGGTGCGTTTAACATCGCCCGACCGTCTTGTTGGAGCAACCAGGAGGAATTAGAATTGTCTGGGAAGCCAAAAACAAGAGAAACAATGAAGAATTTGGTGGCAGTTGAAGAATGAACGATTGGTGGATGCTGGAGGTCCCAGTGATTCCTGTTGGTCGAACGATCATAAGGACCTATTGTTGACTTCCGCTTCATTTACTATCACATTACTGACACCATTTGATACCCTGCTTTGGTTGACGTACGGCGGTGCCTTGTGATTATAACCGGATTGTCCTTCATTCTAAAGTGGAACGCGGTGGCTCTCTGGGCTTGGGATATTGTCGTTGACAACTGCGCCATCTGCCGAAACCATATCATGGATCTCTGTGAGCATTTGTGGAGATTTATCACGGAGTATTGCACTCCCCCTTACCAGTGATCTCCAAGGCATTGAATGCCAGGCAAATCAAGCGTCGGCGACCAGCGAAGAGTGCACTGTAGCCTGGGGTATATGTAATGTAAGAATTGAGCTTTTCTGTGGTCTCTTTTTCGGCGAAATTGAAGAGAATTCCACTCAGCACGCATTCCACTTCCACTGTATCTCGAGGTGGCTGAAGACACGACAAGTGTGTCCATTGGATAACCGAGAGTGGGAGTTCCAAAAGGTTTGTCATGCATTTGCGTCTGCGCGTCATGGTTACGTGTTGAACCTCGTTCCCTCTCAATGTCGCTAGTATGGTCGCTGAGAGGACAAGCATTACATCACTCTCGTATCACGTTCAAATTTGATTTACAAGCGAAAGAAATGCGAAATAAACTTGATTCTGAGAATCACTCATAGCTTCTGTACGCGACCAAACTCTCCACCCGGTGCACACCAGTGCCGAAACCTCTGAGTCGCACATGTTGAGCATTCTCAGGGAGCAGATGGGCATTATCTGAGTCTTTCCAGTCAGGGGGGATTTCAGCATTTTTATCGGTGTATGCTAAGACGTTGAAGGTGCCTTCAGAAAGACGTTATAGGTCTACCAAAAGGACCAGTTGTACTCAAAGAACGCATCTCACAAGGTTCATCGAGGATAGGAAGGAATGAGACTGAAGCGGTAATCTGTCGGAGTACAGCTTGAATTTCATCGTGAATTGCCTTCTCTGGCTTGAGTCCGCGGGATGTGATAGATGCACTACCATTGAGGGTAACAATATCGAAGTCACATCAATGGCACGCGAATAGATCCTAGAATTGCTTACTCTTGATTCTTTGGGTCCTTCTCGAGCTGAACATCAAACTGCCACCGTTCCACGGTTTCCCGCGTATCCTTCGAAATAATAACCAGAACGAGCTTGCTAATCGCCGACGCCATCAGCCAACCTGTAAAGTAGACACTGCATTAAGTCGATAGCAAGAGTGTGGTCGAAAATCATCTCACGTTCGACTTGAGATAGTAAGGTTTTCAGATACGTTTGCACCTTTTCATCCGTCGAGACCAGGAGATGTAGACCGTATTTCTTAAACGATTTGAAATCTTCGGGAGCTAAGCCATAGAGGACGCGGATTATGGTGGGATCGTGAGCCAATCGGCGGTTTGCGGCGTGATGCAGTGTCTCCACATACCATACAATCCTCGCTGGTAGAGAATACTGGATGAACGATCACGATCATTCATGAAAACACACACTTCGACATGTCAGGAAGTCGCGCTCACCTGTTCAGTCCATATTCTGCGTTTCGATCGAGAGACAGTGAAAAGAGCGCTTTCAAGCATCGGCGCATCACTCAGGAGGGACGATCGCTGACACACCAAAGAACTCCGTAACGATATCCGTGCTTCCTTTAAGGGTCAGGCGAAACTTGTTGGTGGTACCCGCCAGCATCGTTGAGAATGATGCTGAAATGATTCGACGCGGCTCAGTGAGAGTTGCAGTGGCCAGCACCACCAATTTGGCCAACCATTATTGACACTATATGGAGAGCTCTTATGCTAATCACAGGTTCGACACTTTTTGGGTGCATTTGATGGTCCAAGAAACAGACGCAGCATCCCATTCTAAAATAAATCGAAGTAGCCAAGCTTTGTTCTGCAATCGTTTTGAGGAGAAAATTTTAATAGAGCGGGGTGATTTTGTGTAAAGTGTTTGGAAGGGCAGAACTGCAACCCCACTTCGTTCCATTCCAAACACAACCCAAACCAATCGCTCGCCAGACGTGGCTGAAAGCCCGAAGACGCCCTTCTATAGCACTACTGGACCTCAAATCTGCTCGAATTCTGCCCGCATTGCCGTCAAATTCTTCAAATCAACCTATCAACTCCACTCATCCCGACAAAATTCGACTTTTATTCGTGATTTCTTGGAAACTGAACCACACTCACCCCGAATCCACGTGAATATTCAAAGGTACGCAGTAAATCCGGGTTTTCGAGACCCGCAGCTCACGATCCACTCTATGTCATCTTCATTCTGTTACTTCTGCTTGTAGATGGCAGCAACGTCCGCTGCGAACTACAATTTCAACTACGCCAACGAGACAGGTTAGTTTTTTGTGCCATCCGTGCTTAGCCTCCAGTTCTGGATAAGAACATATTGTTTCGTTTCTTTGTCGATTGCCCCAATTGCCAACAGATGCTTTAGCCAATTTTCTGGAGAAGTTTGAAATTCGTGAAGATGAAAACCAAATGGAAGTGGACACCCCTCGGTCTTCCCGGCGACGTCCCGCTGTCAACGTTCGTCGAAAATATCAGGATCAGCTGGTAGCTATGCCAACAACAGTAAACGTCCCCCCAAAAGACAACAGCTCCTCTAATATTTGATAGAAAGCAATATCTGATGGGGAATCTGATACCATCACCGTCGAGCTGGACGATCTGAACAATGTTTGTCACACTTCCGCTTTGATTTGCCATCACTTACTCATTGAGAGGTTCATAGAGCGATGACATCGACGAATCCTTGATTCAACACATCCAATCCAACACTAAACGCTATATTGATCTCTTTAGTCGTGCAATCGACCGGCTGCTACCCGAAAATCACGGACAAGTGAGATATGGCCGATCTCCACGACTTGATCACCTTAGTTGTTCAAATCGTACCCCTCCTTTCCACTTAGATCACCGAAGAATCCTCCCCACTTGAAGTTATCATGTACCAACGTCGACGGATGCAGCAAGCCGGCCAAGAGAATCAAAACCCGGCGTTGCCCCCGAACCAACCCCCGCAATACCCACCAGCACTTACAAGGCGGTTGTAGGTTCAGCGTTGCAACTTTCTGTCTCGATATCGATCTTATGCCCTTTGGCATACTTCCCAGCAATGTCTTCATCAAACCGCTTTCGAAAGACAAAGCCCTGGCAGTTCGTGATGTTCACGCTTCACGCATTGGACATCTTGTCACCGTTCGTGGGATCGTGACTCGTGTGAGCAATGTGAAGCCTTTGCTGAAAGTTGCGGCATACAGCTGCGACAAATGCGGGTCCGAGATTTTCGAGGAAGTATGTTTGCTTCCCATTCGGAAGTAGTGTTTTCTCGTGCTAACTGAAGTCATTCTATTTAGGTCACCAAGCAACAGTACACCCCGCGCAGTGAATGTCCTAGTCAACAATGTAAACAGCAAGGGACGCGCGGTGTTCTCTATCCTCAGACAAGAGCGTCGAAATTTGAGACTTATCAGGAAGTCAAACTTCAGGAGATGGTATGACTACCATTAAAGTTGAGCGCACAAACATTTTTGAACCGATTTTGTTAGACCGATCAAGTTCCGATTGGTCACATTCCTCGAACAATGACAGTGCATCTTTACGGATCTCTTGTGAGACAGGTGAAACCTGGTGACAGCGTTCACATCGGGGGAATATGGGTGCCAACACCTCATGTCGGTTACGCTGCCCGTTTTGCCGGGCTTATCACCGACACCTTCCTCGAAGCTATGCACGTGACTCAGCTTAAACAACAATACAGCCAGATGACGATATCCCATGATGCGCAAGCTCGGATTGAGCAGCTCGCGGATGACCCCGACACGTACGAACTCCTCTCCAAATCCATCGCGCCGGAAATTTATGGCCACGAGGACGTCAAAAAGGCACTTTTACTACTTTTGGTCGGAGGTGTGCCAAAAGAAACTGGCGATAGCATGAAGATTCGAGGGGAGCTCAATGTCTGCCTCATGGGAGACCCTGGTATGGCCAAGTCTCAGCTGTTAAAGTACATCAGCAAAATTGCACCACGTGGAGTGTACACCACCGGTCGGGGCTCCTCAGGCGTCGGTCTCACGGCTGCGGTTACGAAAGATCCTGTCACCAACGAGATGGTGCTGGAAGGTGGCGCCCTCGTGCTTGCGGACAATGGTATCGCTTGCATCGATGAATTCGACAAAATGGACGAGTCAGATCGAACAGCGATCCACGAGGTGATGGAACAGCAGACCATCAGTATTGCGAAGGTGAGTCGAGATACAAAGCAAAACGTCAAGTGCATTTGCTAAGCACCCCGATGATAAAATAGGCTGGTATCACAACTACCCTCAACGCTCGTGCGTCCATACTTGCCGCAGCCAACCCCGCGTTTGGTCGATACAACACCAAGATGCGACCCACCCAAAACATCAACCTCCCTGCTGCACTTCTTTCCCGTTTCGATCTACTCTTCCTCATCCTTGACAAAGCCGACGACGACGATGATACAAGGTAAGAGCGAAGCATTTGTTACTCGTGTAATACTAGCTTACAAACGGTTACGCGATTTGCTTAAGACTCGCCAAGCACGTCACATACGTTCACCAACATCTCAAGCAACCTCCCACACCCGACTCGAACCGTCTCGTCTCCATCGATTTGATGAAGCAATACATTTCTCGAGCTCGTCAGTTCCGTCCGCGCCTTTCCAAGCAAGTTGCCGACTACGTTGTCAACCAGTACGTCAAAATGCGTGGGGACCAGACCACCAGGGAACTTCAGTACACGAGCGCGAGGACCCTGCTGAGCATTATTCGAATGGCGACCGCAAAAGTATGTAAATCGTCGAAACCTCTTTCGACTATATGACTACCAACCATTTTCGCTCCTGTCATTTCCCCGCCCTCTTCAAACAGGCACGTCTCCGCTTCTCCGATGAAGCGACCGAAGAAGATGTGCGGGAAGCTGTCCGTTTACTCGATGTGTCAAAGTCCAGTCTCGCCACCGCGCTCGGGGCCGCGGAAGACACGGACCCGTCGGACAGAATCTACTCGGTTCTGCGCGAGAGGGCGCAGGGAGCAGACGGGGCGTTCAGGAGCGTTCGGTGAGTTGCACCCCGAGTGGGCCGGGTTGCTTTCAAGTTTCACCAACACCTCGACCGACACGTGCAGAATCGCCGACCTCGAGTCCGCGTGCCGTGCCAAGGGCATTACGCAGACGCAAATCGACGCCTTCTTTGACGAGTACACGGCGATGGGTGTCATTGAAAAAACGGGCACCACCGTGAGGTGGATCCACACCGGGGCGGACGGGGACGACGTCGAGGAGGACTATTAGAGCCGCGCGGGCGAGCACGGCGCGGGGTGTGTGGGTTCGGTTGGTTTTGGAGCGGCCTGTAGTGTATATTGCGCGAGTTTATTTGGAGGTTGGATCGATCGGAGCGGACGGGAGCATAATTTTAGCAATGGTGTAGAAAACTTTGCATGGATGCGCCCAGGCAAATACATAGTGTTCCACGAATGAGATAGGTTTACAAATTCTATAACCGAAGCGCCCCCCCTTCATCTCCGCGCCACAGACACGCCGACCTGCTCCACGTCCGTTGCGTCGCTCCACCGTTCCACCGAGCCGTCTTGCGCCAGCCGCACCAGCCGAGGATAACCACTCCCGGCGAGGTATACGGGCGCGGGCGGCGAGGAGAGAGAGTGCACGTGGTGGTGGTAGAAGAGTGCGAGTTCTGGCGCACAAAAGCGGCGAGGGACGGCGTGGGTTGTGGGTCGGGGAGACGTGGCGTGGGATAGCATGGGTTGAGCAGGCGAGGCGAGGAGCCGGCGTGGGGCGGGAGCGTGGGGTCCGCGTGCGGCGAGCACACATGACGAGGGAACGTGTGCGGTGTAGGAAGCAACAACCGTGAGATTACACGAACCGCACCTCCCGCGGTCGGGCGGACGAGCGGAAACGAAACCACTCACCCCTGAAATACCCTTCCTGCATCAACGTATCATTATGCGTTCCGTTCGCGAACTCGCGCCACACTTGCACGGGGTCCTTTTTCTCCCCCGCCGCACCTCCTGCGCCTGCTCCGGCACCCGTTCCCTCCGACTCCGACCCGCCCTTCTCGCCCTTGCCCGACCTCGCAAGTCCCGCGCGCCACAGCGTCTTCATCTGGCTCTGTGGGACGAGCTCGTCCCTGGACCCGGACAGGAACAGCACGGGCGTGGAGGCGGGGATGGAGGTGAGTGCGGCGTGGGATTGCCAGGTGTCGTAGAGGAGGGAAGGTAGGAGCCCGGCGAGGGGGCGTAGGAGGGGGAGGACGTGGGGGACGAGGGTCGGCTGGCGGCGTGTGAGTCGGGGCGGTGGATGAGTGGGTGGGTTGTGTTCGACCGGGTTTGGAGTGGATGGAGGTGGGATGGGAGTGAGATTGGGACGAAGTGGGCAGCAGATAACAATGTGTATAAGTGAAATGAACCGGATTTGGGAATCAGGAGGCGGGAATCGGGAAAGGAAACGAAGGTGGAACGGGGAAGGAGGAAGGGAGTGACGTCAGGAAGGGAAGGAGGCAAGGGTAGGGTAGGTCAACGGCTCAACGCACCAGACTGGCAAACGTGTTCTCGAGGATGACGCCGCGGATGACGTCCGGATGCCGCGCGGCCGTGCGAAGCGCGACCTGTGGAGTGAGCGGGAGCGACGACGATGAGAAACCTTATTCAGCTCGTCCGTCGCCAGTCACGTGAGGGTGAAAAGAACGAGCACGTCCGTCGCCAGTCACACGAGTGAGCGTGAGAAGCACTGCTATCGCACTTGGGCCTCGTTCTGCTCCGAGAGAGTATGCCGCTTCACTTCACGACTCCTTTGCCTCCGCCTCCGCGCTCGGTCAGCGCAATCGCCCTTAGACCTCGAGTCCTCCCTCCGTCCTCCGTCCTCCATCCTCCATCCTCCACCCTCCACCCCCCGCCCGCCACGCAACACCCACCGCCCCCCCAATACTCTGCCCATACACCACGACCGCACTCTCCCTCAACCACGGATGCCCCCTGACGTACTCGACCGCCGCGTCCGCGTCGCGCACGATTCCGTCCTCGGAGGGCGTGCCCTCGGAGAGGCCATACCCCCGGTAGGACAGCATGAGCACGTTGGGGGCCGGGCGGAGAAGGCGCGGGAGGAAGGCGAAGATGGGGAGGCGGTGGCCGACGTTGCCGGCGTTGGCCTGGGGGGGATGGGGGGGATGTGGGTGGGAGTGGGAGTGGTTGGTTGGTGTCTGGTGGTATTCCATTTGATGATCCTCCACGCTCGTCCACCACACCGTTGCGAGAGACACTGAACGCGTCGTTCCATGTTTTGATCCTCCACGCTCGTTCTCCACGTTGACGATAGCCACTGCTATGTGTCGTTCCATTTGTTGGTCCTCCACCCTCGTTCGCTACGTTGGCGAGACACATTGAATGTGTCCCTCCATGTGTTGTCTCTAGCAGACTCGCTCGGTCCGCGGACAGGGCCTAGGGGCGCTAGGGCCTCGGCGCTCACTGCGCTCGCCCACACTCACATGAAAGAAAACAATCGTGGTCTCTGAAAAGTCGCCATAGGGGGCCACCTTGGCATCCGTCGCCGGAGCAGTTGACATTCGATCTGCACCGGCCCTCCACCTGAGTCCGTCCTCCGACGTTTCCTGCACAAGCGCCTGGTCAACACGCGACTTGCGGTCGTCGGATGCACCGGAGCCCCATATGAGATAGGCGCGGACCTTGACGCCGTCGGACGCTGTGAGGGTGAGGTCGTGCCATCTGTGGATGGAAAAGTCGGATGGCTTCGCGACCGATGTGCGCGAGCCTGCGGGGATTGACGCTGGAGGGGGGTAAGTGCGGGATGGGATGGGGTGGGAATGAGTGGGGGAGGGAGTGAGTGCGGGTGGTGTAGGCGAGCAAGGGAGAGGGGAGAGGGCAGTCACCAGGGTATATGAGCGAGCGCTGAAACACGTAGAGCAGCGTGACAATACCGCCGCCCGCAACCAGCGCAAGAAACGCAATGTTCTGCACAGCGGACACGAACTCGGGCATTGGGGGGAGTGTGCTGTGGCCAAGCCGAGGCGGACAAAGGGGATTAGCCGCGACGCACCCCACAGCGATCTGTTCGCATTCGAGTTCATGTGCACGCTCGGGTAAGTCGCCACTCCCCTTTTTCTGTGTGTTTTGTCGCGGTAGTAGGCAGATGCGGGCGCGGGACTTACAACTCAAGTAGCCTCGACTACTTGGCCGTCAAAAAATGAACACATACCGATCTTCCCCATCAACCGGCCCTATCACCCACGCCCAACGCACGACCCGTTCCCATGGACTCCGCAACTCCCCTACTCAAGTCCTACGAGGTACGCTTGCTGCTGTTGCGTTCCGCCCGCTCATCCCTGTCGGCTCCGCTTCACCTTCCACACCCCACAAAGCTCGCTGTACCCGATGCGCCCGGCGCAGATCCCAGTGCGACGCTACGATGGGATGCACTCGGGTACGCAATCAAGGGGAAAAAGCTCATCGAGGGGATCTCGGGCGCCGTGTCGGCAGGTAAGTCCGCGCGGACCCCGCGGCGTTACCTTCCGCTGGGGAGATATGTATATCCAACCTACACACCCTTCACCGTTGCATATCCGCATTTGTGATCCTGAAACACACGCGCGGTGATCGTTAGGTGAACTGCTCGGGATTCTGGGGGGGTCTGGGTCTGGAGTGAGTAGGCCAACTTGCGACCGACGGAGGCTTAAGCGCGATAGCGCTGACCGAGACTGTCCCCCGGAGGCGAGATATACGGCGCGAAGCGCAAGTGATTCAGCGCGGAGCGCATATTGCCTCCGAGGCCTAACCACGAAGCGCTGACCGAGGAGTCAGACCACCAGGAGGCGTATTCTCCACTTCTGCTGGCACGCGTTGACACAGTCGCTCGAAACACTTCCGTTGCCCTTCCTCTCCTCCACCGCCCACCCCCACCCCATCTTTCAGAAAACCACACTCCTCAACACGCTCAGCGGCCGTCTCAGCGGGGGAGACATTGCCGGGCAAGTCTTGTTCAACGACGACCTGCGCAACCCCGCAACGTGGCCGAGGGAGTACGGGTTCGGTGGGTGTTGAGCTGTGTTGAGTGGTCGAGGGTACGCTCGTACTGACGTCTCACCGATACCCGGACACTAACTCCTACTCGTACTCGTACTGACCGACACCATTAAACCCTTCCTCTCCCTCTAGTGGAGCAGGGCGACGAGTTCCACATGAACCTTACCGTCGGGGAGACCGTGGACTACACGACCACGCTTAAAGTCAGGGGCTCCGCGGCTAAGAAGGCCGAGCGGGCTAATGAGGTGCTCCAACAGGTAAGTTCCGAGAGCGGAGCGGAGCGAGGACTTCCAGGTCAAAGCGGGACAGCGCTGAGCGAGAGTATTTCAAGCAAAACGTGTAGTCATGAGGTCCCCCACCATCTCCACCTTCCCCAACCCACTCCGCACACACAACACCAGCTCGGTCTCCTTCCCTCCCGCGACACGCTAGTACGCAACATCTCCACGGGCGAGCGCAAACGCCTCTCCGTCGCGCTCGAGCTGCTCTCGAGCCCGCGCGTCCTCTTCTGCGACGAAATCACAACGGGCCTCGACAGCTTCACCGCCCTACAAACCATGGAATACATGCGCTCCATCACCGCGCGGTCCCGCACAATCTCCATCGTCACGATCCACCAACCGCGCGAAAACATCCTTGGGCTGTTTGATAAGATCATCGTCCTGAGTTGCGGCCGCGTGGTGTTCTTTGGCGCCGCGAGTGACGCCACGATGTATTTCGCAAAGCGAGGGTTTGAGATGAAGGGCAGTCTCATGAACCCCTCGGACTACTGGCTCGATATCTCGACGCCCGATTACAGGACGCCCGCGCAGCTTGAGGAGAGCCGCGCGAGGATCGCCAATCTGCAGAAGGAGTGGACCAGCGCGGCGGGGGCGGGGGTGAAGGCGGCGAGTGATGATGACGGTGTGTTGTCGGCGGTTGGCGGTTGCGTCATACACCTGTGGCTTCGGGAGTATGGAGTGGAGAAATGCTAACCTGCCCATTGTCCCGTGAAGGAACACTCCGTGTCGAGTACGCCCCTACCGGGCCGCACGAGTCCACGTACTCGCACTCGCTGTTTGTGGAGTTCGCGGAACTCGTCAAGTTGAATTGGCGCCTTGTTGTGCGCAACACGTCGCTTCATATTGCGCGAGGTATGCGTCGCGTTCACGCGGCGAGAGATCGGTGATTCCGATGTAACAGAATCTCGTCTCGTCCCTACAAGTCGCGGTCTTGGTCGTGACGTGTTTGCTCCTCTCGCTTGCGTTCTGGAGGATTGAAAAATCGACGCTGGACGGGGTTTTGAGTTTGTGAGTGCTTTCTTGAGGTTGGCACAAAAACACAAAACTTCGTGTTCCTAACAGCGGTCCTTCCGACCAGCCTCGGCTTCCTCATCTCCTACGAAACCGCATGCGTGTACTCATTCCTCGCAGATCCCGTCGTCGTATTCCTAGAGAACCGCAAAGTCTTCAAACGCGAACGAGGTGCGTCCTCTTCCCCTCTTTCACACTCCGTACCGCACCCTAACGCACCCCGTGACGCCCCCTCACAGCCGCCAGAATGTACCGCAGCTCGACGCTCTTCGTCGCCGCTTCGGCGGTGTACGCGCCCTACTACGCCTTCTTCGCCGCGATCGAGCTGGTTATTTTCTACGGGACGGTGAGCTTTGATAACCTCGGCATCACCATGTTGTCCCAGGTCGTGTTGTGGTGAGTGGCGACTTCGTCGAAGCGCTGAAACGTCTCTTTCTCATAGTTTTTTTGCGAGAAGCATACTGTTCACGAATGTCGGGCTGGCGTTAGGTCAGTCTGATCACCATCGGTAGATCCTAAATGTTTCTCGTATTCACACCGTGTTCTTCACAGGCGCCGTGGCACCAAACCATGTCATCTGCCGATCTCTCACGGCAGTGCTCACCATTGCGTGCCAGATCTTTTGCGGATACTTTGCGAGCGTCAACAAGCTTCTCCCGTGGATTAAAGGTCAGTATCGAGTCTCTTCTCGTCAGCAAACTCAAAGTAATTTATTTATCGTTTGTTTGCAGCTATTGTCCCGTCGCAGTATGCGGTATGTATTGGTCACCTTATCTCGGGTGGAGTAAAATTTTCTAAAGGGTCTCGTTGCAGCTGTGCATGTGGGGTCAAGCAGCATTCTCCGAATTTCCGCCAAAAATCAGCCTTGAAACAACCTCCGCTTCTGTGAATCCCGACATGTGCATCCTGCCCGACTTTTGTGAGTAGAACGTTTTGACTTTTAGTAAAACGTGTTTCGTAATTTAACGTTGGAAAACGGCTTCTTGACTTGCTGATGACTAACAGGGAAGAACATGGCAATTCAGTGTGGATTTGTTGGTGCGAGCATTATTCTGGGAGTGGTGTTCGTTCACTTTGGAACCACTGGCACGAAGCACAAGCTGTCCTGATCGTATACGCTCCCACCAATATAATTTTCTAATTTTTTGTATGCGAAACCGATATAATTGATCTTTAAAAGAGTGATATTCGCTTGAGGAATCAATTAATTACGAAATCATGCAAAGATTGGACGTCACCAATGCCTACACTTTGTGGGAATAAAAACACCACTTTTTCTCCTTCGCGAAAAGACACGTGAAAGGGAACAACCGACACGTGCTCGCTCTCCGCCCGCTGGATCGACACAGTGAAGGTGCACACAGCACAGACGGAAGCAGCAGGTGAGGTGGTTACGTTGTCTTTGGGGTGACGTCAAAAGAAGTGTCGTTGGATCGGGATCAGCGAGGATGGACGGACAGGAGGACAAAAGGAGATGTGGAAACATATCGGAAATGGGTCTTTGCAGGGAGAAAAGCGTCTCGGTTGCGGTGTGATCGCCTGTTGAGCTGACCCTTCCTTTTACGAAACACCACGTGCCACCATATCACCGACAAAGGCCACGCGTCTCAATCCAGGCTACAAGCATCCATCGTTCTGCAAGAACAACACCACGAATGACGGACCAGTCCGGACCGACGTCACAAAAGGTGACGGTACGTAAGCGTTCCAAACTGGTCCAACTTGCGCAACCTAACACCATTTCGATACTTTTCCAATGATTTAGTTTGACTGGAGGGAGGACGCCGGGACCGTGGCGGTTGTGGGTGATTGGGACGGATGGTAAGTTTGCGTTTGGGTTCCGATCCTAGTTGGTTTTCTGCAATATGACCGCAACCTTCAAATCTAAACAGGCAGCAGCACGCTCTCAAAAAGCAGCCCAGTGGCGTGTACTCGGTGGAGGTTGAGATAAAAAAGGTTCGTTCACGTTTTCTGAAATTGGGTGGACCGTGCGCTTACTGTCTTTTTTCTTCAACCCGCGTCACTCTGCAAGGCCGGTCCCATCAAGTACAAGTACATTGTTGATGGAACGTGGACCACCAAGCCCAGTGAAGAAACGGTCTTGGAAGATGTGAGTATATCGTTGGATCAGTGGACGGTGATTTCCGCGGTGTTTCGCGATGCACCGTGAGGGCTCTTTAGTTAGAGCATGAAGAGCACAGTTGCTCGTCGCGTGAAAGGAATGTGTGCGGTTTTACTCTCGATCGCATTCGCATTGCATAGTTTTGCGATGATACTTATATCAGGTTCCTCATTACGAACTCTCTCAACAGGGCGTCGCAAACAACGTAATCCATGCTCTCGCCCCGGCAGCGTCAGAATTTGAGCTCTCAACCGTGGACGCACCCACGGAAGGGAAGAGTGCGATCGACAAGGCCCACTCGACCGAGGGAGCCTCTCAAGATCAACAGCTCGACTTACAACACGCACAACCTGTTGAAACCCTGCAAGCTCATGGTGTCGCGGAGCTGCAGACGGTGTGTGTCTTTCGTCGAGGCAACTTATACCGAAACTAAAGTACCTCTGTCCAACTTCCCTTTTCGACCTCTTAGCCTCCTCCCTCGCCTCCTCGCCAACACGTTGCACCACATGATCAGCTTTCGGGCAGCGTAGATGAAGAAGCGCCAAGCCAAGTCGTAACGGCCGAACATGTGGCACCTCCATCTCAAGATTCCGCCTTGTCCGAGACACAGGTACGGGCTCCCCTAGAATTGAGAGCCATCGATATCTAAATTCATCAACCGTTTACTTGCAGCAATCTCGGCCTCCTCCTCCTCCTCCTCTGCCCCCTGCACCCCCGCCTCCTCCACCAACGTCCGTCCCACTCGGCACAGCTTTAGTTTCAGCGGCTGGGTATCTTGCGGGCATATTTGGAAGTGAGGTAGACGTCGCGACACGGGACTTGGAAGAAGTTGGCGAAAGCACCAACACTAGGATCAGCAACATCGAAGAAGTCACTGCCACACAAAACGACGACAACGGTCTGGAGAGCAAGGACACACTGGTCATAGATACCGGAAATGAGGCTCAGGCCCGTGTTCCCGCCATGTTTGGTCAAGATCTTGAGAAGGAAGGAGCTTCTTCGCCTCTTGTGGCTTCCGACGCACCTGGAGATGCAGAGCCAAGCGCTGCGATCGAGACAAACGTCTCACCAAGCAGTCCTACCGACTCAAACAACGCCGTTTGGGGTGGTGAAGATAACGGCACGGAGTCTGATGGATCTTCAAACATCCCCCCGGTAACAGAGCCTGCCATGAAGGCAGGTGGGGGTGCCACTCCGGAACAGAGTGCTGGGAGCGGAGGCTGGGGAGGGGCGAGTGAGCGGACACAGGGGAGTGGCGGAGGTAGGGGCTGGGGTGGTAGAAGTACGTCGGTCGCGGAGACTGGAGGGGACGGAGGGTTGTGGAATGTTGTGGACAAGCCACCAGAGGAAGCTGAAGGCATAATGAGGTCATTAAGAGGAGAAACGGAGACAGGAGGAGATGTGAGCATTCGATCTCATTGTTTCTTTTGCCTCTCACATTCCATTGAACAAATCACAGCTTCCAGGCGTGGAAGCAGAGCAGCCGACTGAAGTAAGTTCTGCGAACTCTTTTGACTCTACGGTTTATTTATTTGCGTACATGTAGCCCGAACTTTCACCTAATCAAGAACTCAGCGAAGAAGAGGCTGAAAAACTGTGGAAGAAGGTGCGTTCCATTTCGACGTGATAATATTGTAAATCATCATCTTGAATCTATGGTTTCATAGATTGTTGCGCTGGACAAAGCCCTTACCCCAAAGAAAGCAAAGTTGGAGGCTGACAAGTTGCGCGAGTACCTTTTGGCACCCGGTATGGATTACCAAAAGCTCGAGACCAAGCTCCGTGAGAACAAAATGAGGTTCCACCTCATCGCGATGGACAAGTAGGTTGCTGGCGCTTTTGTCGATTCGATGCCCCCATATTGAACATCATATTATTGCAAGGGCAATCCCCCCAAACAAGGAACTCGTGGATCCACGTCGCGGAAAAAACAAGAGATGGACTGTGATTTTTGCTTACGACCGCATGCTCATTGCAAACGGTAATTTTTTGTTGTTCAATCAAACTTGTGTGCGTTAATGTAAGAAAATTTAAAATTCATTTACAATACACAGAGAACGGGAACACACCCGAGAACCTCGAGAAACTCGCCGATGGTGGGGAACCAATTGATCGAGAAAAGGTCAACGGGGGTTTTGATGTGGGTTTCGTGTGCTGACACTGTCGCGTTTGACTCGGATCTTGAAACATTGACAATTCAAGATCCCAGATTGGCAATTCAAGAAGCTCACGCTACGTCAACAAGTCATTGCGAAGGGGGGGTAAGCTCCTCATTTCCAATAGCTATGGCATCACCAATTTCACAACACTCACTTCCAGATGTCTGCGTTGTGGAGAGTTCGATCATCGCTCTAACACGTGCAAGAGGAAAGATGAAGCGTGAGTCACTCTTGCTGGGAGGGAACCGTGAGGTAGATTCTGATAATTCTTCATTCGTAAAGGTGCTCTAAGTGTGGCCAGTCGTCTCACGTGTCAACTTTCTGTGAGTTTACAATTGTCGATTGCGGCCCATCCCAATTCACATTTACGTTTCCACAGGTTTTATGAGGGGTCGAGACGATGCAGGTATCTTCTCGTTTGTTGTTTGATCTGCGCATCCACTTCACTTACAAAACTTTTGCAGGAACCCGCTGTGATTTCCCGGGTGGCCAAGCTTCTGACAACGCAACGGAGGGCCAAGGTATGTTATTCCAGATCCACAATGTCAACACAATGTTAATGAAACAATTACATTTAGATGGAGGCGCACCCGAAGGCAGTGGTGGGAATGCATGGACTGGAAGTGAAACATCTCCGAGCGGATGGGGAGCGAGTCAAGAAGCCGGCTCAAGTGGATCTACACCGGCACAAGGTGGTGGTTGGGGCTCGCAAGCGACCTGTGAAGGTTCGGAAGGGGGTGGGGCGCAGGCCTCAAGTAGATGGGGACAGGGCGCGCCTTCTGCGACAAACGATCAAAGTTCAAGCGGTAACACTCCAGGTTGGGGAGTTGCAGTGGACCAAAACCTTACATCGAGTGGAAGTGGTTGGGGTGCTTCCAGCGGTGGTGGAGGGTGGGGAGCTGAGGGCGGAGCAGCGACTAGTGCTGGAGGAGGGGGCGGTTTGGGAGCTGTTGCGGCAACAACAAGTGGTACTGAAGGGGCAGAAACAACAAGTGGTGGAGGATGGGGTGCCGCAAATGGAGGTGGGGGTGGCGGGGGCTCTGGTGCTACTCCTCAACAAGATCAAGGAGGTGACCATGGAGGCACGGAATCGTGAGTATTTTGGCACACTGTCGTCAACGAGATACATGACTCATTGTTGCTGCAGGTATGCTCCCTATTCCGCGGGGACCCGGGGTTCTTACCCAGGTGCGACATCAGGAAATGATGGGGGCGGCGGAGAAATGGGTGACAACTCTGGCGGGGGCTTCTCGTCCTCCGGCTGTCGCAAATGTGGAGAAGGTTGGTTGTTAGTATTGTTTTGAGGCTGAGAAAGCTGATTGAACGTTTTCTCCCTGTAGAGGGTCATTTGGCAAGGTTCGTCGTGTGAAAGAACGTGAACCATTTGGGCGCCTTTGACATAACCATTATTCAGGGAATGCCCCAACGCTTCTACGGAAACTTGCCGGCGGTAAGAGCGGTTACAAAAAACTCGATAACATGGTTTAATGTGTGTTTGTTGCAGCTGTGGAAAGGCAGGTCATTTCGCACGGTGAGATCGCTTGTTTCAATTTCAATCCCAGTCAATCAATCATACGAGTCATTTGTCTTCCAGGTACTGCACAGAAGAAGAGACTTGTCGAAGGTAAGACTAGAGAATTGAAGTTCGACAACTTCATAAATAACCGTTGGTACTTAGATGCGGTCAACCTGGGCACATTGCTCGGTAAGGTCTTCAAAATTGCCATTTGCAGGATTCAGCCGATTAACATCGCGGCACATTTGCAGTGATTGCCCAAATCCGCGAACTGAACGCGATCCGAAACCATATCTTTCAGGAGCAACGATAGTATGCAGGAGGTGCAACAAACCCGGTCATTTCGCGAGAGAATGCAAAGACGAAGCAGCTAAGCAGCCTACCGTGCGCGGTGGAGGCGGTGAGCGGGAATGTCGACGTTGTGGTCAGACAGGACACATCGGTGAGAGGCATTGCTGCACAATTAAATCTACGGTAGGGCATTGACACAGTAATGCAACAGCTCGAGACTGTCCCAGCTCCAGTGGAACAGATGATCGCGCATGTTTCAAGTGTGGCGAAACTGGACACCTGAGTAAGTAATGGTTCTTAAACGAGTTGAACATTCGAAGCTGCAAGGTCCGTTTCTAAGGTCGCGAATGTCCGAATGCGGACTCTGGACGTGGTGGAGGCGGGGGAGGAAGAGCATGCTTCAACTGTGGACAAGAAGGACATAACAAGAGGTGGGTTCGCTGGAGCACTTCTGATTTTCCAACGCGCTCATGCCGGTATTCGGACTCGCAGCGAATGTCCAAACCCCAGGTTTGTCTTCATCATGCGGACTTGGCCAACCGCTCATAAACTTCATCGTTGTGCTATATAGGGTCGAAACTTGTCGAAAGTGCGGTGAGGAACGTCATCGTGCGGCAGATTGCCCGAAGGTGAGTTGTGTTGAGCGCGAATCGCAAAATGCATAACCTTACAAAGCGCGTTACAAAGATCGAATGCAAGAAGTGCGGTCAGAAAGGTATTGATCAGTTACTGAGATGATCGTTAAAGAGTACTCACCAAGTAACGGTTCCAGGCCACTTGCAGAAGAATTGCCATATGCCTGTGAGTACAAAAGCTTGAATGTAAGAAGATTCTTCAGGAACTCTTACATGTTTTCCAATACAGGACCCGTGCAGGTAAGCAAATACTCTCGGCTTCTTCGGGAATTGGACTTCTCATTCCATCCCGCACTTGGTCACCAAAAGGAATTGCGGGGAAGAGGTGGGTTTCGAATCGCATTGAATCACATTCTCAAAACTCACGGCTACCGGTGAACAGGGTCACCACGCTATTGACTGCCAGAGTGCGTTGAAACAAGGCTATTGCAATCTTCTCCAACCTATAATCTTTTATTTAGAGCAACGAAAAATGAGAGAACCGGGAACATGTGTTCGCTGTGGAAGTAAGGACCACGAAGTCTCTGGTTGTCCGAAGCCTGATATGTGAGTTTTCCTGGGTCCGCTTGCTCTGTTTCG
The DNA here is from genome assembly GCA_001574975.1 of Gonapodya prolifera JEL478. Classification (NCBI taxonomy): domain Eukaryota; kingdom Fungi; phylum Monoblepharomycota; class Monoblepharidomycetes; order Monoblepharidales; family Gonapodyaceae; genus Gonapodya; species Gonapodya prolifera. Next base: position 268,299 of record KQ965745.1, on the reverse strand, counting down.
TGTACTTAACTCTTCTCGGGTATGCAGGCGCAAGTGCAACATTTGTGACCAAGTGGGGCATATTTCGAGGGACTGCCCAAACTCTCAACAGGGATCCTCTCGCGGTGGTTACGGTGCTTCGCGCGGTGGCTACGGAAGGGGATCGTACGGTGGTGGTGGTGATGCAGGAGGGTTTTCTGGATGGTGATGGAGAAGAATCCGAGGGGCGTGGGAAGTTTGAGGGAGAAATCTTTGCAAACATCAACTTCTTTTTTTCGAAAACTATCACCAAAAAACGTGATATCAAATAAATCACTTCAACTCTTATGACAAGTGGCGAACGAGCGCTTCTTGATTGCGATTTCGCTTTTTCTTAGACTAGTCTTTGCGATATCATACATCGTGGAGGGTGGATACACACGAAATTGATATCGCCCTTTCTCTTTGCCCTCTGTCTTCGCAACGAATCTACCTGCTCGATGATGGACTGGGAACCTCGAACGAACTGGCTCCACAAGGGACCTTTTCACAAATCATAGATTCGCAGAACAGTACTTTGTATTTGTTACGACAAAGTTCATTGCATTTGTTTCAAGAAAGTTCGTTGTGATTCATGGCTCTATATCTTCAAGATCCAGCATCGCCCGGCGATCGTTGAAGTTGTATATGTCCGATTCATTGTCGCCGCTGTCTTCGTTATCGTCGGAGAGCCTCGACAAGCCACCCGAGCGCTCAAGCTGGCGGGCGACACTTCTTTTGCCATGGAATTCGACTTCTGGGACGTACCGTCCACCTGCTTGGTGGGAATAGGTACTAAACTCGGAGCTGTCGTGGTTCGGGAGGGCGACAAGGAACCACTCCGCATTGTGCCATCTGAAGCGCTGGTAGCGGATCCGGGGACCCCATTCAGGGGACATTTCCTGGAGCAGCATAGTTGAAAGCTCTTGCACAAGGAATGAGACGCAACGATCTACTCACAGTGATAATGTCTAAGCACGTATCACAAAGTTGCCGAATCTCTGGATTGCGATCGTACAGAAGATCGATGAGATAGGCAACAAATTCTGAAAACACAACAGTCATTCAAGATATCTCCGATTGAACAACCTGAGAGAATGCCCTGCGACCCTACCTGCTCCACTTTGCTCCAAACTCTCCACACCAGCCCATCTCCAAACCCCACCCATTGCGTAAATCACCTGAAGGATGATCTCGTCGTCCTCCTCCTTGGCGACCATGATCTCCACGAGATGCTTCACAATGCCGCGGCGTACCACCATCTGGGCAACGGTAGGGTCTGTCTGTGTCATTGTGCCCAGGAGTACAATGACTTCCAGCAGCCAGTCGTCGTTCAGAGAAAGGCCTTGCGGCATCGCTTCCCCGGCGACATCAAATCCTGTCACGGAAGAAGGATCCTCCGCTCTGCGGATAGCGTCTACCAAGTGTGCGTCAATACGCTCCAAGAGGGAATACTTTGTCGTTAGCCGGGCCCAATCCATGCCATCGACTGCAACTTCCGCGAGGACCCCTACTGCCTCGACGCCTCTATCGGGGTCGGCGGCATCGAAGCAGCGAGCGACAAGAGCGGCCAGGTCGTCAATCTGGTCGAGCATGAGAGTCTTGTGCTCGGGGAGGACTGCGAGTGTCCGGCACAGTTTGAGCAGAAGAGGATCTCGCGTCTTAATTCCGCGCTGCAGGAGGGTCTTAAACGAGCCGGGAGGGGTGCCGAAAAGCTTTGCCAAACGAGCGTTGTGGGCAAGGTTGACGGCAGCCGCGGCGAGTTCGGGGGGTACACGTTCAGAGGGGTAATCTACCATGAGCCGTGTCAGGAGGGGTACGACGGCCTCCATGGTTTCGTGCCGGCGGTTGCGGTCCTCAACAGTGAGGAGGTACAGCGTGCGTGTGGCAGGTGTGGAGATAGTAGGCGAAGGGGACGTGACGAAGGATTTGCACAGGGTGGCGACAATGGAGGGACCAGTGATCTTAAGAAGAGAAGCGCGAAGGGGTGGGTGGAGGGCAATGTTGGACAGGAGGCGGAGGAGTTGGGTGACGAGGGGCTAGTTGTGTGGGTAAGAGGTGGGTGTAGGATGAAGCCGGCAAATTTCAGCACGTCCCATCCCAGAAAACCACCTTGGACACCCACTGGACCTCCTCTCTCCAGTGCTTCTCCCACACTCCCCCACACTGTCCCTCCTCCCAGCTCATCTTGTGTGTCCACAACGCCAACCCCTTCCTCCTCAACAACCCGTTCCCACTCCTCCACGTTTTCCCTCCAACACGCCAATCTTGCGAGGTACGACACAACAAGGGTCTGTAGGTCCCCTGGACGGGAACGCCGCAGGCAGTGCAGGAGGAGTGGGAGGATCGCCCGGCGAACGATCTTGAGGTCCAGAGTGGCGTTGTGGAGGGAGAGGTTTAGGAGGAGGTGAATACACGCTGAGAAGGTGCAAAAAAATGCTTTGTAAATCATAGCTGCGAGCAGAATTCTATGCAACACTTCCACACGCCACATCTCCAACCTGGCCTCCCACCACACATAGCTTCGTTTCCACCACTCACCAAACAACAACCGCTCCTGCTTCGCCCTCATCACTTCATACCTCCTCCCTTCCCCCTCGGCCTCTCTGACTCTCTTCTGATCCCCTGGATTCTCCCTCACCCGTCTGATCACCTTCCGCAGCTCATCCTCCCACACTTCGGACCGTCTCTCCTCAGCCTGGACGATTCTAAGGCAGGCGTCGCCGACCTTGTGGGAGGTGATGAGGTGGTGGTACGCCGGGTGGAGCGAGAGGAGGTAGAAGAAGGTGGCGATGTGCGTGGCGAGGTCGAGCGAGCGGCGAGAGTCGTCGCGCAGGACGCGCGAGAGGGCGGAGAGGAGGGATTCTAGAGCGCGCGTCGGAGTTGATGAGTAATGGGAGAGTTGGTGAGAGTGGGTGAAACATGTATCACCCAAAAGTGTGCTTTCCTGTGCAATAACAGAACATCCCGGAAGTGCCATCCTGATCACCACAATCCCAAACTCGGTGCACCATCAACCCCTCCCCCTCTCTTCTTCAAACCTCCTGGTCGCTTGAGCTCTCCTTAGCTCCCCTCCGCCCCGCTTCATCCACAGACACACACCATTCACACTCAACACGGCCAAATTCGCCCTACTCCTCGCCAACTTCGCCAAGCAACGAGTCGCCTTGACTTTATCCGGAAGGTCCTCATATAGCAGCTCGGTGTATTCGGGGAGGAGGGACATGGTTGGGGGGGTTGGCTGTTTTGTGGGAGAAGGATTAACGGTTTAGCGTTGGAAGTGCAAGTACACATCGTGTCCAGAAAACATCTCGTCGGGCGTTCACATCAGAGTGTGCATGGCCTAGCACGCCTTCTCTTCGATCCTGGCACATCCCTCAACAAAAACGATATGTCGTGAACTCGTCACCATTCCATCTCACAGCGAGTTCTCGGCGAGTTTCGGCACGCGAGCGTCTACGTGTTGCTTCGTATGTCGTCAACACCCTCGCATGGCCACACCATATTCTCCCTCCCTGCGATTCATGGAACCCCTTCATAAGTCCCAATCTTCCCGCACTACCCCTCCCCAGCTCCTAGCACACCCAGGCATGCGGCCACTCACGTCGTCGTTGTCGTCATCAAGCCCCGTTCCAATACTCGTTCCCCTGCCGAAGCTGAAGCCTCCGTCCCTTTTCCCCGCACCTGAGTCATCCCACCCTGAGGTAGCAGACGTTGCGGATCTAGCGGGTGAGTAGGAGTACCCCGGTGAGGCCGAAACAGAGCCAGACGCTGAGGAGGACGGTGACGGACGGGTGGGCGGTGAGGGTGCTGTTCGTGGAGGTGTAGAGGGAGAGTCTGCACGTGGATTGGGCACGCGGGAAGCGTTCGCGCTTGTAGCGCGCGTGGGTGATGCCGAGGCGGGTCGGGCTGTGGTGGGTCGGCGGGGTGGTGAAGATGGTGTAGAGGAAGGCGCGGGTGTTGAGGAGGCGGGATACAGGTGCCGATCGCGGTCGGGAGAGTGTGGCGGTTTTGGCGCAAGTGTCGAAGTGGAGGAAGCGGGGAAAGAGGAGGAAGAGCGAGCGAGGACGACAAGGATTTGGTCGTGGATGTCCTTTGCACGGGATGGCGGAATGAATTTGCACTTGTCGAGGATTTCAGCAGCAAGGGGCGGAATGTCGGCAGGAGAGGAGAGAGATTGGAGGCGGATGCTACGATTGGAGAAGTGTTTGAAGAAGTCTTGAGTGTAAACAAGCGGTGTTGACAGGGAGCGGCACAGCACGCACGTTTTCGACTTTGTTGCCTTCTCGCCCACGGGCACATTCTTGCCAGTTGCGGGGTCCGCGACGTACGGCTGTTGCGTGTACTCGAGGGTGAGTGCAAGTTCCGACGGGTGCGGGTACACGGCCACAAACGAGAGGCGTCTGGTAGGGATCGCAAGGCGGGATGGTGAGAGGGAGAGGAACGGCGATCGCATGGGTTGGAGGGTTGCATAGGACTGTGACGCGTGAAGCGGGCGACGGTGCGGTTCTCACTTCTTGACATCTCGCTCGCGATCCCCGGACAGCCCCGCGCTGCCGCTCGCATTCGATCGCGTGATGGCGGCTCCGCTCGATCCGCTCATCATCGCGCAGCAATCTCGCTCGCCTCTGCTGCCGTTCTGGAGTTCTCGGGGGCTGACTGTGGCCTCAACTCGTCGGCTGAACCGGCAAATTTGCCAACTGGACATGGATTGCCTTCCTGAAGAAATCCTTCTTCGCATCCTCGTTCTCGTCGCTAACTCTAAGGCTTTTTACACTCGGATCCCCCTTGTGTGCCGCCGATACCGTGGCACGCAACATTCTATCCTCAAATTTCCTTTGCATCTTCAGAGTTTCATCCGGCGTCTCCGAACATTGCAACTCGAAAGCTTCCACCGTGCATATCTCGATTTGGACCGGTATCTCACTTGAGAATGTTCGGATGATGGATGACTTGAGATTGGTCGCCAGCCGCAGGGAAGCAACCAGCGTATCGAGTTTGTGCAGAAAAATCTTGCACCTTGCGACCGACGACACCTCCGATGACAGAAATTGGACACCTTATCTGCTCTAGGCACGGCTTACACTTGTACGAGAGGGTCTCGCCAAAAGAAGCCATCCACATCATGTGGAGGGCACAGGAGCAAATGCTGCCGTTCGGTCAAGTAAAATTTCAGAGTCTCGGTTTCCGACTGGACTCGCTCCCAATCTCCTGGTATATTCACCTAGCAAATGGCCTTGGTGTCGATGAAGTGCACATGGCTCATGGTTGGCAAAAGCTAATAGAGGAATGCTTGCTCGACGAGGTGACATTCCTGGAAATTCTGAAGGCGATTCTGTTACACTTTCCTCATTTCATTCGTCCAAGTCACATATCGTCCAATCCCTTCAAGCCACACGTGTTAAGATTATGGATGGATCCATGGCAATGCTTTATTTATTCCGCAATGTGCGACACTACCACGGATGTGATTTTGAGATGAACTCAAAAACGTTTCGCACGCCAGACGGGCGTGCGCGACCACACAAAAACGTGGAAACTCTCTCTTTTACGTGGATTAACCGTATCAACGCAGGAGGAATCAGCGGGTTGGCTGAAGTGATCAGGAGCTTTTCCACGACTCCGCCGACTTGAATTCGTGTACTTTTAGGGCCAGTTCACGTGTGATATCGGGCAGGCATCTGCTGATTACAATGACGACGACGAGGAGTCGGTGGATCCCTCCACACCTGCTGTGGTTGCCTTGAACAATCTTCTTGACACCTGTCCAACTGTGTCAGCCTCAATCATTGCAGAGACTGAACGGGCTAAGGAACTGTTCTGTCTCATCCAGCTGAAGATAGGCAAGTTGGCGAGTTCTCGGCGCTTGGAGGTTGTCACTTACAAGCACGAGCCAAAATTACATTAGAGTGTGCCTTTGGGGGAGGTTACCACGTTATGGGACGCCAGTATTCACAATATTTTCAACCATTTCTACGGATTCGCTAGGTTGGATTTGAACATGCCCGCGCATCTTGCGCGCACTGATTAAATGATTAAATAAAGAGCTCGCGGTCTTAGTCTCTTGATTTTCTGCGTTGAGGAGTGCTGCGGTGTTGACCAGATCGGGGAGAATTGACTCGCCGGTCTCAAACGACCATAATTCTGACTGTGAAGCCATCCAAGACCTTCAACATGTCGATTCCCGAGGCGAAGAAGACAGACAACGAGACCGAAGTGCAAGTCGGAGGGTACGTTGCAAAGTCTCGTCTGAGAAGCCGTTTTCGGCCGATCGCTCAATCCGGTTCCGTCGACCACCACACTAGACTCGCCGTAACGGTGTACGGCCTCCCCGAAGTTCGCAAGCAACCGCCCCGCCACCTCGTAGCTGTCATTGTCCTCCACGGCCGCCTGCAGAATCGAGATGCCGTGCGCTTCCTCTGCCAGAAGCTCGTTGCGCCCAACTCGAAGGAGATTGCCTTCCTTGCGGTGGCGTTTGACCAGAGAAATCACGGTACCAGGTCAGTGATGAAGATTCATGTCTCCTTTCCTCAAATCTCTCATCGACAAGGGTCCATCACTGCCCCAATGTACCACCCCAACCTCGACTTCCAAAAGACTACTCGACAACGTCAAGAACGGTGACTGGCGCGCAGGAAACGACTCGCACGCGATCGACATGTTCTCGATTCAGTACGGAACGACGTGCGACGCGTCCTTCTTGATCGACACTCTGCCGGCGTTCTTGGGACTCGATATTGCGTCATGGGGCATCATGGGTGTTAGTCTGGGTGGACATGCTTCGTTCCTGAGTATCGTCAAAGGTGCTTATGGAGCGTTCTTTCCCGCGTGCTTGAGAATACCGTTACAATACTGAAAACTTAACCCATTGTTTAACAAATGTCTTTCAGATAGCCGAATCAGTGCTGCCGTTCCCATCGTTGGTGAGCATACCTGCATCGCGGCCCTCCAACATCCATTTCACACCCGCTGTTTCCTCACCCAGGCTGCGCCGACTACGAATCCCTCATGACATCACGCGCCGCAAACCTCAAACCAGCGCACATCCCCAAAGTTCCCACCGCGGCGACATTCAAAACGCCCCAGTTCCTCGGCATGCTGCGCGCGCTTGATCCCGTGCACAACGTCGACAAGCTGCGAGGCCGCGACGGGCGGCCACGGCCCGTGGCTTGGATCGTCGGTGGGAAGGATAGGCTGGTGCCCTGGAAGGCGTCGGAAAAGTGGCTGTCGCAGGCGAAGGAGCTGTACAGTGGGCAGGATGCGGATAGGCTTACCGTGAGTGGAATTTCGTCCGAGCGCTGCTGTGAAGTACGATTCACAAAGTTTTCGATCGGGTCCCAGTTCCACATCGAAACAGAAGCAGGTCACGTGAGTTTTGAGATCTCAGACATTTCGCATTTTCGTAAATGCTGACCCTCATTACAGGAGGTCACGCCAAACATGGCGGATATTGGGACCAAGTTCTTGTGGAAATGGCTCACGGTTGGAGTCGCGCCAAGAGGGAAGTTGTGAGGTTAGCGAGAGAGTTTTGATGTATGTGCGAGATTGAAGATTGTATTTATGCAATGAGATATGCGCAACTCTCCGAAGTACAGATTCATCGAGTATGCCACCCGGCCGTTTTGCAATACGGAGCTTCTTTGGATTGGAACTGTCCGATCTCGCTAAATCGACAAGTTTGAGTGAAGGGATGCATTCGCCGAACCTGGCAGTAAAGTTGGAGAAGCCTTCGCAGCGATCGCCGCTCCGAGGAGGACAGCAGCAATTTCTCAATGCCATTCTGGAAAAGAGAGCAAACAGTGGTCGCTCCCTTAGTTTCAGCAACCGATGCGACGGATGCGGCGGGTGGATCTCCCAGCTCCGCCGGGTCCAAAAGGAAGAGGGAGGATGCCGCCGCCGGGGACCCTCCGACCATCTCTGGCACGACAAATAACGAACCATTGGAGGATTCTCGGCTCAGAGACGATGTCACAGGACGGATCCTCCACAGCGGGAATGGGGGACCACATGGAGCTACCCACTTCGTGGAGCGAGGGGAGGCAGAGCTGGGGTTGAGTGAGTTTCGAATCAGCTCATTTTCATTAAGCTGTTTGATCACGGTATTGCTCGTATATCTCGTGAAGCGTTGTCCGATTCACCGACCAAGCACATCCGACAACGGCAGTCTGTACTGTCCGCCAAAACTGCCAGGCAAACTCAGCACTACATTCCACACAAGCTGCGAACGGATCCCCTTCTTCCCGTTTTAGCGCAAGTGAAGGGGCTGGATACGGATGGTGGAGAGGTTGACGCTTTTCTCGAGCACCTCTCGAATCCCAACCCATATCTAACCGAACACCTGCGGCGGACCCGCCAAACGCTTCGAATTCCGGTCTTCTCACCTGTTTTCAAAGCCGCGCTTCGGCCGATCCCTCCTTCCCTCCTCCCCGCGTTGACGTTTGGGGATCCCACACTGCCTATCACTGATCCACCTCCTGAACCAGGACTCGTACCGTCCCCGTACGTTCTCGCACAGCCTGAAGTCACGGAACGCAAGCGGGTGCAGCAATCAACTGTTGCGAGATTGAGCAAACCCCGTGCGATCCTGGTGAAGGCCAGACCGGACAGCGGAAACAATCCCGAAGGCGGAATCCATGCGGGTGGTGAATACCGAGGCAGCCAACAACGACGTCTAAAGCCGAAAGAAAAGGAATCCGTCCGACTCGCCCGGTTGCAGAATCGATGGACCATTCCAACATACACCTTTCTCAGTGCTACTGAGAGAGAGGCTTCGACACAGCCGGCAGCGCAGCGCCAAGGAAAGTCACATCCGAATAGTAATAAGCGGCGTCGCAGACGGAACCAAGGGGCTGGTGTGGAGGTCGCCAAGCCACCGATGACCCAATCAGCAACTGAAGGAGAGAGCCCGAGCAGCAATCATCTGCCTCATCTGCCGGAGCAAGTATCTATACCACCGCACAGGCTCAGCCAGTCAGACAGAACAAGCTCTAGCGTATCTCAGCCGGGAAAAGGCGAACGAAAACTTGGCAGCCGGAAGCGGAGCGTCGCACGTGCGGACCACGAACTGGAGAACAAGGAGAATCAGGGCACAAGCTCGAGCACCAACTCGCATCGAGATTGTGAATCTGTTGCCTCGAAAAATGCGACAAGCACGAAGCCACCGGTTGTGGGACCTGAGAACAAGTCCGTCCGAGTGCAGCTCTCAGACGGGCCGGACCTCGTCACCGCCGCATCTCCAGAGAGACACACCGATCGTCCTCTGTCGAGTGCGTCCGCCAAAAGTAACGCCAACCCCGCTGCGCCCAAGAACCGAGGAATGACCCGAAAATCACCAAAGAAAGTAACTATTCAGAAGACTCCTGCAGACCGTCACGTCGGTGAAGGAACAGAAGCCCAAGAAAGCAATCGGGCTCACCCTCGTCACCTTCCTGGAACCAGCACCAGAGCTTCCAGTGCCGGTAAGCCTGGAGATGACACCTCCACCAAGCCTGCGAATGGTCGGTCGACGAAGCCTGGAGGTGACCACGCAACCAAGCCTACAGGTAGTCGCTCCGCCAAGCTCGCCTTGGAAACGCCTCTCCCCCCCACTGCTGATGTGCCGACGTTGAATGAATCTGGAACCCAAGAAGCGAAACCAAAGGCCAAATCTAAAGCCACTCCACGTTCCCAGACTAAGCGCGCGTCCAAGGGATCCTCGAACCAGGAGAAAGGCTAATGCGCGCAGACTGAAAATGTTGATTGTGTACGCTTGAAAGGCTAGTCTCTGTCACTTGTATTTGCAGTCATTCCTATGTCATTTGCATCCTGCTTTGATTTGGAGCGTTTTTGTGTTGTGTTTCATGTGCAAGTAGGCACTTCCTTCAATATATTGTGGAATTGTTACTTTATCGTGCTCGAACGGTCTATGGATTGATTTGGGGTGTGGGAGCAAGAAGTTCACCTTTCCGGTACGTGTGCGATATTCAATTAAAAGTCATGAAGTGGGGTGGCCAGGAAGAGAAGCCCAAATCTGTCAAGCAGCAGCGGGTCTTTGGAAGGTAAAGTCGTGATCCGAATGGAAAACCCCAACGCTAGGACATATTACGAGGGTCATGCTCAACAGAGAACATCAAATATCATGTACCACTACAACTACCACTGATGCTGAAGGGACAAACCAACGACGGAACTCTTTGTTCTGATGCGAGTATTGGTTTGTTCGAAAGAGGAAAGAGTTGACGGACATAATAAACATGCGGACCAGATATCAATTGCGAGCGATAGAACAGGGTGTCTCCGACTGGTGCATTTACAGCCGCCGGGGTCACCGTGGTGAGTGTCGGAGGACCCACCTCGACCGTCCCGGCACAGATCCGCAGTTTCCAATGATTCCTACGAGCTAGAAGAAATTGTGAGCCACGAGATACACAGTCCTGGAGTGCGGCTATTTCCATTCCAAGCACCCCGTATGAAGAAGCCGTGACTTCTTGCAATATACAATCGTGGAGTGCACCTCAAGCTCACGCTCATAGCCATTGTGCTCTGCGATATGCATATCACAGAATGTCACCTTCTTCATACGCGATTGCACATGTGCGTGCATCTGGATTCCATTCGGCCCAGGTTGACGTGGACAGCGACCAAAATTGATCAGGGCACTCTCCAACATTGTTCGCGTGTACTCCACTCCGCATGAAGAACCAGGGAACATGCGATATACATTCCTGGAGTGCACCGTATGCTCAGCTCTTGCTCGTCGCACTTCACGAAATGCATATCGCATTTTCCTGAATTTTCTCAAATGCTTTGGCAGCTGGCACGCGTACTTGTGTGGCCGTGTCTGGATTCCAATCGTCTCCTCTTCAGATTTTGAAATGGAGGTAGGGCTGATAGAATGCCTCTCTCAACGCCGTCCTCCACGTTCCAACGCCCAAAGTGCGGAACTTTGCATCGCCGTTCACTCAGTCCAGTCCACGAAAACGTCACATATCCGGGGTTTGCGACTTGAGGGAGGCTTGATGAGCGACGGCAGACAAGAGAAATATTGCGCAGGGGAAGAGTCACATCGCGCGGCGTGGCATGGCTGAATGCAACACAGAAGGTGGACAGGATGTGGGAATGCCTACAAACGACTGAAACAGATGGCGTCAAGGAAGGGTTTTCGTCAGCGTCGTCCGTTTTCAGGGCAGTAGACATTCCCGCATCTCATGGTCACCATGTGTGAGTGTGCGCGTGGTACAGTAATGAAAAAGGAAAAAAGAAGTGGAAAGGGAAGACCATAAGCACACGTGGTGATGTATGAACAGATGAAGCGTCTCCAGATATCACGCATGTCATACCCGAAAACGCTCCAAAATATTCATGCATCGAGCGGCGGCCGGCGGATTCCAAGAGCGCCTTTGTTACAACACCACGATTTACCGCACTTGCGATTACACTCCCCTCAAAACCGCATTGACCTGTTCAAGTCTCCCGGAAACTCATCAAGCGTGACGTGTCCTACTCTACCCCGGTTGACCACCACAAACAGTAGTCGTTTCTTCGGCAAACGACGAGCGTAGTCGTGTCGAGGGTAGTGTCTACAAGTGAAAGTGCCGAGTGCGTCCAAGGGAAAGTTGCAACGCCCACGTCCCGCCCTAGAACACATCCAGGGCTGGTGCAACCGAACACATTCTTGCACAATTACAATCCGGCTTGAAAGAATTTCCGTCCGCGGAAGCGACGTGGTGTTCCCTTCAGCCACGCAAGGATGAAAATAAATAAAATTAAACTCAGTTTTGGCATGTGTTCGACAGCATACACGCCCAAATCGTAAACTCGATGAACGAGGTTGGAGGATACCATAAGCAATTCCTGCGAGAATGCAGACTCTTACCATCATTTGCACACAATCACGTCGCGTTCGGTTGTGGATGGAGCGGACATGGCCCGTGCGCACGGGTGCGGGCAGGCCACAGCCGCACACCCGATCGGCGCCCACGGCATGGCAACGGCTGCAGCCAGCACGCGCACCGATGGCGATCCCCGCGTGCGCTCTTTCGCCGACGGGATCGCAACCGTCGCACGCCTGGACGTGGCCTTCGAGTCGCACTTTCTGCGCGGACTGCGCTTCCACGCACGCACGCACGCACTCGCAGCGGACATCCAGCACTCGGCTCGCGCTCAGCACCGCGCACGCGGGATGGTCTCGCGATCCCCGCCCTCGAAGAAGCGCGCGCCATCGCACAACACTCCCACTCGCACTCCGCACCCTCCAGCGCCGCCGCCGCCCGCGTTCTCGCACCCCTTCCTCCAATTCGCGCACGACGCTGCTCCCATCTCCCTCTCCCCGCGGCACACTCCTATCTCCGCGCTGCCCCCGCCGCGCCCGCCCGCGCAGACTGACCCGTTAGTTCTCCTCATTGCCCACAGAGAGGCCCATCCAGTGTCCACCGCGCACTACAGACACAACTCGCCCACAGCGCCCACGAACCATCCGGGTGCGCCAGAGGGATTCACGGCACCCGACGCAACGCTGAGAGTGCTAAAACAGGGCGTTGTTGGTGTGGCCGGGACGGTCGAGCTCAGGCATGCAGACTGCGTGGTGCCCTCTTCTGGTGCCGTGGGAGGCGGTGGGGTGGGACTAAGTAAGGGCAGTGGGAGGACTGGGCGGACTGGGCGGACTGGGAAGGAGAAGGGCAATAATGGCGGGTGGGACACGCACGCGGGTTACGCGGGTGGTGGCGGGAGAGATAACGGCCGGACAAAACCCGGTCACGGACGGAAACAACCACGCGCGCCACACCACATTTCCATCTCGGTCCTTCCCGTCCCTCCTTCCTCTTCCTCCCCTACTGCCGCTGCTGCTCCTACCTCCACCTCCACCTCCACATCTTCCCCCTCACAACAACCTCCACACAACTCACCACACAACACCAACACAACAACCCACACCCACACCCTCTCCATAACCACGACCCGTCTCTTGTACCGCCTCGCAACGGCGGCGCACTTCTCCTCATCTTCCACTTCTTCCCCTTCCTCCTTCACTCCCGCTTCCGCCCCCGTATCGTCATCCCTCGCACCACCACAAGACACCGCCTCACCACTCCGTCCACCCTCGACCTCGGCACCGTCACCGACACTCTCTCGCCGCCGCGCGTCTGCACAATTCTCCGCGTTTGGGATGGGCCTTATCTCGAGCGCTGGTGCGGGGGCGGGTGGTGGTTCGGGTGGACCAACGGGGGCGGGTGGGGCACCAGCTCCAACCCAAGGGCCAGTCGCAGTCGCACCCCCATCCGCAATCGCCGACATCCCACCGCAAGACCTCGCCACCGCATCCCGCATCGTCGCAGCGTTACTCGCACCGCCCGAGCCCGGGCCGGACGTGGAGCGGATCGCGGGTGTGGGTGTGGGTGTGGGTGCGGGTCCGTCTGGGTTTGGGGGTGCGGCGGGGTCCGCAATTGGGTATGGGCACGGGCATGGGCATGGACAGACGCGGGGGACAAGAAGAATCAGAGTGGGCGGAAGTGGCGGTGATGGTGCTGCTGCAGGTGTCGCTTTCGGAGCAGTCGTCAGTCCCGGATCAGGATCACCCCACGAAGTAGCCACATCCAAACCTCCGGCCTCAACCACCCGCGTCGGAACGGGCCGCGCAGACGTCGTGGGCGAGCTTGTGGCGAGGGCTGTTGCCAGGGCTGAGGGTGGGGTAGGGGGTGGGGGTGGGGGTGAGTGTTTTGGGGTGGGCGGGGGGAGGTGGGGGTGGGGGCGGGGGAGGGTCGAAGGGTGAGGTTGTGGATGGTCTCGTGGGGAGTTAGAGTTGGTGCTACAAGTTTTGCGGGTAGCTGTTGGCGCGGAATGAGAGCGCGCGGATGAAACTTGGTGTATGCGAATTGTGCACTGGGATCCTCGATGCTGGACCGGTGCCGCCGCCGCCGGCGGACATGGACGGTATGATCCGGGAAATGGAGGGGGCGTGACAGATCGCAATCGCATTTTGAGTCATGTTTTCTTCCCCGTCTCAAACATCCATCCATCCGTCCCCCCACACTCCACAACGACAAACTTCACTCCACCCCCACGCAGCGCCCCCGCCCCATCCACCAACCCCATCCCCGCCGTCAACGCCGCTTCTCAGAATTATCGTGCCGGACTTGAGCGCACCGGTGCCTGCTTCGGAAACGGGGTACACGGGGGGATCCACTTCGCAGTCGCACGCGCACTCACAATCGCATAGCCAGTCCGCAAATCCCGCTTTCCAACCCCCCACGTCCACCACCACCACCACCTCTACTTCCACCACAACCACGACCCACGCCCCCGCCCCCACACAAACCAGCCTCTCTTCCTCACCCCCACGTGCCAAATCAGGCGACGGCGAAATCAGGCGCCGGATCGGCGGAGGCAACGTCGCGGTCGTGCCGAGGCAGAGGGGCGAGGAGAGGTTGCGGATGGCGCTGGATACGCAGAGGGTGGGTGGAGAGCTGTGGGGGCTGGGTCTGAAGGGGGGTTTTGTGTTTTGTGAACTGACAAACCCCGCCCGCACCCAACCCCATCCCACCCCACCACATAAAAAGTCGGGGATGTGGAAGAACCTCCTGACCGAAGTCACGCGCATGGCGTCCGCAAAGCAGGACGACGCGCGCGCCGCGATCGAAGCCGCCGTGGATGACTTGTATGGCGCCGGTGCGTTGTGGGGGGTGTGGGGGACAGGCCCACCAATGTTTGTGTTTTTAGTTGGATTGATCTGTTCGACTTTGGCTTCCCCTTCGGCCCATACCCAAATCCCCACAACACAACCCCGAAACCCCAAATCTCCAACCTCGCCCCGCTCCAACCCAACGCTAGTCGCGCCCCTCCTGCACGCCCACGCGACCCGCGCCGAAAGCACAGCCAACCGACACCTCGCCGCCGACCTCTCCATCCTGCGCTCATTTGTGCGCCAGCGTGGGGGCGGGAGCGGGAGCGGCGCTGGACCTGACCGCGCCTCCAACACCGACACCAACTCGGACATCGTGCCCGCCGCCATGGCCGCCCTGCGCGCCGGGGCGCACCTCGCGCTCTCCCTTGCGGGGCCCTCGCGAGAGCCAGCTAGCCGAGCTTGGCGCGCTGCGGCGACCGTGGCGCTTCTGGCGGGCGTGCGCCCCGCTGCGTGTCCGCCGTCCGAAGTTGTGGCCATGCGGGATGGCCTTGGGAGTGTGTTGGAGAGCACAGACGATGCGGAGATGAAGTGGCGTGTTGTGTGGTGGTGTTGTAGCGCCGCCTTGCGTGGGGACGGGGATGCCGAGAGCGGCGACTCGGACAGCGTGGGAGTGTTTGGAGTGTCGGCCCTTCCCGTCCCACTTGACGCGCGTTTTGTTGCCGTCGTGCGCGGGTACTTGGGCAGTCTTCGCGACGAACGGCGGCGATTGGCGGTGGACTTTCTGGGGGAGTATGTTCTATGGCGCATGGACGGGCAGGGGAAGGAAGTCTACCCAGACGTTCTGGCAGCACTGACGGGAGAGGATGCGCGCAGTACGGATTGGAGGACACGAAAAGATGCTGCGACCGTGGGTGGAGTTGTGTTGAAGAAGTTGGCCGACTTGGCGGCCAAGGCCAGGACAGTAAGGGGTAAAGAAGACGGGAAGAGTGCAGTGCGCGGGGCGGGTGCAGAAGCGAATGGGAGAAAGACGGGAGGAGGACCAAACGGGCGCCAGACCGCGGCACCCCCCATCGTGCAGCCATCAACCACCGGGCCCACCGACGCCGCCGACAACCCTTACCTTGCTCCCCACATGCCCGTTGTCTTGGTACTTTTTGACTTCCTGATCGAGCTTGCCTTCTCCGACTGGAGCAAGTCCGTGCGCAACAACGCCCTGTACTATCTCCCCCTCGGCGAGAGGACGTGTCGCGCGCGCGCGCTACTGTACCTCGGCAGACAGATTGGGCCCGACAAGGAGGTCGGCTTGCAACATGACGCGCTAAAACTGATCGCCAAGCTTGGGGCTGTGGAGGGCTTACCGTCACCTACGTGGGACTCACTGTGCGGTGCGATTGGAATCGCGCACGGGAACGGTGTTGTCAAAGGAGAAGTGGCAAGGACCGTGCACAAAGTCGTCGAGGGCCTCAAGCAGGCAGGGAAACTTGGGAAGGAAGAGGTCAGTGAAGTGGAGATCCAAGGATCGGACATACCCTTGCCGGTCGCAGTGGATACATCGGTCTGTATTTTGCCGCCTTACAGTCTGACCGTAAGCCTTCTGTCTGTGCTGGTCGATCCGGCGCCAGAAACGCGCCTGATCGCGTTCAAGACGCTCAGCCTGCTCAAACGCACCCCGGCTATGGAGCAGACGATGTTGGGCGCCATGCGGTGCGAGCCCGACGAGGAGGTCAGGATCGAAGCCGTTGCGTGTGTGGCAGCTATGGGACTCGTTGATGCCCCTGTCGACAGGACTTTTCAACCTGCCAAAGTTGGGTCAAGCGAAGCCGTTAGCGGTGGCACTGGTGCCACCGAGGAAACACAAGGAAAGGGGGTGCTGCCCTCGACGTCGCTCAGGCCACCACCGATGCTCATCAAGCGGCAGTCAAGTCTTGCGATCGTGCCCGAGCAAGACGCCCAAAGTAGCTTTTGGGGCATGGGAAAAGCGTCATTCCTGAGCAGCCGACGCTCTTCAAACGCCGACGTTTCCGGCAAGCCATCGGAGGACAAGAACCTTTCTTCAGTACAACATGCTCGCAACGTGCTCTTGGGGATGTTCCAAACCGACCCGTCCCCTCTTGTCCGTAAAGAAGTCGCCGAGCTCCTGACTTCCAAGGGTGTCGAGCTTGATGCCACTCCCACGCGGCGGGCGCCAGACACGCCTCCAACTGCACCTCGCCCCCCATCAAATGAAAACCAACGCAACGAAGAAACCTCGCCCGCGACAATGCCTCCACGTCTGCGCCGCCGTCGCAGCTCCGTGCGGGACGTCAACATCCTGCGCGCGATCGCACGCCGGGCAGACGGCGTTATTGCAGAGGACCGGGAGGACGACGCCATCCAGCCTGAGATGGCCAAGCCTCCACCAGACCGAACCGACGCGACCGAGGCGCCCCCCGATGCGAACAACACTAGCGGGCGTCAGCAATCTATCACCACGCCGGACATGGTTATCGCCCAAGTGGCGCTTCCCCCACCCATTCGCCCACCTTCGCAACCGACCTCCGTGGCCGACATCGGGACTCTCCCTCACAAGTTGTCCCTGCTCAAGCACCACGTGATTTCTCAGCATGGCCTTTCTGACCACGTTGTGGAGCAGCACCGTGCAGAGGCCGTGGAGCGTGCCATGGAACAGTTGGTGCGCGATGCAGGGGTCGGGAGTGTGGGCGTCTGGGCTCGTGTCGAGAGAGCGAGAGTCAGAGACAGGATGATGGAGCGGAGGAGGGTGGGCGTGGATACGGTGGAGGCATAGTGCGATGGTGGGTTGGGCGGGTGTGCGTTGTGTGATGTAATTATGGTAGCAGCAGTGCTACAGAAGAAATGAAGTCGCTTCTGTTGTTCTAGCACATCCTTTCTTGCAAAACCGAGTTAAATGACGCCTGGCCCGACGCTACATTCGTGATTGGGTATGTACATGTACCATATGACGGGTCCCATCCTCCCGTCGAGACAGACACAAGCCGCTTGCTATATACAAAACGCGGGAGGTCTTCCTCTCGCCCTTCACTGGATATCACCATAATCCTCACCCCAATCGTCCACCACCCCGGGTATCATCGTCCGTTACCACCAATCACGAACCCCTTTGCCCCGCCAACCCCTCCCCCGCTCCACCCCCTTACCCCACTCAATCCTCATCACTATCCTCCAACCCCAAACCCCCACCCACTGCGTTCTTCCGCTCCAAAAACCTCCTCCTGGCCTCCTCCGCCGCAGTCTCCGTCGTCCTCCGCTGTGTGATCTCCTTGAGCCCTTGCACCTCTTTCTCCCTCTTCTCCCTCTCTCTCTCCAAAACCTCCCGTCTCTGCGCCTCAACGTACGCCGCGGTGCGTTCCGCCTCCTCCATTCTGCGCCGCCGTTCTTCGTCGCGGGCTCGGGCGGCAGACGCGGCCGCGCCGGCGGAGCGGGCGCGCTCTTCCCGGTCCTCGCGATCCAGCTGGGCGGCCGTCTTGGTCCGCGACGACGAGATGTTGAGCCCGCCTGCAAGAAGCTGCCGCTTGTCGACGATTTCGTCCGAGTCGTTCACGAGCACGCCCGGGGGTGGGCGCGGGCGCGTGCCGTCATTGTCCTTGTCCCCGGAGGCGTCGTCCGTTCGCTCGCCGGGCGCCGCAGCACTCGATCCGGCTCCCGCAGCCTTCACGGTACCCTTGACAGGCACCTCGACGACCCTGGTGGTCTCATCCAACAAGGAGCGATAAAACCCGGTCAAATCCTTCTTCCGCGTGACATCCTCGCTCTCGGCCCTCTTTCGTTCCTCCTCCTCGGTACGGCGCATGTCCTCGATGGTCTGCTTGTAGGCGCCAGTGACGAACTTTTCCGTGTCGCCGAACTCGTCGCCCTCTGCTTCGCGCTCGCGCTGGATCTTGCGCTCGGTGGCTTGCAGAAGGTCGATTTTACGTTGGTCCGCAGCGCGCAGGAGCGCGCCGATGTAGCGGGGCTGGGGAGCATAAAGGACAGGGGGGAAGGGGAGAGTGCAGAGTGGGATCGGAGAGGGGAGGAGAGGGGAGGAGAGCGTGTCCGTAGAAATAAACATGAGAGTGAATATGCCCGGTGGTCGTGGATGGGACCGGTGAGAGAGTCATGTCCGGAACAGATATGGGACGACATCGTGTCATGAGTGAGACACCAGCCGTCGAGCCGGGGCAGGAAAGAGATGGCCGTTTCGAACAAGAAATGTGAAAGGAGACTTAATCGTCGAGACCCCAACCAGCGTTACCGCGTACAGTCGACGAGAAACGAACCTGCTTTCTTCCCTTCTCTTTCTCCTCCTCCACGGCGCCCTTCTTCTTCTTTGCCTCCCTCTCAGCCGCCTTCAAGTCATCGTACGCAGCATCGTAATCGAAAATGGAGGGGTCCACTTCCTCGAGTGCCTTCTCGAGCTCGATGCGGGTGCGGTCCTCCGACTTCTTCTGGGCTGCGCGGATTTCTGCCCGCGCGCGGTCCTTGTCTGTCAGCGGTCGTCCATTCGCAGAGCCGACTGCGTCATCGTCGTCGTGTCCGCCGAGGAGGAGAGCGGATGCAGCCTTGCGTTTCTGGGGAAGGTTGAGGACTGTCTTTTGAGGAGGGCGTGCGCCGGGGCCGGACGATGGAAGAGTGGGGCCGATTACTGGCTTCTTTTTCGTGATGTTGAGTCCGAATGCGAGTCCGCTATTCTGGTTTGACATTATTGGTCGGCCGGGTGCGAAGGGTGGCCACGGAGAGCGAACACTACACCAGGAGTTCAGAAAACGTACAAATGAAACGACGACGGGGCAACGGAGACGGCGCAAATAACGGAGACGGCGAAGCGGCGGCAGAAAAGTACGTGTCGCTGACGAGAGTGAGTGCGAATGCTCGTGCAGTTGTAACGTGGAATGTTTTGTCGATTGATTCGTGCCCAGTCGTCCTTCTTCATTCTCCCCGACGGGGCAGCCAACGCGAATGCATTGCAGGAAGCGGGAAATGCCAGGCAAAGGACGGCCGCGGGGCCGGGGGCGAGGAAGAAAGCAAAGTGTGGGTGGCAAGCAATCATCTCCTCCTACTCGTGGCCCCGCTTCACCGATCCCCCCCCGCTTTCCCTCACTCTCGCTAGCATCTGACACAACCCACACCACATCCACATCCGCACCGGCACCCGCACACCTCCCATTCCAACGCTGTGTCTTCGACTCCACCTTCACCGAACCCGAGGCACTATGCGCGCTCAGACAGAGGAAGTATACCACGGCGTGGCGGCGCGTGTCTGCCAAAATCGAGGTGCGGTCTTGGGTTGCAGTGCCCCGCTTGTGGACGCCACACACCCACACCACCCTCCTCCCCCCAAAAGGACGTTCTCCTCTCGCTCAACCGCGACGCTATAGACAACATATCGCGTTTCGTTGAGATGGATCACTGGCCCTTGGACGTGTACGCTCCTATCTTCCTTGCTTCTTACTGCTTTGCATGTCTCTGACACGTCCCATTCGCAGAACCGTGCTTCCGAACAGACGCGACATTCCCACTGGTATCATTATTTCTGGTGCGTAGGGTGGGGGGGAGGGGGGAAAAGATTTCTGGAAATGGTTTGGGAGATTCGGACCAGAACCCCACAACACTCGATTGTGGGCTTGGTCGTTGGAGCGTCGACGACACGGTGAACGCTAAGAACCCTTTCAATTCCTTTGTCGCTCTTTCCTCACCACGTCTAACCCTCTTACCTTTCACATCCAACCTCTTACCTTTTTTACTGCACAGGCTTAACCCTCCCAACCCACGACCTCCTCCACCGCCTCTTCGCACATATTCAGGACCTGCACCCCGCTCCGTTCCCTCTGTACGCTCCTCCCGACGCTCGTCATACTGATACTGATTCCCCCGCGCCCGCCCCGCACGTCTCGGTCCGTGTCGCCCACCTCGTCCCGTCTGATTGCACCACGCTGCGCGCGGCACTGAGGGTGCTCATTGAGTCGTTTGCGTTTGCTTCTTCTGAGGGCGGCGTGGGCGGAGGGGGAGAAGAGGACCCTTCCGACGACGAAGACCCCGACCCCGAAGACCCCGACAACTTCACGGTTGCACCTCGCCCTCTTGACACCACCAGCACACACTTTTCCTTCCGTCGACCAACGCGTACCGGCCGGGCGGTCGTGCACGACATGCGCGTACTGCTTGCGTGGTGGCGCGACGAGCGGCGGGAGGGGAGAGAACACAGATTGGTGGTGGTCGTGCATGACGTGGAGGCGTGGGGCGCGGGCGTCATTTCGGACCTTATTTCCGTGATCGCGTGAGTGCCACCCCAGTTCCCTTCCACCTCCGCCGCCCACACCCACCCTCCCCTACATACAAATCTCCAGGGAATACACAACTTCCCTCCCCCTTATCCTTCTGCTCTCCCTCGCGACGTCGACGGACGTTCTGCACCAGACCCTACCCAGCGCGGTGGTGGGGATGATGCGGCCCGAGAGGTTTTATCTGTTGCAGGGCGGGGAGTGTTTGGACGGAGTTGTAGAGGAGGTGTGTGTATGCGGTGATCCGGCTTACTGCATGAACACCCAGCCGACGTCCCCCAACCAGCTTTTTGTCCACTCCGCCTCTCCGTTGAAACTTTCCTCCGCTCTTTACTCCCTTCTGCTGGACCACTTTAACGCGCGTGCGCTGTCCCTCCCGACGTTCGTTCACCACCTGCACTACGCGCTGTTGGCACATTACTTCCGTGACCCGCTCAGCGTTGTCACGGGGGTCGATCCGGACGAAGAAGGGGAAGGGGAGTGGGAGAAGGTGTTGCGGTTAATGGAGGGTGTTGGGGATAAGGAGGGTAATGGGGGCTATGGCGAGATGGCAAGAGTAGCGTGGCGGTCGGTCGTGAGGTGAGGGTTGGGTGTTTTAAGTTTTCTCTTTTTTTGGGGGGGGAGTAGGGGGGGGTTGACGAGGGAGGATAAGACGGATATTGATCGTTTACCACCCACGGCTCCAACCGCCACCCACCCAGCCTCGCAGAGTCAGACCCCTTCCCCTCTCCATGGGACGCCGCACAGGTCTCTTCTCTGCTGACATGCACACCCCGCGTCTTCCTCACGCACCACGTTCCCGAAATACTGCGGACGCTACGGACCCACGCAGCGGATCGCGAGGTGTCATGGCGCGCGCTAAAGCACCTCGCCGCCGCCGCCGGGGTCAAGTTCCGCGCGGCGAGCGTGTTGCGTCATGTTCTGGACCCTGAAGGAACGGGGTTGGGTGGATCTGAGTGGATGGCACGGGTTGTGGGGAATGTGGTCAGGAAGTCCCCTAGAGAGCTCGCCAAGGTGCTGGAAGGAGTGCGGGACATGCTGAGGGAGGTGGAAGGCGACGCGGAGAGGTCACATAGGGTGAGGGAGCGGGCTGGCGAGGCTGCAGATGAGCTGGAGCCTGTGGTGGAGCACGTGAAGCGGTTCGACGGTGTTGTGGCAGGTGTTGGGGTGGACTTGGCAGCACTGAAGCGCATGGCGAGCGCGGCGCACGGCGCGCGGAGAACGAAGCTTGCGCGGAAGCTCCGTGAGGAGGAGGAGGAAAGCCGCCGCGAGGCTGAGAGGGGGACGTGGATGGGCGCTGTGCGGGAGGTGGAGGGATGGATCGATGCATACATCAATCTGGGGTTGCGTAGCTCGTGTGCGGTGGGGGTGGTTGGATGGGAAGTGGAGTATTTTGACGACGTGGGAGTCATTGAGAACGTGAGTTTTGATGGCTTTACGTGCAGTGCCCGGAAGCGTGACACTACCCCTCTACTCTGAAAGACGTTCATGCCGCAACTCTTCCCCTCGTCCCACGTTGCCCTCGCAGCATCCGCGACGTACCTCCGATGCGAATGCTGTCCCGTTCCGCAACGGCACGGGGAGCATGTGGTGTCGCCCACCATGCACGACACCAGCATCGCGTATGGACTGTACTTGGAGCAAGGAAAGCTTATCAACATGTACGATTGGTTTCAGAGCTTTAAGGCGGTTGTGGCCCCGGAAGAGCGGGGGCATGCTGACGGGGCAGGGGAGCTTGGCGAAAGGGATGGAAGTGGTGGTGGGGCTGAGACCCCGACCAAGGGAAGTGCAAAGGGGAAGGGTAAAGCTACGGTGCGGAATGGGTCAGGTGGTCAAGGTGAGAATCTCGTCGACACTTGCTCATATGGTGTTTGCATCATCAATACCGTACACGTAGAGTCTCGTGGAGCCATGAACGGGAGTACTGACGACGGCGAGTCTGGGGAACTGGCCGTCGGGGACTTGACCTGTGACGCGGACTTAAAGATGGTGCAGGTGCGGTTCGCGCGTGCGACCGCGGAATTGCAGATGTTGGGATACATTCGACCGACCAAGAGGAAGACCGATCATGTAGCAAAGCTCAAGTTTGTGTAAATTTAATTTTTTTTGGCATCTCTGGGATCAGGTGCATTTCCAATTGTGATTGAGTTCATAGAATACGCCCTGTCGGGGTTCTCATTCAAGATGGCAGACGTAACACCAGAAATCGCCGCGACGCCGCGACGATCTTCGGTCACCGCGCAGCAGGAATCGACGCGAACGTCGCAGTCGCATTTGACGGGGGCGGCGCAGCAGCAGCACCAGAATGCAAATGGAGCAACTGCATCGCCCGCCCAGCTTGGTCTGCAATCCCAGGAGAATTCCAATTCCTCAACCGCGGATTCGCCGCAACAATCGACGGGACATCCGCCTCCGCAGAAGCATCGGGCGACGTTGGTGGTTCCACCTGAACGAAGCGCACCTTTGGACTCGGCGCCGTCGGAGCCCGTCCTGGCCAAGGGAGAACGCAGACTGATTGCGGAAGATCCCAGCTGGAATCTTTCGGCCGTCAAAAGTCTTGCAACATTGTGTGTCTGTGTCCTGGTTGCCAACTTTGAGAGTGCGTGGGTGGGAACCAATTGAGATCGAATGTTTCGTGTGATTCACGAAAAATCGCTCGCTTGCTGTTGTTTAACTATCACAGAATGCCCCGTGCTCGCTCCGCTCCCTCCAAAGCACCGAAATACCCTCCTCGGGCAACTTTCGCCAGACATTTCATTGTCTATCGCCGCTCCAATCATACCCGAAGATACACTGCTGCCCACTCCTGATACACCATCGCTTGGCTCGTTTACACAAGGAACGAAACCCGCGTTTGGCACTCCCGTCGCTGGATATTGGCAGCGTCGGGCCAGAGCGACTTTTACTCCGGCCGAGTGCGCCCCATCGGAACATGGCAACTCGTGGAGGCGTCTCTATTTTGAGCTGTTTCTGCAGCGTGAACTTGAAGGGATCGTACCCCCGTCAGGGGGAGGTGTTTTGGGGGACGGAATATCACCAGGACAGGGAACCAATGCGCCCACCACTCCAATCATCCTACCAGCACTCAAGCTCATCGAAAACATACAAAAGGCTGCAGGAAATGGATCCAGCCCTTCTGTCTCGACTCCCACTTCTGCCGGGTTAGGCCGGTATGGGTCCACAAAGCAAACTCTCTCTGACCGCCCCTCGGCCTCTGTACCCGCCTTCCCGCCTCACCTCATCGCCTCTCTTACGGGAGAGCCCTTGGCACCCAACAACCTGACCCTGAGCGAGCTTGCGGACCTTATGCGCATTGCAAGCCCGTTTGTGAGGGTCCTGCGGTTGCAACAGCTTCGTCCCGCCCCAGCGTCCAATCTCCCCTATCGAAACCCCATTCCGGTGTCCCCTGGAGTCCTGACGGACAGTGGGATTCCGTTTGCAGATCGCCATGTAGAGGGGGACCATTTCGACCTGGGCGAACTATTGGGACCAGGAGGTACGGTGAACTTGAGGAAACTGGAAGTCTATTTCGGGTGAGACTTGCGTCGTAGCTGTCGACGGCGTGCCGTCATCGCTGCGAGGACTTGATCATGTGTGATTGTCATCTACAGGATGCGAGACGTCGCCATGGGCTTTTCTTGGAAACTCTTCGGCATGACCCAAAACGACTGCCTTCGCCTCTGTCGCGCTCTCGAATGGCAAGCGAACCAATACCAGCAGCTGCTCTCCAAATTCCCCCAACCATCGCTCACGAAACCGTTACCAGACACCTTCGTCCACTGCCTCGAGGAATTGTCCATAACAAGGGCGGGGATCGACGACGACAAGTGTCGCTTGCTATGTAGGGCGCTAGCGGGTGGGCCGATGAAAAGGCTAGGTGACACCACATCTCATGTGCTTTACGAAAAGAGCACAGCTCAAACTGTCTCCAACTTCGCCCAGATCTGTCCCACAACCGTATCGGATCGGCTGGAGCTCGCGCTATCGCTCACTTGTTGGCTTACCCACCGAAACTGGACAAGGACGTTACCACGACAGCAACCTTCATCCCAGGCGTTGCCCTCACCCACTTGATCCTCGCAAACAATCATATCGAAACGACAGGAGCTCAAGCGATCGGTCGAGCACTCTGGTGGAATAAGACCCTCGTTCATCTTTCCTTGCGCCTTAATGAAATCGGTGATGCGGGTGGTGTCGAGATTGTACGAGGTCTCGCACGTCAATCTACCGCTGCGACGTCGCACATACCAAGCCCTGGTGCTCGCCCGTCGGGAAATTGTACGGTTTACTCTCTCGATCTGGCTTCGACAAGTGCTGGGAGCGACACTGCGACGGCGGTCGGGGAGGCGTTGGTGCGAAATTGCGCCGGAGCGCTCGGGGTGGTGGATATGAGTTGCAATAAGTTTGGACTCATGCAGCAGAGAGAATCCATTACAGCAGCGCCCAGCGAAGCACCGACTGCGACACAATCGACGGTGGATTTGCCAGACTTGCCACCCCTTCCAATCGCCTTGTCCGACATTAAATCGCGAATGAACTCCGTTGCTCCAAGTCGAGCCGCGAGTGTGTTGTCGGTGGGATCTATTCAAGGAGGGGATGAGATGTCTAAGGTGGACGTGGTTGGAAAGATATTATTGGAAGGGGTAAGAGCAAACAAGGTGAGACTGCTTGCTTTGTCACAAACGAAATGAACTGCAACATGAACGAGAACAATACTACAGTTCATCACCCGGCTCGACGTTCGGGCTACTGATTTGAACACAGAATTCCAACTTGCAATACAAGCAGCGATCGAGAAAAACTCCACAAGAATTGCTGTATAATAATTTTATGTATTGGACAAGACATTATCATAACCAAGCTGTCGCCACCACGACGCCGTCTGAAATACGACGAACGAAGGCATAGAGAAACGAACCGCAACAAATTTAATACACATCGAAAGTAGAAACGACGTCCTTTCTCACCATTCCATCCTGAGATTTAAGTCTTCGCATAAACCAGCCACCTAAAACACCCAAAAACGGTAATTGTGCCGCTCCATCTGACCGCCCGAGGGTGATAAACAGCAACGGCCCGGGGACACCAAATTCTTGGAGGGGCTCCACCTGTACCAAGGCTTTCAGTCTGGCTGGAAGATCATCCCTGCCAACCCCACTTTCGAATTCCGCGTTGAGCAAGACAAGAAGGTTTTGCACAGCAACCTTCGCCTGAATCTCACAAGCCACAATTGTCTTCGAGGTGATACAATTTGCAACATCCCCGATCGCAAAAATGTGCGGCAACATGGGGTCGTAGAGTTGGAGGGTCTTCCGGACGCACACTTCATGGGTGTGCTCATCCAATATCGTGGGATGAGTGTGCGCAAGTTTCTGGAGACAATGCCCGTTGTAATGAAGATTTCCGGAGCACACAATCTGTACAAAGTAGATTCATCAGCAAATCGACGGTGTTTTAAGCTTTCAGATCGACAACAAACTTGCAAATCCGAGTCCAAAGCCATACCGCTATCAGTAAACAACACCCGCCTTCGAGGTTCGGGAAAACCTGCACCAGAAAGCTCGAATTCTTCGTCTTCAAGAAGCACTCGTGCCCCTGTAACAATTTCCACTGCTCGACGGGCAAGCTTTTCTGTCACTACCTATTTGGAGACCATTCAAGCACCAGTCAGCGTGGCAAGGTACTTTCTATCATTCATGGACCCACTTTTCTCATTTCGTCGGTTACCGCTCGACCTGGCAGTAGCGTTGCCAGCGCTTCGACAATCGTTATCCTCTTGCTTGGGTATCGGTCCACAATATCCCCGGCAATCTCGCACCCAGCAGCTCCACCTCCGATGATTAGAATATGTTGAGCTTCAGCCACGGAGCGTTGAATTCGGCCAAGAGTTGCAACCGCCTGAGACGATGCTGTGGTGATGGGAAACTTGGAAGGTATCGAGTTGATGGAGCCAGTGGCCAAAACCAAGTAGTCGAACGGAATTTCTTCGTTCGTGGCAGTGACGACGTAATTGGTGTGCACGTCCTGCGAAAGACCATGCATCGACTTTTATGACACACAAAGAGCGAGTGGGACTCACCGTCACTTGACAATTTCTTCGAACAAATACAGGGAAGCGGTCGTAGGGGATCCAAAGCTGCTTTCCAAAACCAGGTTCTGTCACTGCACGGCAGCTTGCCACGCTGGAAGAATCGCCAGAAATGGTGACTCCTTGTCTCTTCCCATCATGTCCTTTCGCAATAGCTCACTTGTGATAGAACTTATCACGTGCCTCCAAAACTTCAATGTGGACTGGCGCATCTCGCAACTTGTGATGGAGCGCTTTTGCTAAAAGCTTTTCCCGTTTGACTTAGGTGCGGTCATCGCGCTCAGTCAGTTCTCCTCACCAGACCAGCGTAGCCTCCACCGATGATCAACACTCGTCTTCTTTTCTTATCTCGGAACACAACTGATGGTGTCGGAACGCCAGCACTTGCAGGAGGATGGTGTTAAGATTGCACCAATTAGATTTAGAACACGAACACGAACACGGAAAGAGAAACACAGGACAGGTGCACTCACATCTTATTGCGTATTTCTCTTCCATATAGATACAGTCCGATGATGCTGATTAGAGCAATTGTGAGACTTATCCTCCCAGCCGAGGAGTCCACGTATTGGGACACTCTAGAGATCCACGTCTTCCTTCGATTATTACGATGGTCCATCCTGCTCATTCCACTGACAAAACGAAGGGGGAGAGAAGGAGAAATCGTCCAGGGTTTCAAATGAATTTCAATAGGAAAATCGACGACGCCATAAATATAAATTCATCTAGTAATCTTTACTACAATAATGCATGATGATTGAAACCCTCCCCAATGCCTTTTCATCTAATTGCAAGTCAGCTGCCGATTCAATACACACGAAGGTACTTATAGCATCAACATATCAGAAGCAAAATCGTATCCAGAAAAACAAACGTCAAAGGACGAGCACACCACCAACGCTCTCGACGCGCTCCGGGCTTCGCCGACCCTCCCACTCCACTTCACCTTCTTGCTTACCGAGGCCAATTCCTAAATTCAATGTGATACCAAAGTCCCACGAACGCACGACTCCATCAGAGCCACCCGCGATGATTTTCGTATCCGTCAACTGCACAGCTGTTATGGCACATCGCGAGCGCTGCAGTGGGGGTTGACCCAAAGCATGCGCCGCTGGAACTTGAAGTCCGATTGCTGCCAAATTCGATGTGGCAACATGTGCATGGTGGTGGTTACCACCAGTCATTGAAATATGGCCTCCAGGTTCGTCATCGTCTTCGTCTGCTTCCAGTTCCCGAATCGCAGCCGCTCTTTGATCACCACTCGAGCCGCGCACCATGATTCGGCCACCGAAGCCGGGCCGACGTGACCCGTCTGCGCTCAGTGTATGGAGTGAGTTTCCCGTTTCGGTGTCCCAGATTTCGACTTTACCGTCCTGCGCACCGCTCACAATCCGAAGAGTGTCAAAGGCGACGCACCAAACACCCTCCATATGACCAAACATTGTGTTGAGACATTTTCCGGTAAATGGGTCCCAGATCTTGATGGTATTGTCCAAAGAGCACGAAAGCACCCGCATTTGTCGACCGGAACCCGACTTGGCGGATAAAGAGCTCGTCAACGACATCGACGTAGGATCTGCGGGCCCATTGTTGCTGGATGCGTTGTCGGCACCCTTGCCCTTTCCGAGATTGGAATTGTCAGGATTCACTTTCACGCATTGGACGGGTGCCACGTGTTCCGACATCACCCTCACACAGGCCTTTTTTTCGAGGTCCCACATCCGAACCGTATGGTCGTCGCTCGCGGAGAACACATAGTTGCCCGCGAGCTTCACCCCATTGATCCAATCCGTGTGTCCCTGGAGCACGAACCCCTTGCCCGTGGAGAAGTTCCACACCCTGATGTTCATATCCCCGCCGCCGGACACCAATACGCGCTCGTCAAAGTCCAGACATGTGACAGGCCCGCCGTGCCCACGCAGTATCTTGGCCAGTTCGCCGCGGGGGGTCCTGTGCCTCCAAATCCTTATCGTGCCGTCCGCCGAGCCCGACACAAGCTTGGCGTTGTCGAATTTCAGGGCGCGGACAGGGGCGGTGTGGCCCCGCAGCACGAGGAACGGCACCGACTGGCCTGGTGTGAACAGGCGGACCGCGCCGTCCGAATGCCCCCCGATGGCGATCACGTTTTGGCACTCGTCCAGCTGCACCGCGAGCACAGGCTCCAGCGCGGGCGTGCCATCGCCGGCGTCTGCCCCGGCCGCGCTGGCGGCGCCGTACACGGAATGCGCGTGGAATTGGAAGTTTCCGCCGCGCCAGTTGCGCTCGACAAGGAGCCGTTCGGCGTATATCTCCTTCCACGCGCGCAGGTACGTGCAATGGGACGAGGACACGCTCGGGAAGGGGGGGACCGAGTCGGACGTGGTGGACGTTGAGGACAGCGACGAGGGCGACGCGCCGAGCTGGGATGATGGCGGGGCGGATGAACCCCGAAGAGAGGATATTGTGCCGTGCGCGACGCGGGAGTGGAAGGCAGTGACGTCGCCCGTGGGTGCGGTGGGGGTTGGGATCGGGATAGGTGACGGGGAGGCAGAAGTAGGGGAGAGTACGGTGGAGGAGGAGGTGGCGGTAGCGGGGAGGGCGTCGTCGAAAACGCGGCGGACTGGGGACCGTTGCCCCGCGTCCACGGCCACGTCGGCGTTCAGTCTGCGGCGCTTGTTCTGCGAATACTCGGTCGCGCCGTCGGTCGAGGTCGGGGTCGAGCCGCTTCCGTTGTCGAGATGCGCGCGGGGGATGCTCGGGTGCGCACCAACGCCACTGCCTCCTCCGACAAGTGGGAAGTCCACGTGCATGTGGGAGGCGGAACTCGAACCCGCACAGGTCTCCGCCGCGTCGCCGCCGCCGCCGCCATTCGCCAGCGAAATCCTCCTCTTCCTGTACTTGTTAAAATCCAGCAGCGGCAGTCCCCACCCACACGTGGGGCACTTCCTATCAATATGCTGCTCGCACATGCGGTGCCAAATCACATCATCGTCCGCGATCCTCTTCCACGCGCGCGAGACCTGTGCGGCATGGCACAGCGATGTCGCGTCGAGGTGCGTGAGGATCTTGAGCGCGATCTCCTTGGGCGCGACGGCGATGAAGTCGATCCGGAGGTATGTGTTGAGTTCGGTGGAGATGTAGGAGAGTTGGGGAACGCAGGATTGGAAGAGGAGCCCCTCGAGAAGGACTCTGCGGTCGCAGGGTGGCATGGAGGTGTAGGCGGACCAGATTTGCATGATGGTGGTTTGGGAGGTGGAGGAGAGGGCGTTGATGTGCTGGGTTGGAGTGGGGGAGGGGTGGGGGAGCGAGAGGTGCAAGGAAAAAGTTAGAGAGGAGCTCAAGGTAGGAAGAGGGGGGAATCGTGGGACTGCTTCACTCATTCCGATGTTGTCCGGGGTGGGTGCTCCTTGCTCCTCCCCAATGCATCCCCGTGCAAAACCCACGGCACGGTAAAAGGCCTCGTGAGAGACGAGCTCAGGGTATACGAAGCGCGCGGAATGGGGGGACTCCTTCACTCCCGGTGATTTCAGGGTACCACTCCAAGCATCCCCTCCCAAACCCACTGCACAGTACAATGCCCTCCGGTACGTTTGTACACACCTTTCGCATGCTCTCCTGTTTGGGCGCATCGCTGGGTCTCAAGATGTCCGGTCTGTGTCTGTAGCAGAAGGGGTTCTTGTGAATGGTCTGTGGGATAATTCCGACCGACGAGGAGGGCCGGTGTCGACCATCCTGCATCCGGATGTTCTCCGTGGTCCCGCGCGAGGAGTGGGAATGCGATGGATCGTGGGGGTCTGCGTGGGAGGTGTGCGATTGCGAAAGAGGGTGAGGAGTCGGTGGATGTGGGTGTGGGTGATGCTCGGATGGGTTCATGGCGAGAGAGGGAAGAGGCTGCTCCCAGTGCGATGGAGACAGCGGCGGGTGCATTGCGTCCCAGGAAAGAGCGGCCTCCAAGTACAGTGGGCGCTTGGGGGATTGAGCAAAGTGTGTCACCCCAAAGTTGGTGCGGGGCAACATTGATTCTCCAGCCCACTCAAGGGCAGCCAGTGGTTCAACTTTAACAACTGAACTGCACTTGCGTGCGCCTGTTGCCAAAGAGTTTTCTGTATTCGTTATTATCGCGTTCGTAGCATGTGTAAGCGGAATCAGCCGGTGCCGAATTTGTTCGTAATTAGCACGCCATTATTATGTAGGGTACCGCTCCCTTTCTTTATTGCAATCACGTCCATTTACGGAAACAATAATCGCACTACTTTTATTTCCCAGGGGACTCGAACGGCGGGTTGAAGACACGCAGAGCCGAGTGCGCTTTTGTGGAGTGCAGAAACAGCGAGCGCGTGCCTTCGCAGGTCCACCGCGATTCTCGCGACATTTGCGGCAGGACACAGCCTTAAGGGGTTTTGAGTGCTGAGATTAGGAGAGACAGGGCCGAATGTACAATAAAAAGGACATATATTGCAGTACATTCGGGGGAAGCTTTGCGAGGTAGCGCATAAAGGGTGGCATGGTCGACTCAGCGGGCGCCCACTCACCACGCCGCAATGGCGACTGATTTCCAACAGTAAATAGTGCCAGATGTGTTTGTGTGCGAGTGGTCGGAGATGACTGCTGAGGCCACTGCTGGGATTGATCACCAGCATCCTCATCGTGGCGCGGACTTAGAAATTGCGTGCTTAATAGCGCGAACCGTGACTGCAGTTAGACTGGGCAAGACAAAGAATACTGCAGAAGCGAATCGCGTGCAGCATGTCGATTCCCTTCGATGGCACGCGCATCTACCCAATCGCGCAGAATGGCCACGCGGGCGCGGGCATTGAGGTCCTGTCAAGACTCACCTCCGTGCTGGCGGAGCAGGAGAACATTCTCAGAGAGCTCGAGGGCGAGAGAGAGCGTTACACCGGCCTGCTGTCAGCCCTGGCACCAGACTTCTACCAGGAGGAGCGGCACGATGTCCAGCAGATGCAATACGTCAGTCAACAACTCGCCGATCAGCAGCAGCAGCAGGGGCACTGGCAGCCAAATATCATGGACAATTTGCTCGATCTTCCTGCAGAGCAACTGTGAGTGTTGCACCACCCCGATGCGAATCCCCACCCTCATTGTTTTGGTTCGGTCACGCAGAGACCATCTCATGGCGGCAGTCGCGGCGGCACGCTCGGCCAAAACAGTCCTCCCCGCAAACCCTCCGCCTCTTCCAGAACCTCACAACGGTGCACCGCCACCGTCAACAATCCCGTTCGGAATCCCACCTGGGTTGTCTGGACAGTTTTTTTTCAACCAACCACTCGTGCCCGCCACCACCGACCACTTACAACCCACCATCGCAAACTGCGTCATTCAGCAATTCGCGCAGGACGAGCACCTGGCACCGTCCCCGCAGAGGGTGTCTCGCCGGGGGTCCCAGCGTACGTCACCGCCCAGATCTGCAACAACCACGCCGCCCTCAACCGAAACCGCATTCACCCAGCCCACATCCAACAACACCACGCATCCTCCTGCTCTTGCCTCTACCGCAGCCCCTGCTCCTATCGCGCGAACACGGTCAGGCCGCCCGCGCGGACGCCCACCCAAGCAACACCTGCTGACCGTGCCCGGCCTTGCACCGGACCAAACAATCGCGTTCGAGCTCGTGCGCGGGACCACCGTGGACACCAAGTCTGTCGAGGCAAGGGCTGATTTCCCGATTGATTTCGACTCGGTGTTGCAGAGGCAGATGGCCAAGGTGGAAGGCGACGCAGGAGGGGGCGGGTCAGACGAAGAGTCGGGCGAGGAGGGGGGCGGGGGGGATGAAGTGAGAATCGCTCTTTCCTTGTTCTCCTTTGAATACCATATTTATATTCTCTCTATTCCATCCACTTCCACTCCACCCAGGCCTCGAAACGCCGCCGCAACAACACGCTCGCATCCGCGCGGTTCCGGCAACGCAAGAAGCAGCGCTCCGAGATGCTGGCCCGCGCCGCCGCGGAGCACTTGAACCGCGCGTCGAGTCTGGAACAGAGAGCAGCGGATTTGGCCAATGAGGTCGCGAGGTTGAGGGAAGAGGTGAGATGATCCTGATCCTGATCCTGCTCTTGATCGCAGCTGCTCCTGCTCCTGCTCTTGAACCAATCTGGCTCTGGCATTTTCCGCGCCGAGCACCAACCTTACATTATGCTCACCATTCGCCCTCCCTCCCCCCCCACTCCCGTCAGGTGAAGCGCTCCTTCCCATCCCAATCCCTCGAGCACCTCTACGCCCAAAACGGGGTCTCATGGACCTCTGGCGATCCTTCCGCGACATGGGGTGCCGCGTCGTCGTCGGGGTCAGGGCCGGGGCAGCCTGGTTCGACTGTCACGATGCCTGGGGGGACCCAGCATAGCTTGCAGCAGATGTCGCAGGAGCAGATCGCGATGCTGTTGGGGTTTTATGGGATTCCGGATGCGTGATGCGGGCGCGGATGTTGGAAGGGGGGTGTGGGGTGTGGGGTGTTGTTGGGTGTGGAGAGGGACTGACTGAGGGGAAGGGGGAAAGGGATTATATCAATTGTTTCTGTTTTACATTTCTCATAGAGTTATTTTGCACTGTAACTGTTTCGTGGTTGTATAATGCATAATGCATAGAGTAACTTCCAAACGCTCACCGAGTGCCGCTGCTGGTCGTAGCAGAACAACCAACACACCCAGCAGAAGATGTCGCAGGAGCAGAGTTCGATGCTGCTTAGGGTTTCATGTATGGGGCTCCCGATGCGTGACGCAGATGTGCGAAGTGCGATATATAATTTCTATTTACATTGTGATAGATTCAACATTCCACTATATCTGTTTCGTGGTTGTATTATGTTATGTTACGCATAAATTCACTTCCAAACTCGCACGCCGGAGCTCGGCGGCTTGCCCGCGCCTGCATTTGCACTTTTCGAACTGCCCCCGCTAGCCGAAGCAGTGGAAGCTCTTGTCCCACCCGCACCGGTGCTCGTCACTCCTCCAAGTGTCCTCTTCGCCTTCACAGCGCTGCCGCCGGGACCAGCCGTCCTCGCCACTGCGCTCGACCTCGTTCCGACTCCTGGCGCCGATCCCGCGGTTCCCACGCGGGCATCATGTCCATACCCACGCTCGGCCGCCGGTGCTGCTGCGCTCGCTCCAGAACGCTCTTCGAGCCGGGCAAGAATCGTCTCCAGAAGCCGCTCGGGGCTTCGATCACGATCACCGTGGTGCGTGGTGGGTCGTCCTCCGTCCCACGTGTCCCTTTCCAAGGCACGCGCGTCCCGTGGCGCTCTTCGGTGCATGTAGGGGACGCGGTTGCTCGATGCGAGTGACGATGAGCGGGGTGGAGAGGGAGAGGGAGAAGGAGACGGAGAGGGGGAAGGCGACGGCGATGAGAGAATGGCGTTGGCTTTGCGACCGCGCGGTGGTGGCGAAGGTGATGCAGACGTAACCCCACGCCGCAGTGCATGTGCAAGTGTAAGCGCGGGTGGTGGTTTTCGTGACACGGCCCGTTTTGGTGTTCCGGGACTACTCCGACTCGGGGAAGAGTTTCGCCTGTAGCGTTGGGAATCTACCCCAACCACGCCGGCCTGCTCCGAGCTCCTGCTCCACGCGAATTCCGGATCGATGAGTCCGATGTCACGTAAGCGGCGGTCGACTTCATCCTTGACGAGTGCTTTGATATCGGGCATGAGAAGGAACCGCATGTGTGGCCACTGCTCGAGCGATGCGGCTACGCGGGTTGATGCGGATGAGTGTGGAGCAGGTTGAGGTTGGGGTGGGGGACGCGCATCCATGTCTGAGACTTGTGCGCGGAGTGCGTCCAAATGTGTGGCGAGCTGCGAGAGGCGAGAGGGGAGTTTGGAACCGGGAGACGTTGCAGTCTCGACATCTGTAGGCATAGACTGCTGCTGCCGTTGGTTGCTGGTTTGTGGGTGTGACGGTGCAGGCACAGGCGCAGGTGACGTGGCGGAACCATCACGACTTGAGCGCGAACGCAGCTTGGCTTGAAGTTGCCGAACCTAGTATCTGCAATTATGTGTCCCCGGTTTGGTGAACAATGTACAGAGTACTGTACATACCTCCTCCTCCAGACCCGCCACCGTCGACTCCAGCTGCTGAACCTGTCGTTCTCCATACCGCGCGTTCGTATTTGTTTCCACGACGCTGGGTATTGTACTACCACTGTTCCCCTTGCGTTTCGAATCTGACAACAGCGTGGAGCCGTCACGCCTCAAAAAGGACATTTCCAAATCCTCCTCTCCGTCGACGACGCCAAAGTCTGAGAAGTCATCTGAGAAGTCGTCAGTCGATGTAGAGCCCCTCTGCGACACGATTCCTTTCGTTCCCGTGACGATGTCGGTCGAAATGTGAGAGGGTGGCATTTGCCCACGTTATTTGGACCCTCTCGCGATTTGAAGAAAGGAAGTGCGAGCGATGATGGTGGAAGATTGATTCGGCGAGGGAGTGGAATTTATCCGCCATCCAAGCACCGGCCGGCCCAGAAGCTCTTGGAAATTCCGAACCCGCTACTCTCGTTTATTGCTACCTCTGTTAGCGCCACGGAAACGAATATTTCGCATGGATCCCTGCTCCAACTTACCGACAGAAGTGAGATGCAACGTGCGGTAGCGATTTCCAACGATGCGCATAGTTATCGCGACTTTCGCTTCAAGGTGTTTTTCAACGTCCTCGAATACCTTTCTGCACACGACTTGGCTCGCTTAGCCCTCGTTTCTCGACTCTGGAAGACCGCTACCAACAACAATGCGCTCTGGGCTCTGGAATGCGACTCGTTGTGGAAGGACAAGGCTTATGTGCCTGAACGCTTTCACGCAATGAGGGAATCGAAAAACGCCCGGCAGGCGTACTTTGGCAGCTTGCGCGATTCGAAGAGGCAGTGGATAACAACTGAAGGTGAGCTGGGAGGATTGTAGTGGCGGACTTGTCTTTAAATAACGTTCTCCAACGGTAGAACTTTGCTCTTTCACGTGGAATTTTCGAATGAAGGATGCTTCTGGCTCTCACTTTACGGATCTTGACGTAAGTGATAATAGCCTTGATGTGTTTCAGAGTCGTGCTTCACCCTTGCCACCTAAGCCATGGTGGAACTACGAACCCGCAAGGACGAGACTCTACAATCCAGATGGTACTATGGGTGGCACGGTTTATCGCCCGGACGCCAGGTGGCGGTGAGTCATGTTCGACGGTGTGATCGCTCAAAATATAGAACTCGTATCGTTTCGTTGCAGGTTCGTTCCAACCGGTGGAGGTATCGTAGCCCCCCACGAAGGATGCTTCATGCGCATCGGCAATACTCCAGCCCAATTCATTTCTCGTCATTCGTGAGATCAACATCGTCGTCACTGGCTACTGTTTGCTGACTGTCACCAACCCCCTCTCTTACTTGAACACCAGCAACTGGGGCTTTATGATGCAGAGCTGTGAGCTATTGTCGTCTCGCTAAGCTTGGTAGCATTTCCATCTCATCCGCTTGCCACATACCTCTTACCAGGCTGGTCCGTTTCGACATCATTTCTGATGCCGATGCGCGGGACAGATCCTTCTCTTGACGATTCGGCCCTTTCTGTGACGACCGAGACGCAGAAATATGAAGTGATTTGCTACAACTCTGGTAGGAAGCAAGAGTAACTCCTCATCCGCGACTCGATCAAAGCTGATCTGATCTTCTCCTCTTCCACTAAAACCCCTTCTGCTCCGCGTGATACATCGGGTCAAAGGTATCGACTATCCCGACGACTGCGTCATGACAAAGTCTGGCTTCCGTCGCGTACTGCAGACTCTTGGTACGCAGGGCAATGCAGGAATAGGCTGGTTGGGCCTTTTGTTTGGGGCCCGCTTTGGCTGGCCGGAGAGCGATTCGGAACCCGAAGATAGCAGTTCTCCCCAAGGACAAGGACAAGGACAGGGGCCACAACCAGGAAGCGCGGAAGTTGGAGGGCCTGAAATGGACGTTGAGGTTGCTGTGGGAGTCGAGGATGGAGTCCAAGAGTCGAGTGAAAGCAGTGGTGACGGAATCGTGCCCGAGACGGGTGTTCCGTCAGATGATAGTGACGAGGATTCCTCAAGCACTAATTCTGGTCACGATCGAGGTGTGCATTTGAACGGAGAGCATAATGATGACGGTGGTACAGTCACATCTTCGCGACAACGAAATTCAAGACGTCACGGTCGAGATAGTTCGGAAACCGTGCCACTTCTTGCAATGCTCCGGGCTGCCGCGAGGGCCCATGAGGCTGCCGATGAAGAAGAAACGGCGGACTCGGGTGTGCATTAAACGGAAGAAATGGTTGAAGATGGGGAGAGCGAAGAGAATTGGTCGATCCCAGAGAAGAATGGTGGAAAGCCATGAACTTTTATATACCCTGCGACTCGAACAATTTACTACGTTCAAACTTATGTAGATTAAAACCTTTATAGTGAAATAACCAACTTTGCTAAAATAATTGAACGACGCAGATCGATTTTGACCTCAATCGTCACCAGTGACGGCGACGTCACCCATTCCGTGACTCCGGAGACCCTCTCTGATCCATTCGCACACGCGACGCACATCATCGTGATTACATTGTGGAACGTCGGCGAGAGGATAGGGCTCATTCAGTTCGTGCCACTGGAAGGAGTTTTGTGATCACCAGGCAGTCCAGAATAAACAGAAGTGAAACACTCGGAACAAACAAGGATACCATTCACCTTGAACTCTCCCAGATTATGATACGCTAAGCATTCAACACGGCCCAGAGTGCGCTCAGAGGGTGCTTGTGGTTGTTCTTCAGTTACAAGCCCCTTCCCATGCTCCACACAAAGCTCCAACAAGGCGTCCACATCCTCACGTGAGTCGGTGTGACCTGGGAGAACAACATAGCGACACCACCAGGGTTTGCGCATTTGATGGAGGGTGGTCAGGAAAGAGAGCTAGAACATGTTGGTGAAGACGGCAGGTTGTTTTGTAAGGAGATCTGAGATGAGGCTCCACCAGTACTAACCATGTGGTCCCAGCCACCTGAAACCCTTGTGATGCTTTCGTACTTTTCCCTCCTGGTGCCTTTGATGCACAAGAGCACCAAATCCGTCCAGGGAAGCACTTCTGGATACACCACTCGCGGCAAACTGCATCTCCCCGTCGTTTCGAGCACCGTATGCATTCCCCACAATCTCTTGCAAGCAGACATAATGGAAGCCGCGAAAGTGTGCTGGGTGAGAGGCTCGCCCCCCGAAACGGACAAACCACCTCGTGAAGGTGGGGGGCCCTCCGCTGCCTCATCTCGCGCAAGAAGCATGTCTCGATAGGTGGTGGAGCTGTCTGAACGACTTGCGCACTCTCGTGCGAGGTCGTCGATGGAGGTGGGACAAGGTGGCATTCCCATGTACGGAAGCGTGCGGCGGACTTTCTCCAATACGGAACGAACAGAGCAAAGAGAGCCCGCGGTGGTGGACCAAGTGTCGGGGTTTTCGCAGTAAACACAGCGCGAGGGACAGCTTGTGGAATAGAATTGTAAGTGGAAACACAAATGCTGTTGCTCAGTAACATTTGGAGGCTCACCCAGAAAGGAACACTAGGAACCGAATGCCCGGCCCTTCGAGGCAAGCCATTGATTCCGTAGAGTGCACATAGCCTGCCCGAATACACCACAAACGTTGCCAAACAGTTCGCATGAAAAGATTGTGAATCAAAGCTCGCCTTGACACCCGAGTGCTTCCATAATGGAGCCTTTCGCATGAGTCTCCAGACATGCTTGCGGCAGTCGTGGCAGATCGGCTGCTGTGATCTGGTCGAGGTCTACAGTTTCGCCTCCGTCCTCTTCTCCTTCACTTTCGTCCGACGATGGGGGGGAATTTGAGGCTTTGGAGGCGTCGACAAGATCATTGGAGAGACTGTGTGGAAGGAGAGTGGAGGTCATTGCGATGTTTGATTCTGTGAGTCACTTGACCACGGACGATCCCTCGGCCCCATCGTTTCACCTCTTCACGAATCGCGACTATTTCAAGACACGCGACGTGGGCTTTCCAAACCTGGCCCAAATATTCCGAGCTACGGTCATTTCCTTCTCTCAAAGAAGCGAGCGAAAGGGGGAAGGGGATGTTTCGAAGATATTGTGGGCACTAGAACTAGTGTTCATGGTTGACTCTTTTGGCTTTTCGTTGGCCATTTTTCTGAAGCGTTGCTTTCAAATGAACAGAAGTTTCGCCACGGCCAAATCCACCAATTGGAATGGATCCATCTGAATTCGAAGAGCTCGAGTCGCGGCTTAAA
This sequence comes from Gonapodya prolifera JEL478, assembly GCA_001574975.1. Classification (NCBI taxonomy): domain Eukaryota; kingdom Fungi; phylum Monoblepharomycota; class Monoblepharidomycetes; order Monoblepharidales; family Gonapodyaceae; genus Gonapodya; species Gonapodya prolifera. The sequence goes on along the minus strand of KQ965745.1, from coordinate 229,124 downwards.
AATCTCCGAGAAGACAAAGATAAGGTGACATAACTATATCTCGGAAGGTGAACTGCCCAGCTGGTCCGTGGAATACTAAGGGGGAAAATTTGCACTTGCAGCTGCGGATTGCACGAGCTGCACTGTCTTCATCGACAATCTCTCCACAGCAAGCTATCACTCTTTTCAAGCATTTCAACTACTCTCAGGGACGTCTGTCCTTCGTCTTAATCGTGGCACCGAGACTCTCCTCGCAACAGTCGGATCCCGTGGAGTTACTGCTCAAAGGACTCCCATACGAAGATGAGCGTCAGGAGGCGAGAAAGAGAATAAATGAGGGCTCTGCGGGTCAGTAAAGGGCAGAGCTCTACAGATTAGCTCCACAGAGCATGCTCTGTCCCGGGCTGGAACGGTAGAGGGAGATAAGAGCAGTTAATGGGAGCTGGTATTTGAGACTTCAAGGCGACGTTCGCATGTAGAATTGAAGTTCTATTGAAACGGACGATCGCTGTGGCCACCGGCTCCATTTTCTCTTCACCTTCAGCTCTCGATTGGCAGAAATGGGGAAGCCAAAACGAGACAAACCCTCGAAAGAGCGAACAAATAAAGACTCTCAGGGAACTAGCAACACTCCACGTGCCGAAAGTCCCGATGATGGCGGCAATGCCGCAAGCGATAGCACCCCTGCACTTTTACAGGAAATCCTTGCACTAGGAGGATCACGAGAGGACTTGGACTACCTTGCCGATGTGCTCTCGGACGATGAAGAAATTGCGATGAGCGGGCTATCGTCTGATGTAGTGGCGGAGAAGAAACGCACAACGAAGGAGAAGAGACAGTCTGCCAAACTTTCCAGTGAGAAACAGAAGGCCTCCAAAGGATCAGATAAGCTATCAGAGGATCTCAAAAACCTGATATCCCAACTTGGACTGAAGCCCAGTATGGCGTTCGAAGGGGAGGACGAGGAAGTCACCACGGAGAGCAACGATGAAGATTCAACGAACGCTCCTTTGCCGAAAGAAGACATCAAAGGAAAACGTGAATCTGTACCAGCTTCAGCTAACATTGAAAAGACGACCGGCAATTCGAAGTCGAATCCCGCCCTTTTGAACGACGTGGAGAACTTCGTTGCAAACCTGAAAGGCACTGCTCCGACAGCTGGGGAAAAGGCGCGATTTGAAGCTGCCAAGAAATCCGGGGGCGCTGCATCTGAGACTGTACCGAAGTCAGAGCCCGCTGAAGCGGCAGTTAAAAGCCAATCCCAGACCAAGAAGGGAAGGTTCCTCATTCCGCCAACACCACAATGGTGGACGTTATATGATACGCTTACTTCTACGGATGAGCTGAAGCCAGGGACGAAAAGACCGAAGGCCCCGCCGACAGAAGTTCGGGAGCGAAGAATCAAAGAATTGTACGAACGCGCTAGAGGTGTGCTCGAAGACGAATGGAAGAAGTACGAACAAGGTATGAGCACGTGACGCACGCGATATACCTCACCTTATTCAAAACTAATTCTCGACTGTGACCAGCCAACCCTACCATGTCCGGCTCGGATTCTTCTTTCTTGTCGCACGTCCTCCAATCCGGTACTACGTCCGACCGCCTTTCGGCTCTCTCCGTTCTTGTACAAACGTCTCCACTTCATACCTTTCGGACTCTCGAACGGCTTGTAAATCTTTGCCGGAAGAAGTCGAAACGGGATGCATCACTCGCACTCGACACCCTTAAAGAGCTTTTGATGAGATTTATCTTGCCTGACCGCAAAATGCGTTACTTCAGAGACTGGCGCGAAGTCGGAGAGTACGCCGATGGAGTTCGTGGTGACATAAAGGGGGAATGGCTTGCGCTGTGGGCATTTGAGGATTCCGTTAAAAAGCTATACTGGGAGGTTATTAAAATCATCGAAGTGAGTCCTCGTTATTGCTTATATTCAGAGAGTTGGGATCTCAGCCCTTCTACAGGAGCTTTCCCACGACACCCTTCCCCACATTCGCTCCAGAATGATTTCTCACATCTATGACATGCTCGCCACGAAACCAGAGCAAGAGCAAAATCTGCTAGCTCTTTTGGTTAACAAGATGGTAAGGGCAGGAAGGGAGCATCTCGCATAAGAGTCCGCTAAAGCTCATTTCGACAACAGGGAGATCCAGCACGGCCACTCGCTTCCAAAGCCATACACCACATACATCTTCTACTTCGAAAGCACACGCACCCCGTATTCAAGCTTATCGTCGTCTCTGAAGTCGAACGCCTGCTGTTCCGTCCCAATGTAGCCAACAGGGCTCGTTATTACGCCATCGTGTGTTTGAATCAGTTGGAGCTGAGACGAGGGGCAGAGGGTATCGGCGCCGCCGACGATCCGGATATCAAATGCGCCAACAAGCTCATTGGTGTCTACTTCGCTGTTTTTGAAGAAATGATGTCACAGGATGGAAGCCGCAAGGGACATGGAGACACCGAAGTAAAAGAAGAGGAAACGGATAAGCCTATGTTAGCGAAAGCCTCCCCCACTCCGGCTCCGAAACCGTCTTCGTCACAGTCGAAGAACAGTGCACCAGGAACACAGCTTTCGGAGCTGACTCCAGCAGAAAGCGCGAAGATGATGTCTGCATTGTTGACGGGTGTGAACAGAGCGTTTCCTTATTCCAAGTTGGAAGACGAAGTGTACGTAATATTTTTGGTCCCACCACGTGGCATGGCAATAATCCTCGGTGAACTAGGTTCGACAAGTACCAGGCCACCCTCTTCCGGTTGGCGCACCATCGAACATTCGCAACCGCACTGCACGCCCTCACCCTCCTTCAGCTCATCTCGGCGCACCGCAATAGTCTGTCCGATCGTTACTACCGTGCACTTTTTGATCTTCTCTTGCATCCCGGTCTTCTCCACCATCCCCGTCCAGCGCCGCTCCTTAATCTTGTTTACAAGTCGCTGAGAGCGGATCACAGCATACCTCGGATAGCAGCTTTTGTCAAGCGTCTTCTTCAGCTTGCGGGATACGCTAGTGTTCCTCTGGCTTGCGGCATTTTGGTCCTTATCGGTGAAGTTATGGTTGCCAAAAAGGGCCTTGCGGTCATGGTACGAGAGCCCGAAGAGCGGACAGAACAATGCGATGACGCAGCGCCTTCTGGTCCCTCTGGACCCGTATCCCGCGAAGCAGATTCTCGCGCGAAGCATTATGATGCAAGATCCCGCGATCCACTGCATGCGTCTGCGAACCGCGCGTGTCTCTGGGAACTGTCCGTCTTGCGAAACCATTTTCACCCGACGATTGCGCTGTACTCAAACCATCTTCTTGAACATGCGGGAGAGTCCGGTGTGCCCTTCCCAACGAATGCAACCAATTATGATCCGCTGAAGAACCATACTCTGGCTCGATTCTTGGAAAGATTCGTGAACAAGAATCCCAAGAAAGTGGACTCGCTCCAAAAGGGAACTGGTGGAATCGGTCAACCGCGGGTGGAAAAGGAGGGCAAGGCGGGTACAAAGAAGAGCTCCCAATCCGGTCAGGAAGAAGAGGATATTGGTGTGTTGTTCCATGGAGGAAAGAAACGCAATGTGGTGCTGGCAGACTCTAGAACAGGGAAGTCGCGGCAATTCGACGATGACGTGGTTGGAAGTGCGACATGGTTGCGTAAGAAGGAAGAAGAAGTTCCCGTCGATGAGCGGTTCTTTTGGGAGTTCTTCTCCGGTAAGCCCAAGGATACAAATCGCAAAACAGGAAAGGCCGCAAAGAAAGACGATCTGGATGCTGATGACGACTTTGGCCGTGACGGAGCGAAGGACGATGGGTTTGACTCTAATGATGAGCCTGAGAGTGGAGACGAAGGCGAGGAGGGCTTTGACGAGGACGAAGTGTGGCAAGCGATGGTGAAGAGTGGGGCAATGCAAGGTGTTGATGGCGCCGGAGAAGACGAAGATGAAGATGTGCAGTTCTCCGACGACGCCATCGGAAGTGATGATGAAGACGTCGAGGAGAATGATGACGGTGGGAGTGAACCGGAGGGAATGAGTGAAGGCGAGGATGATGACGCTGGTGACATTGACATGGGCGATATGGATGCTTCAGGCAGTGAACTGGAAGAACTGGAAGAAGATTCTGAGGAAGAATCACAGAAGCAAGGAAAAGATGTGCCCAAGGTCAAGCGACCCCGCACACAGACTCAAAGACTTCTGATGGCAGCGCAGTCTTTGGGCTATGCTGGCTCTTGGAAGCCAAGAGGAGCTGGCGATTTTGCTAGTGCGGAAGATTTCGAGACTGTGCTTGGGGCCGGGGGGGCCGATGGTGATGAAGGGCAGGGATCTACAGGAGATGAATCTGGAGGAAGTGAGGACGAACTTCTCCGCAAGGGCTTCGCGGATTCATCTGATGATGAGGGAGACAATGGAAAACGCAAATCGTCTAATTCCCGTGGGGGAAAACCTCCTCAACACAAAAAGCGGAAGCGTGTCGGGGCGGACACTAGACCGAACCAGAAGCAGTTTGGGAAAAAGGCGGCTGGTAAAAATAGAGCATGAATACCATATCTATTGATGTACATAACGATTTGACAAATGATCACATGATGTTTGATGGCAATCCAAGCTCGTGTCCGCCAGTCTGGCACCACTTCTTTCAACATAGTAATGAGTACATAAGTAGTGTGGAAGGATGACACTAGATGAGACCATCGAAAAGTGAAATCATTTGGCTGGTTTTCATCTTTTTGCTCACTCAAAAATTGATCGGCTTGGTAGTTTTGGAGAAAAGTATAGTAAATATCTGTTATATAGCAAATTTCAGAAATATTTACAACAAGAGCCGCGAGCACCGTGGCGAAGTGGGATCGCGACGGGCTCATAACCCGTAAGTCGGTGGATCGAAACCACCCGGTGCTAAAATTTTTGTTTTTGTTTCGAGCACTTTGATATTAACAGAAGACTTCTCGACTTCTGCTAACTCTTTCATGGCAGCAAGCGGCAAGCGAAGGGCGAACAGGAATCCGGTGTCTGCGGTCGACCACAGCATCAGTGGGACTTGTTTTTGCTGCTCTTCGATTCACGCAGAAGGAGGACTTGGAAGGGCGGGACATCGATGGACTATGGGATCCACACTGTCTGAAGGTCGCACGGACGATGTTCATGCCCTCTCCCGGTCCGCACGAAACCCGATGGCACGCTCCCCACAGCTTCCCCATCTTCCAGCTGTCGCCAGACGAAGGACAACGGATGGGGAGGGAGCGCGTTCGATCCTGGGGCTTGCCGTACCGGGTGGCTTCCACGATAACTTGATACACCGCGATCCCAACATGGTATCTATCGCGTCCTCACGAAACGCGGAAGACTTTTCATTATCGGTAAGCGCAAGATTATCTTCTCTCGGTGATGGATTTACACTTGCTAAGTGACGATATGTTGGTTTGCAGGCGAACCAACGAGGTACATATATGCGACTTAGGGGTGAAACTGGAAGAACAAAATAACTTTCTTTCTTTGCGGTAGGACTCACTGACTCGGCACGTCGACCGGTTCCTATCAGCCGCGGTCAATCAGCGTCGTCACCAAGTCCAAGTGGCAACACTAGCACTAAAGCTCGTTCTGGGGATCCCGGGTCTCATGAGGGATCGAAAGATTTCAGCTCAGGATCTATATCAAACCACCCTGGTGCCAACGCGTGGTTGAGCTCTGCCCATGGCAAAGATTTGAAGATTGTGACCAATGTTTCTCCGTCCCGAAAGTCGCCCAATTCCGCCCCACCTACATCGTATGAAGCTCTGCGTTCCCACGACAGACATGAGGATAGCTCTGGTTCCGTCAACGTCGGGGGTTCTTCTATAAATGTTTCCAAGTCCCTGCTCACGGCGAGTTTGGGAGTGGGTCTCTCAAGCGGACTTCGCGCGTCCTCTAAAAGAACGTTGGAGTCCTATGGAGGTGTTGCACTGCGAGGGTCCAACATGTCACTGGCTGCAAGAGCGCTTGCAAGCGAAGTCTCGTCGCGACCAGGTGCAAGCCGAAGCCATTTGTCTTCCAAACCTTCAATTGCGGGAGCTCAGGATGCAAAACAGCTCAGGTCGCTGGCTGGTTCCTCCCACCTATCATCTCCCTCATCCCCCTTCTCTCAGAAAGTGCACCCGACTCACGCCGGCGACCGTACGATGGGCAGTCAATCTCTCAAGTCACTTTTTACAAACGGTTCCCCCCGTCAGCAAATTGAAGGAGGCTCTCGGCAACATCCAAAGCCACCACCCCTTGAGAAGAATCTATCGTCTTTCTCAACAAATGGGTTGTTTCTGACAATTTCTGGAGCTTCTTCGGGGGCGAGCCAGACCTCCACAACCCCGAGCACACCGGAGCTCACAAGCTTTCACCGACAACTTGCGATCGGCGGCTCTGATCAAAAACGCTCCTTTCCCGCAGTCTTTGGCAAAGAGTCTCCTCCGTCTCCGACGAGCCCAACTCTTGACACTGTTGCACACGACTATTTCGCAGGAAACAACATTGCTACCGTGGATCCCCCAATAGCGAATGAAGCCGACCTGCCGTATGCGGGAAGTCCCCAATCTCGCCCACAGTCTGCTGTCGCCAATCCTTTTGAGCGCAATGACCGACCAGGCCAGCAAGTTCGAGTTGGACGATCACGAACCGTGTCTGCTGCGGAACGACCTAAAAGCTCTCCCGAGGCAAACTACACTCCGCCACCCACTGTCACTGCTTCTGCGAATCTAATTGGGAGGACAGAGAATCGTGAATACCCAATAGTCCGTGATGGGGACAGTGATGTGGCTGGTAGACTCAAGGATGGATTACCTAAATCGCAAGTCCGTTCTCGATCGCAACCCATTACTTACACGCCACTGGATCCCTCCCAAGCGAACATTTTATCTGGAAAATCGCGTTTCATTGATGGAGACCAAACAGCATCCACGATTGTGACACCCCCGGAGCACTTGAAAGAGTTCAGTGCATCTCTGCCCCCGCGTGTTGGGTTGGCTCTGGCTGCTAACAGCGACCCGACTTCGAATTCTTCTGTTTCAAAGCCGAAGCCTTCAGATGAGAGCCCCAGGCAAATGGGAACTGGGCAGCAACCACCGCCACTCGCCTCAAACACGTCTATCGGTGGCCCTCGGCCCCAGATGTCGCGACCCTCACTGTACGAAACATTCGGTGCTTTGCCTCCCCCGTCATCGCAGGACCGGGTGAGCGACGGTGGTGTTGAAGCTCTACGCGAGGCTGTGCGCAGTGGGACCACGTTGGCGAATGCAATGAAAGCAAGCTCACGAGATGCTCGAGGGTCAGCGGGGGAAACGAAAACGCTGTCTCTGTCCAGCGCGGAAACCCCTGGCACCTCTGGACCATCATCGACGGAACAAACAAAAGTGCCCTCGAATTCAAGTTCGAAACCCAGTCAGGGCACTTCTACCTCCACCGTTGATAAACCCTCGATGAACATCCAGTTAGCTTCTCACCTCAGCTCTCGTGACCCACCCGAATCAAAAGACTCACCAGGCAATATGTCAGAACGTCCTGATGTGATGTTTGACCCCACTCCTAGTCCTCCAAAACGCGAAAACAGTCACAGACGCGCACTTGCACCGAGTTCTGCGCAGATCCCTGTGTTTGACTTGGGGGGGAATTCAAATGGAGCTCTGAAGGAGGTCGTCATAAACGAAGCAGGTGGATCCCGTGGACCCCAGTACCTGGATGAAGTGGCGGAAAATGCATTGCGGAATCGTGCAGGGGAGGCGGAGTCTCGGGCTGCGGTTCCAGTCATGCAAGTGAGATATTTGAATGACAGAAGGTGTGAGCATCACAACAAATTTGTATTGCCTGACAGGGACGCTTGGCATCAGAAGTGGTACCACCAGGAGCCTCAGTCACCAACCTCTCTACGACCAAATCCCTACTCCATAACCTAACCGACACTCAACTCAACGTCCTTCTCCTCCACATTGCCCGCACCGGCCACAGTAAGACCCTATCACTCCTTCTCGAGTCGTGCCGTCTCGATCCAGACCTTCGAGATGATGAGGGGCGTTCGGCACTTCATTACGCCTGCATGGCCGGTCACGTTGATGCTGCTTCGATCCTTATACAACACGGGGCTACAGTGGACCTTGCTGACTACAGCGGACGCACTCCCTTGCATTGGGCAGTGTACTATGGCCGCTACAGGCCAACGAAAGCACTCCTGCAAAATGGAGCCAACCCCTCTTTGACAGACTATGCTCTCCACACACCTTTACATTGCTCAACCGGTCCAGACGCAATAGATTGTCTCAGTTTGCTGATCGATGCCATATTATGCCATAGACGAAAGAAGGGCTGGAATTTCCAACGGAAGAAAAAGTCATTTCTTTCTGTGGAAGGTTCGAAGCTAGATCCCAAAGATGAAGGCGGAATGACCCCACTTATGTGGGCCTGCTTGCGCCGTCGGATATCTCATGTTCGAATTCTGTGCCAGAGTGGGATCGACTTATCCGTCAGTGACTCTGACGGAAAGACCGCTGCTCACTGGGCCGCAGTAGGCGGAGACGTGGAGTGCGTTCAAGAGCTGGAGCGGATGTCGAGAAAGCAACCCAACCTCGTCGTGTTTATGTGCTCTGCCGACAAGCTAGGCCGCACACCACTCCACATCGCAGCCTGCGAGGGCCAAGTAGCTGTAACCATGGAACTTGCACGCATTTCGGCCGAAAGTGCTACCTTGGGGTTGGACGCCTGTGACAATGACGGCCGATCAGCGTTACATTGGGCGGTTACACAGGGTCGGGCTGCTTGCGCTGCCATCTTAGTACGGATGGGAGCCGACCGAGATGTTGCTGACATCCACGGCGCTCGTCCGCTGCACTATGCTGTGCAAAAGGGCCAGTTGGAGTGCGTTATGGTTCTTGTTCGTGAAGGTGTCACAGGTGGAGCGAAAGGAGCGGACCTCAATGCGAAAGATAGCCTAGAAAGAACAGTGGCGATGTGGGCAGCGGTGGAAGGGAGGCATGAGGCGTGGAAGATGGTGCTGGGAATGGGTGCGGATATAGAGATACCAGATGCGGCGGGATTGACAGGTGAACCTTTTTTTTTTCTTTGTGCTTTTATGAAAGGAAACACAAAAATCTAACAAACGGCTGGATCAACAAAGTTTTACATGCCGCCACATCAGCTGGCCACACATCTCTTGCTCTTCATTGTCTCCATCTTCAACCTTCCCTCCTCCAACGGCGGGACAACCGCGGACGCACCCCCCTTCACCTGGCTGCTGCATTCAATCGTGCCGATCTCGCCGCTCTGCTTTTACGAGAAGGAGCTGATGTTACCGCTCGCGATGCCTCGGGCCGTACAGCATGCCACTGGGCGGCGGCTGTGGGGGCTGCGGAAGTAGTTGATCTGCTGATGCGTGCTGGGGGAGATCCCAATGCCATTGACTTGCTAGGAACGTCGGTGCTGCATGAAGCAGCATGGTGTGGAGATCCGGAGACTGTGAGGACTGTGGTAGCGTGGGGTGGGGATTTAGCAAAGGAGGACGGGGGCGGGAGAGTTGCAATGCACTGGGCCGCACTCAGGGGTGTGGCTGGGGCGGTGGAGGTCGTCGCTGGTATGGGGGGAGGCGTGAATAAGATGGAGAGTGGGGACGAGGTGAGTTGTGCTCGAGTTGGGAACAATCAGATTGGCTGCTGACAACGTTTGAACTGGCATGGACGACCTGCTTTTGTTGGGGTACGCTGTCCGCTATCACTCCATCGGCATCGTTCAACTTTACTCTCTTTCAAATTACCAGCGCTTCACTCCCCTAGACTATGCTATTGCCGGTGGTGACCGTTCTACCATCGAGCTTCTCTCTGGCAGTTGGGGTGCACTGACTAGAGACCAACTGAGAGAGGCGAAAGCGCGTGGGATACAGCGGTGGTACCGATACCAGAAGGTGCGGAGAGAGAACCGACGGCGGATGAGGGAGTCTATGAGAGGGAGGGTCATGCGACGTATGACAAATGGTAGATCAGATGCGGAGCGGAAAGTATCGATATACGGACAGACAGCACGGGTCGACTTTGCGGTCCAGACTGACGCATCATCTCTGGGAATACTCGAGGCGGAGCGTGCCGCGCATTCCGAAGTAGAGTGTGAGCGTATTCGGGTGGAGAAAGAGCGAGTTCGCCTCGAGAACGAGCGTGAAGCTGTGGAGGATGAGCGGCGCCGAGTTGAAGGGGAGCGGCGAGTGCTTGAACGGGAGAGACGGCGACTTGAGGAAGAGCGGAGAAGAGTGAGAGAGCTGAGAGGAGAGGGACCGTTGGCTGAGCAGTAACTGTTTCGCGTATCTCATGAGTCTAATTCCTGGATGTAATGTCATTGAGTGCAGAAGGTTTTAACTGGATATTGAAATTGAAATGCATTTTCGCCCCTTGGGAAGGAAGAGAAAGGAAAATTTAGTCGCTGATGACAGTATCGTAAAGAGCTTGGGTGCTGGGGCGGCGAACGGTGGATGTGTTGCGGCCTGCGGGGGGACATGTTCGAGCTCATTGGAGACTTAATTCGGGGTTTGACGTTTTCAATTTAGTCTTATCTCGAGGGCGCAGTGCAACGAGTGAAGAATTATGAAATCTCCGCGGTTGTTGTTCGTCGGAATTGTGTGCTCCAAAAATCACGAATGCTTTGGTCACAAGTGCTCAGACCACCCGTCGTCTTCGCATTCACCTGTTGCCCCATTCCTCCACTGATTTCACCTGGATCCCCATAGACAGTCAAGGATCCGCAAGTCCTTCTCACGAGAAACGCGGGACTGGTCCTCCTCAGGATTGACGACGTATTCCTGAACTTGAACCGATTCCATCCAAGAGCCCACTTACAGTAACCAGCCAAAGTACCCGATATCGACTGCTCTTTGGCGATGCCTGTGCGGCCACTCGCACCTTCTCTCGCTCACAACGCACTTAAGCCGGCGTCACAAACACCAAGGGATCCCCAAGAGTCTGCGTTTCATTATTTTCTCAGAGTCGCAGGGCTGCATGTCCCCGATTCTGCAAATAGCAATGACGCGGAAATTGTTCTTGGTACGCGCCATTATCATGCCACGTTCTTGTATACATTCCAACTCCAACCTCGCTCAACGTTTTACCCCCGCAACGTCCTGTTCTCTTAACGGCCCCCTTTCTCGCCAATAAAAGCCGTGAATCCGGCTCTCTTCAGACATTCACTCGTGAACGCCCTGATAGACCATAATGCGGGACAGCATAATGCGGCTCAGGAATTCTTGGACGGCTTTATCGAGTGGGCCCAGGATGAAGACTTGCTGAGGAAGAGCTTACAGCCTCTCCACCACAAAATCGAAAGCGACAGTGGCAATGATGGATCCAACAGAGTCGGGTATACAGAAAGCGCAAGGTGAGCGAGACTCGGGCCGAGGATTGTCGGCGCGAGAGAGTTGATAAGAGTGAACGATACTAACATAACTCCTGGAAACTGCCATCTCTGACCATGAACACAGCTCTGGCCCAAATCCAAGCCTGTTGTATCTTCTGCTCTCCGTCGACATACTCCAAACTCGTCTCTCCAAGTACATCCTGGAGAACATTGTGGCGTTCGGTGGATCAGGAGAAGACGGTGGAGGAGAGTGAGTTCTTGCTTTGACATATTAGTTTGCCGTCACGGATTGCACCCAACGCTTTGTCACGAACACCAACACTCAATCCTTCTTGGTTCTTTAAACTTCCCACCACAGCTCCCCACCTTCCTCGCACCCGTCCCCCGCCATCCTTTGCCTTCGCGACCTTCGCACACTCGCCACACAGACGCGCCTGGCAGACCCGGACGAGGTCGCCGATGCGCTTCTCCGAGCGATAGAGTCGACCAGTGGAGACATCAGAAGAGAGGCGGTCGCGGCTGTGGGAGATGTGGTTGGAATGGGAAGGGTCAAGGTGAGTATGATGTGACATTGTTTATTGATTGACTGGGGAGGCTGAACAGAGACCCGAGAGATCTACATCAAAGCCCAATGTTTGGGTATGAATTACATCAGAGATGATGATGAGGTGGACAACGGGGCAAGGAGTGGTACCGACCTGATAGCATTATGACTAATGTTCCGTTCTGGGAACCTAGGCTGGAGTCGCAACCCTCACGAACCTACTTGATGCGGATCCGGCCTTCCGCCCTGCCGCACTCGAGGCGCTCGGCAATATGGGACTCACTGAGGGGATGATGGCAAGTGCCGCAGAGCTCAGGGTGGAACTGGAAAGGTTGACTCGAATATCTTGAACTCTTTCCTATTGCAGTCTGATCTCCGCGTTCGCCTCCTTGAGACACTTCGGGACCCGGATTTGGCGACGTTGCCACTTACGCTGAGATTCGTGCTGCAGCAGAGCGGCGGAGCGGGAAGGGGCGATAAGCAGGGTGCAGAAGAAGTGAGTGAACAGAGACTCGCACGATCCGCCGGCATTTTCCTACACTATTCCATTCTATCAGTTGATTTCGTCACTCCGAGAGCACCTGGACGCAGACGTCATGGCAGATCTTGTTGAGGCCGGTGAGCAGCGGGAAGCCGAAGAAGCCAGCGGGAGGAAGGGCAAAGGTAAAACCCGAGCAAGTGAAACAGGCTTGAAGGTTAGTGAGGAAGTTTTGGTATTTGGTGAGTGTGTCTGAATATTCGATTGATTGGAGACGTTCAGTGACGAATTGTGTCACAATGTATGTTTGGGAGCAAAGACCAGCTCAGGGGTTCTTTGAGGGCGAGCGTGGAATTGAGAGATGCGGTGATGGCGGTGATTGGCAAGGTTGATGAGGTGAGCACAAGGAGAAATTTGCACAATATGGTCCATCCTTCACGACAAAATCTTGATGCAAACTTCGACCTTTACGACGGTAGCCGGGCCATCACACCACCCTTGACGTTCTCCTTCTCATTCTGAATCGTTCTTTGCTCCGCAAAAAAGTGGATGCCCTTATCGTTCGCAAGATCCAACATGGACATTTCACGCCGGAACTGCTCCGCCGAGCCGTGGAACGCCATGCGGCCGCGCTGAGGCCACATGTGGAGCAGGTTGTTGGTATTGTAGAGGCGCTTGTGAGAGGTGGGATGAGTGAAGCTGCTGGGGAGGTGGCGGAAGGAGTGTGGAAGGGTTGGGGAGATTATGAGAGGCAGGTGGGTTCACAGTGATGGAGGTGCATGAAGGACCAAATTGTCTGCAAATCCGACGACTATGGACCACCCTGCCTTAGGAGCTGATGCATTCCCTCGTGGTGCACGCTGGCTCGGGTCACCCAACAGACGTGGATTGTTCACTTCGGCTGATTCTGCACCTCGCACGCGCAGACAGTCACGGTGCTTCACGATTTGCAGTTTTTGTGAAAAATTTGCTGGACCAACTTGACTCGATGACTCTGAGGCAAGTCGGACTTCTCTTTGAGGCGCTAGCCGTTTTGACAGTTCCAACCGAGGTGGGTTGAGCTAAGATGGGACCATGTAAGAACAGCTTTGACACTCCCGGTGCGGCCTGGAGTAGAACGACCAAACTACCTCTGCCGTGGGGACCGAAGTTATGATCGCTCTAACGAAGCAGCTATCGCATCCTCTGGACCGGTACCGTCGTATTGGGGTCGCCGCCGGATGTGCATTGGTTAAGCATTGGGGTTCGAGCGAGTTGGCGACGGGTTTGGGATCAGAAGATCTGAGTAAATCACCTCTGAAAGAGACTGTTGAAGTATTAGAGATGCTGAAGAGGTGCTCGAGGAGGTCAATGGTAAGCGCGACTGGGTTTATAGGATACCTGACGTTTGTTCCTGCACTATTTCCACAGTCAGCCCTCACCTTAGCTTCGGACGAGCTGTCTTACCTCATCTCCTGTCGAAATCTTTTTCTTGAAGTAACTCAATGGATTCAAGAGCACTTTGTCGGCCTCCTAGATGAGTTCGCTTGGACACAAGACGAATTGGACAAACATTGCTCAGCACTTGGTGAAAACGAAAACGAAAATTTCTTGAAGACTGCTATGTGGGATGGTCTGATTTCACAGGAAGATGGATTTGAGCAAATCGGATTCCCGTTTTACCCGCTGGCCGTCCGCCCAGAGAGCGCAACTTGTGGAGAGGAGTACACCGCTTGCGGATTGCAGGTTGGAAGTGTCATAGCGCCGCTCGGAAGACTGTACTTTGCATGCGGGGCAGCGAAGAATGAAGTCTCGGATGGGCACTTGTTGCTTGGGGCTATCATGTGGGAGAAGAGGGACATCTCTGTGAGTATGATATTCCCCGGGTGTTTGCCGAAGAACTGAGACCACGTACGTGTGATAGGAAATCAAAGTGAACTATGGTATCGGTATGCTCGAGGCTGCATGCACGAGCTTGTTCAACAACATTAACTGGTGATGATAGTTGGTCTTTCGGATCAAACAGCAGACCCAAATACTCACCCGTCAAACTTTAGGTTTCGGGAAGTCATCAATGCATTTTCAATTGGAACGGACGATAAGGGAGCAGTTCCGGTGGTCTCTCGTGTCAAGCACCTTGTCAAACTCGAGTCCCTCTTGGACGATCTCATTCGGGCGACCCCCACTTGGTGCCCAGCTGAACTTCAAGAGACCCAGACGTCAGGGCACATCGCACCTGTCTCAATGGTCATTGCTCACTCTGCTTCGCTTTCTGAAAAAGAAAGGAAAGAGAGGGATGTTTCTGGAGTTTCTGAGGCAGGAACATCATCGCATCAAGTGGAACCTTTGGAAGAGGATGACCAAGACGGCGATTCGGACCTTGAAAGACCAAGCTATTCTTCTGCTCGACTACCACCCAAGCGAGCAACCACGAAGACTGACCCTGGGCGGAAAACTGTACGTAGATCCCGCCGTTCGATCTTTCACCGGTGACAAATTTTCTTGCTCGCATCACTAGGTGCGAAGATCTCCGACTGGTACAAAGGTAAATAAACGTGTAACCGCTCTGCGCTTGGATAGTGAGGAAGAAGAAGACAAGAATGTGAAAGCAAAGAAGGTAAAAACTTCTGTGCCACAACTTAAAAGCATAAAGCAACTTGCACCGATTTTGCGAGATCTGTCGGTGGGTATTTTCATAATTCTGCAATATTATGTGGAAAACAGCTTCGAGTTCGTTTGTCTTCATCAAGCTTGATGTTTTCTCGCTATTACGCTTTCAAGGAAAGGCCCCAAGCTCCGGTACAGGAAATAACGTGTTGGAGGTTTGTTTCAATTTACTTGCTGTTTTAAATTCTCGCTTTCTAGAACTCCCCACTAGTTCGCAGAGGGTTATTTTCTCCTTAAAGATTTAAGTCGCAAAGTGAGATCAAAGCTGTGTACCCCTTCAAATCCCTTTGGCCGCCGCTCTCTGGACGCGGAGGAGAGTCTGTACAGCGGTTCCCTTTTGGCCAAACTTTCAGCATCGGATGTGGTCAGCAAGCTTGTTCCTGTTCTTCCATATCTTCTGTCGTTGCTCGAAAGAATCGTCAACGAGCTGCAGAGCTCTACAAGTCAGAATGAGGAAAGCGTTGATAGCAGTTCTAACAAGGTTGAGAATAAAGAGGTGGGTGAAATAGTATCCAGCAAAGGTGTTGCAACACTCACGATTTCCATTAGGAGTGGAAAAAAATGCTGAATGAAAGCTTCTTGCTGGTGCTCCAAATCCTCCACGATCTGGTGAACTGGCAAGGCTTCAAGCTGGCGCAAAATGGTGGTCTCATGAAGGTTTGCTGAGCTCGCCCGCATCACAACGTTACATGCTCACCGTCCGACCTTCAGAAACTCTTGAAAGCATTCACGAGTCGCATTGCGTGGCCAGGACAAGAGCTTGACGGCAGTTCTTCTGCTGACACACCACGTCCTCATAACGTCACGGCCACGCAACGGGAATCAAACCCGTCCCACTCACAACCAAATCGCCGGACAACTCCAAGGGCAGATTTGGTTCACGCCGCATTCAAATATTTGAGCAACTGTGACGCGGCATTATCCGCTCCAGAGACAGCGGTGCGGTTTCTGCGAACGCTCGATGCCATGATTGAATTATTTCCGGACGAGCTGCGGGCTCTTGACAGGGACGGAATTGAAGATGATAGGCTCAAAAGCATGGGAAGGAAAGTGTGGGAGATGTCAAGAAAGTATCTCACATTGGATTGGGCCGAATCAGTGAAGCTAAAGGTGGGTTGGAGTGGTAACTTCTAGGTGGCTCTAGTTTTATAATTACGTATTGCTTCTTTAGGCTACTGATGTTGAATACCTCCTTGATCGTCAATTTCAGGGTGTGCCCGTCACAGACGCTTTGGACCAATTATCTACTCTCGTTGACGCCATGGATGCTCTTGTATTGGCCGATGCGGACACGTTAAGCAAGCAGCCTGCTCTTACGAGAGAGACTTATCCTACTTACGTCAAGGTGAGTTGGATGCTTTTCCTGAAAAGGACAAATGTAGTCTCACTCTCAATTGCTCAGGTTGTTTTGAGGGAAATGACTAAGCTTGTTCCCTCCATCGAGTCTGATAAAACTGTTGCATTTTCGTCTCGGCTTCGTTTTCAGAAGCAACTGGTTGAGGCTTTCCATGCCCTCACTGGCCACACACGACGGTTTGAGGACACGCCAACCCTCCATTCTCTCCTACGCGGCTCGCGTACATTCTTGGATGCTTTTGCAAAGAAGGCGATGCCGGCGTTCACGCGTCACTTCAAGAAAGAGTCGGCCGATATTCTTGATGTACTGAGCATTCTTCAGAAGGGAACCAGAATTGTGCAACAAGTTTGCGGTCATGGAAAGAGCGGTCGCGAAGAACGCATCATGGCAGTTGTGCCTATGGTGAAGAAAACACTCGAAGGTCTTTTGTATCAGGTTAAGATCATGCTAGCGGAGAACAACAAAGCACAGGATTTCTGGGTCGGTGAGTTATTAAGATACCAAGACCTTGTATTCGCACTCTTTGCAACTTATGCGCGCAGGAAATCTCAAACACCGTGCCCTTGATGGAACTGAAATTTCGTCACAGATTCCGGTGGAACATCACAGCGATAGTGCAGATGAATCGAGTAACGTGAGTGACTGTTAATTTGGATGTACAGCGTGAATACCCTCATCGTATGATTTCCAGAGCCAGAGTCAAACTAAAAGCAAGAGAAAATCGAAGAGTAAGAACGCCCAGACGAAAACCAAAGTCAAATCAGGCGAGGTCCTAAACAAACGCAAACGAAGATACCGAGAATTGAGCCCCGACGCCAATGCGCATGATTCCTCCAACGACGACGACGTGAGCAAGAGGCCTCGACTTTCTGCAACGCAGGTTGTTGACAGCGACGAGGGAATGTCGGACGCGGAAGTTAAGCATGAACAGATGGAGGAAGATGAGGTGGAAAGTATCTTCGGGAAGGGAGAAAGGGATGAGCTTGAGGACGAACAAGATGACTGAGTTGTGACAAAACACTTGAAATGTAAATAGAATCGCATGCACGTAATACTTTGGGTATTCACAATAGAATCAAGCGAAAAAAAGGTAGTTTTGGTGGAAAACTACAACTACACAAGGTCATTGAGTGGTGCTGACCGTCAGTGCCCAAACAAGAACGACAACCATTTAAGCTCCAGCGGGGCCCAACGATGAGTGGAAAAGAGGATCAAAAAGGAGCACCTATCTTGCCATGGGGACTTCAGGTTCGTTATCTGAATCGGAGGAATCATTTTTGTGGTTCTGGTCGTTGGTTTCCGTCGATGCTCATGAGTCGTACATCCAAATACTGATAAAATTAATGGTCGCTTTCGGTACAATCTTGCTACAGGCTACCAAGGAAGGCTCCATCAAGGTGCGTTTTCATGAGAATCTTCACCGCGGTTTAGCTATTCAATTTCTCCATCACCAGACGTTGACCTCCTCGAAAGTCCAAGCCTTTACTATCGGGGGCTCGTCCAAGATCAACAAGTTTCAGAAGCACAAGGAAGAAGAGGCTGCCAAGAAGAAGGTTCTCCTCTTGCACACAAAGCAATCCACCAGCGAGAACTGTGGCCTAAAACTCACTCGCCTGACAGAAAGAAGCCGAAGACGCCGCCAAGGTCTATGCAGATTTTATCGCATCATTTGAGTCTGACGAAACCCCTGCCAACCACACCCCGGGGTCAGTACCTTCGGCGGCACCGATTCATAGAGCAGCCACGCGCTCTTGGGTTCGTGGTGGAACGGTTCAACAAGGTGATCCTAAGACTGTCGAGCCCAAAGCAGTCATCTCTGCTCGAGATGCGTTCAAACAGGACGACGACGATGTAGCGGATAGCAAGGCGGGACTGGGTGCAGGCATAGGAGCTCAGCGAGGTCTCGCGCCGAGCACAAGCACACCTAACAGCGGGTTCACCAATGTATCTTCTGGTGAAATCTATCGGCCACAATCCCGGTTTGTCAAAGCCAGTCCTTTCGTGAAAGCAGGATCTGTGATCGGTGGGGATTCTATTAAAATAGAAAAGGACGAGGTGTGTCATCAGTAGTGCTCATGCCGTCAGTTGCGACACCTCTAATTCTTTCGTGGAAGTCACAACCCAAAGTGGTCCCTGCTACGCGACAATCTTCTCAAGTCTCCCACTCGGCTCTTCCCCTTGACGCATCATCATCGAACACTACTACCTCGGGAAAGAAGCGTGCTTTGGACTCGTTTCGAGATGAACTTAGACGAGAGCAAGCAGCAAGGGATGAGCGACTTCGGCAAAAGGGACATCCAAAGGGGGAGGGAATAGTGTTGAAAGCGGGTGAGTGTTTCCAGCGGAAACCACAACAAGTGGAATCGTAGGCAGAGAACTTTTCTGATCTTTTCGCCATTAATCCACCAGCATTTGAGGATCGCGTCGGCTCGTATGATACTGGTGATCCAGAGACCACCAATCTTTACGTTGGCAACCTCAATCCGCAAAGCACGACTGAAGATGCACTTGCTCGACAGTTCGCCGTGTACGGCCCCATTGCCTCCGTAAAAGTTATGTGGCCACGTACGCAAGAAGAAAAGGAACGAGGAAGGTTAAGTGGATTTGTGAGCTTCATGAAGCGGGACGATGCGGCCAAAGCACTGAGAGAAATGGACGGGAGGGAAATCGGGGGAATGCCTGTTCGTGTTGGTTGGGGGAAGCGAATCGTCGTTCCCGACAAACCTATTTTCAGTAGGTATTGCACGGAGCCCAACATATTGTTACAATACTAATCGTTATTTAATCCAGTACTGGGACAACACTCCATTGCAGCGGGACTTCCGGCTGCTGCTTCCAATCTTACTACGGGAGAATCCCCATTCGGCGCTCAGCTCGTCGCTCCTCGTCCCGCCGCATTTCCACCTGGTGCAGCGCTTCCACCTCCAAGGCTCGAGGTTCTTGTCAATCGACCTAGTGATTCGGAAGTGGTTGCACGAATACACAGAATGATTGAGAGGGTTGTGAAGTACGGGGAGCCTTTTGAAAGAGAAGTTATGGATCGAGAGGCTGAAAATTGTGGCGACGGTCAGGGGGATTGGGGATTCTTGTTTAGACACGACGTGAGGTGTTGGCTGATGCTCTGCAATTTTATCCGCTCACAATTTTCTGTTGGTTTAAGTCGCCGGAACATATTTACTACCGATGGAAGCTTTTCAGTGTCCTACAGGGAGATCCGAAAGGTCGCTGGAGGTCAGAACCTTTTCAAATGTTTGACGAAGGACCATTTTGGGTACCCCCAGAGATTCCGTTCGATGACGATGTGGGTGGTGTGAATCTCGCAACCTGTTTATATTTTGACACGGCACACTCTGCAGGGCAACGAGTCCGATGTTTCAAATGCCGACTCACTCTCCTCCTTGTCCTCCGTGACTGATGAAGAGGACACTAACCGACGTCGTGCTGTCACGCTCCATACTCGACCACTTCCAATAGAAGCGCGCCGACGTCTGACCCGTCTTCTTCGAAAGATTACTTTGATTCGATTGGATATCGGACGAGCGATGCTCGTGTGCATTGATAATGCGGAGTCAGCTGATGAAGTTTCACAGCTTTTGTGCACTAGTCTGACCCTGCAAAGCACACCTATCTGGCCAACGAAGATTGCTCGTCTCTTCCTTCTTTCCGATGTTTTGCACAACTCATCGTGTGCAGCACCCAATGCATGGCGATATCGCGCCGCTTTTGAAGGCCGACTAGCTCCTGTAATGGGACATCTCGGACGTGTATGGAAATCGATCGCCGCTCGTTTGAAAGCGGAACAATTTCGTCGGGCGGTGACCAAATGCATTGAGGTGTGGGAGAACTGGAGCGTTTTCGGGCCGGAAACAATCGAAGGCTTGAAGAGCGCCTTCTACTCCGTGGAAAAGTCGGGCGAAAGGAGTGGTACACCAGAGACTGGCGACGCAGAATTTGCGCAAGCTCAGGCGCAATCCGCCCTTGACCATCAATTGCAACCGACAGATTCGAATATCGATGATGACGACGTCGATGGTGTTCCGCTGGACCTCAGTTCTCCAATCAATAGATGGGAGCCGCTTAGTGCTGGGAGCGCACCTCCAACTACTGATCGCCATTCGTCAAAGTCTAGTTGGAAGGGTTTGGACAACCGTGGAAATTTGGAACCCACAGTACTACAAACCCCTGTTGCGGAGGATGATGATGACATTGATGGAGTCCCGTTGAACGCCCCACCAGTAGTGAGGGTAGTGCAACCTGCCCCAATGGATGTCGATGATGACGACATCGACGGAGTGCCGCTCAACATACCTCAGAAACCAACCGAAGTGGAGAGGGTACTAGAGCCGTCCAAAAAGAAGCGAAAAACCATCAAAGATGATGATGTAGACGATATCTTCACATAAATAGCTTTCTGGTTCAATTGCATGGGTATAAAACAACCAGCGTACATCTACTCTAATGTTGAAATTATTCACTCTTTCCCACTTTCGCAGTCTTGCCATTGGCGACACCATTTGTTGCGGATCCGTTGACTTTGCCAACCGCAG
Source organism: Gonapodya prolifera JEL478 (assembly GCA_001574975.1). NCBI lineage: Eukaryota > Fungi > Monoblepharomycota > Monoblepharidomycetes > Monoblepharidales > Gonapodyaceae > Gonapodya > Gonapodya prolifera. The sequence continues at coordinate 208,248 of KQ965745.1, read as the reverse complement.
AAGTCGAATCACGGACTCGGGTTTTGAGGATGTAGGTCTCCACGAAGAGGACCACGAACAGGTAAAGGTAGGAGCTGATGATTCCCATCCCAACAAACCCTGCGAATTCTTCACCTGCGAAAACAAAAAACGAATTTGGATCTGCTTCCGGTGGGATTTGCTACTCGCCCTCACCATAACAGTCGCCAAGATGCCAAACGGGCCAATCCCTCGAAGCAGACATGTGGGTCCACATGACCAGATAGATCACAAAGATGTCGATGATGAACTGGGTGATTTGCAGAGTCGTAAGGTCTTGAACCAATGTTCACGTGAGAATCCCTTCACATGAGACAAAATAACGATAACACGGTAACTCACGGCGCTTCCACCAGAATTTTTTCCCAACCGATGTCCAAGCGTAGTAGTAGTACATTACAACGTGGACAAAGAGGTTAAGTACAATTGGGACCCATTGCTGGTGATGATGGATTCGTAGCAATCAGGAAGATGGGAATTGCACCTGGATCATCGGAACCACTCACCACTGCTGTCTGCCCTTTGAGCTCAACAAAAGTAAGCAGCATAGTCGCGGCATGGTGGTACACATGAAGAAATTCCAGGGGCTTCTTCTTCGCGACAAGGAACATGGTGTCGAGGAGTTCCCACCACTTAACTGTGATCGAAACCAACGTCACACATTGAATTAGAAAACCAAAAAATTCGGGACCCACTGAGGTAATTGAAATAGTAGAGGTACTCCAGGTGTTTTCCATACGCGCGGGAGTCGCAAATGCTCCAGAAAAACCCGTGGTGCCAAAACATGGGCACGATCACTTCCAACATGAGCAAGAGCAGCACTGCCGAAACCGCCACGAGAATAATGTTGTGCCAGAAGAAAAGAGTCTTGAGCTTGTACGGTTCTCGCTGGCTCATGAGATATTTCCCCCCAAAGACGAGGGACAGGTATGTGACAATGCCTGCCGCGACCTGGGCGTCAGACGACAAGAATGTCTGCCCCGCCGTGAACGTGAAGTCCCTGTGGGATGTGCCGAAGATGGCAAAGGTCAATTTGTGGAGGATGGGTTCCAGAATCAGGTGGTTTTCGTCTGGGATCCAGCCATCGTTAGAAACCAGGAAGCGCTCTCCGGGTGGGCGCGGCGCTCTCAGGAACAGCGATGTGACGAAATTGGAGAGCGCGGAAAGTGCCATCGTCGCGATAGAGGGCGCTGGCGTCTGAAGATTGGGGTGAAGAGGTGGAAAAGAACCGTGGTTCTGCCGGTTTGTCCTTCACACCCCCAAAAACGGAGGGCCGCCCACGTTCCGACCTCAGTGGTCGTCTCGGCAGATACCAGGAGATAGGTATACACTAGTTTATTCGATAGATACAGAAAAGCAATTAGCTTGTTTTTCATTTGTTATTCATTCAATAGAACACCTTACGATAGGGGTCAGTGTCACGCCACTTCTCAAAAATGGCATACAAGGAGGCATTTGATGAGCTGATGTTACAACGATATCACATCATGCTCCCATCATGGCCAAGTTAGCGCAGCGATTAGTCATGAAGGCGTTTGATGGACTGGTATATTTCAACGGCCTCCGATCATGCCCAAGTTGCACCCAAGAATAGTGAGAATTAAATGTATTTGAAAGACAATGACCAATTATTATTCATTTCCACCACCTCTCCCACGTCAGGATACTGTACGTAGCCTCACACGACAAAAAATGATCATTAGAATGCAGGCTCAATTTTTCCACGTCCGCCAGATTACTTCTCCACGGCAGCGGGGGCAGGCGCAGGCGCGGCCATCTTGATGTCCTCGCGGGACACCTGGCTCAGCGACTCGACGTAGTCGTACGAGACTTCTCCCATCTCGGCTTGGTCCGAGCCAAGGACTTCGGTCTCGTGACTGACACGGAGTTGCAGACCGGGGATCTGAGAGGGAGGATAGGCGTGGTCAGGCGATGCCCTTGCCTTGCGCAGTCACAAGGTATAAGGCTTACCTTCTGCATGACGAACACAATGATGTAGGTGAGGACAAAGGCCCACGCGGCACCAGCGCCAGCACCGGCAAGCTGCTTGGGGACCTGCACCCAGTTTCCATCGAGCCAGCCGAGGCCGGGGAGGGAGTCGATGCAAGCGGAGTCGACACTGCCGGCGTTGGGGTAGATGTTCATGGCCTTGACCCACTTCTGGGCAAAGATACCGGTGAGGATGTCACCAGTGAAACCACCGATTCCGTGGACGTTGAACGAGTCGAGGGTGTCGTCTGGAGGTCGGATCGCAAACATTAAATCCAAGGATCAAACCAGATGCGGCACTTTAAACTCACCGTAGAAGAAGTGGCCCTTCAGCTTGACGACGGTGTTGCACACCACAGATACAATACCGCCGATAGCGATAGCGGACGCTGGCGAGACGAACCCGGAGGCCGGGGTGATTCCGACAAGACCAGCGACGGCTCCAGAGCAGAATCCGAGACCAGACACCTTCTTGTGGCTGAGGTAGTCGAGGAGCATCCAGACGAGACCTCCGACGGAAGCGGCAATGTTGGTGACAACCATGGCGTTGGCAGCGCGGGCGTTGGAGGCGATTTCGGAACCGCCGTTGAAGCCGAACCATCCGAACCACAAGAGGGCTGAGTGAAAGTCGTTCAAAATAAGTTGAAGTCCAGTGACAATCGGTGCAGGACGGAATCCTTACCAGTTCCAAGGAACACGTTGGCGATGGACGAGGCCTTGAAGTCATCGGTGTGCTTGCGGCGTCCGATGACGATGGCGAAGGCAAGGCCGGCGAAACCGGACGAGGTGTGGACGGGGGTTCCTCCGGCGAAGTCGAGGTATCCAAGAACGTTGAGCCAGCCGTTGGCAGACCAAGCCCAGTACGCAATGGGAGCTGAAAATGGCATTTCGGTCAGATATATTGCGGGGTTAGAGCTTCCATTGCATTGCTTACAGTAGACAAAGGTGGACCAGAGGAAGACGAAGATACCAGCAGGCAGCAGACGCACACGCTCAGCGGTGGAACCGAAGATCAGGGCGGGGGTGATGGTGGCGAACATGAGCTGGTAGAACTGGAAGGTGATGGTGGGGACGGTGATGACATTGGCGAGGACCTGCTGGCCGACGTTGCGGAACAGGCAGTATGTGCAGTCGCCCCAGAATTTGCCGCCGGAGTCAGAGAAGGTGAGCGAGAATCCGAAGATGAACCACTGCGAGGTTGTGACAGGGTGCAGAAAACCTTTAAGGTCATCATCGCCACATTTAACACTTGCAAAAAATGCTCACCTGTATGGTCACAACGGCGAACGACATGAAACACAGCATGATGAGAGTGAGCGCGTTCTTGGACCGCGCCATACCGCTGTAGTAGTATCCGAGACCTAAAGTGATTATCAGATGCAGCTGTACCCCGCAGTGATCGACAGGCCAAAAACCACTCACCAGGGGTCATGATCATGACGAGAGCGGCGGACAACAGGATGAAAGTGTTGTCTGGTGGGGAGACGTGTGTTGAGCGGACGGACTTCCCAAATCAGACATCAGGCAGGAGCTCCAGCTCACCGGCGGCGCTGTAGTCATAGGTCGTAGGGTCGACCGCAGCCGGGCACGGGTTGATTGCAGCGTCGTCTGCCATTCGAGCAGTGCAGGTGTGGGTGGTGCAGAGGCTGTCGGTTGGCTGGTTGGTGATGCGATCGAGTTTTATAAACAGCGGGCGACCCAAGGGTGTGGCACAGACGCTGTGCCTGCGCCTCAGGCACTTATCTTCGCCCCCTGTCGGCCCCGGAGATAACGACTATCGTCTCCACGATTTGCGCAAAGGCATCGTTATCGCTGCGTTGCGTGACATCGCAGATTGGTGCAAAACACGCACGCTTTGCGCTTCAAATAACGGATGGCGGATCGGGATGGAGTAGTGCATCTCCCTTCATATTATTCAGTTTAATTTATTAAATTGAGCATTGTTCGGGTGATGCCCTTGCCATCGCCGAGCGTGCCATCGACAGATTCCACGTGCGAGATTTGATGCCATCTCTGTGTCTCCAAATGAAGAATCGCCGGAGGCTCCACACCGGCACAATCCACAATCCACAACCGAGCGGTGGGCCAAGGAACTGTGGAGTGATAAGCACCCCAGGTTCAAATTGATTTTCACAATTAAAAAACACCACCACCATCCTTCATCCCCCTTCATCCTTTCCTCTCTTTTGCCCTTGACGAACAAAAAAGAGAACCTTTTTCTTCGTGTCTGCGTGAACTGAAAGACCGAGATGAAGACTTTGGAAGACTTTGGAGTAGCCCTCGAAGTTGCCATAATTGGATATAATGACACGTCAATTGACGCAACAAGATCTACATAAAATCTCTAGTGCCCCTTGCTGCTATTTAATACCCTTCACTCATCGTCTCCAACAACCCTCTTCCTCAACGTTCTCTTCTTCTTGTCCACATCCGGCGACCCCACATCACCTGTTTCCCGCGGTCCCGGTCCCTCGTCGCCTCCGCCTTCCCCCGTCTCGGAATCGCCGTCGGACTCCTCGCCACTGCTCTCGGCATAGTTGCGTCGCTGGCCGCGTGGCTTTCGCGGGGTGTGTGGTTTCCCAGCATTGTTCCGGCCTCGTGTCGCCCGTCCCTGAGACCCGCTCCCGCTGTAATGCCCCGCACCCTGTCAAACGTAAACGTCATGACCACGTCAGCACAACGTCAACATTAAATTAAATCTCGCCAAAGCGATTATAAAAATTAAACTCACACTTGTGTCTCCTGACGCTTCCGACCCACTCTCCGACACCTCGCCCCCATCTGACTCGGACCCCTCATGACTCTTCCTCTCGTCATAATCCGACCCATTATCATCTTCCCCATCCGCACCGTTCGTCTCCGACGTGGGTAAGTCATCAGATCTCGGCGGCGTGACCAAATGCCCACGCAGCCGTTTGCTCTTTGGTTGCACATCTGCCTTGGGCGCCGCCACCTTGGGCCGTGGCTTGCGCCGATGCGACGCGTGCCCCGATTCCCGCACGCGAGTTTCCGGCGCCGATCGAGAACGCGAGGTCGACTTGGCCGCCTCAGCCGAGCTCGCTCCCGATCGCGTCACGTACATCTCCTTTGTCATTTTCTCCGCCTTGGTCGCCGCCCTCCGCTTGGTGTACCCACGCAGCGACAGGTCCAGTTCGTCTTCTTCTGGCTTCAGGTCCGTCTGCGACTGATTCCTCGCACCACGCCCAGTCTGCGTCTGCGCGCCCCGCCCCGTTGACGACCGTAGCGCCATTCGCCGATCAGAAGACATGTCGGGCAAACTCCCACCAGACTCTCTGCCTCCCAACGGCCCCAACGGCCCCAACGCATCCCCACCGACCGCATCAACATATTCCTCAATCATAACTTCCCCAATCCGCCCTTTTGTCCTGTCCCTCGCGTTGCGTCTCTGAATCTGCTCCGCGGTCGTGGTGGCTTCCTCGAGGTACAGCACGACCCTCTCCCACGTCCACGCTGGACCCGCCTGCTCACCAATCTTGTCCATAATTTCCAGTCCTGCCCGAATCGAATTGCGTGGGGGGAAACGGGCCTCGAGACCGCTGCGGAACACGGCGCACCACTCCGTAGGCGTGGCTTGGTCGCACGCCGCGTGGGCGTGGGATACGTTGACACCCATGATTTCGCATGAACGCTCTGACAGACGCCGGATATCCCCTTTCACCAGCTCGGCCCAACCGGCATCGGCGGCATTCGGAGGTGGCGACGACACAGATCCACCACCCATGACCACGTCCACGTCCGAATCCGAGGGAGTTTCAACCTTGGCCGGTACGCGGGGCCGTCCTCTTTCTTCAAGCCACTGGCTGAACCTCTGGAAGGCGAACTCGCCCTCATGCCGTGCTTCACCTGGTGTCATGTCCTTGAACCGCCAACGCACTTCAATGCCCACCCTTTCCAATTCCTCCTCCAATGCCCCTCGGAGGGCTCGCTCTCTTTGGCCCCGATCGTGCATGGCGAACAGAACGCGTCCAAGATCGTTCAGCGATGGAGGGTAGGCGAAACGCGATCGCACCGCTGGAGACGTTGGCGGGTCAGCCGAAAGATCGACAAGGGCTGTGACAGTGGAGGTGGGGTGAGGCGCAGCGATATCGTCCTCGGTAACAGACGCGGTCCAGACGGCAACACCGGATTCTACCTTGGCCTTTTTTGCTGCAGGGTTCTCCATGGAAGAATCTCCTGAAACATCAGGAGTAGCGCGTTTCCGGTTTGCCAAAGCGCCAGATGTGGGGTCCCGAGATGGCACCAACGGTCCCTCCTGGTCTTCCACCAATACGCCAAAGACCGGTGCTTGGTGCTCTCCTGAAACTGCCGCAGGGTCCTCTTTGGGTGTCGCCGTTGCTATCAGGTTGGTGTCTTCCTTTACACTCTCCTTCTCCTTGTCGAGCTTCTTCTTTCCTTTAACAAGTTCCTTCTCTGCTCCAGGCACCAGTACCCACCACCACCAGCACCGTCCGAACCGATCCCAGCCGATCTTCTTGCACCACTTGGCACCCCTAACCCTTCGAAGCAACCTCTCCTTTTCTCCAACCTCGTCCTCCCCCTCGCGTTTCACTTTGCGCAGCTGCCGTTGCAAGGCATCCAGTTCCTTCATCGCCAGCTTGTGCTCCAACTGGAGCCGCCTAGTCTCACGCCGAAGTTCAGCCATCGTCTTTGGTTCAGCACGCTCTCGGGTTGAGGACGGAGGCAACTGGTCAGGCGAACCATCTGCAGCAGCGTTGGCTTCCTGTTCAACTTTCGGCCCTGCTTCGCCATTACTAGATTCACCAGGCGTGGCAGATGGTCCATCCCCTTCCTTCGCAACCTCCCCGCCGTCGGGAGCAGTTGGGCCTCCCCCTTCTATCTCTTTGGCCAGCCGATCCACTTCCTCAAATTTCTTTAAACACTCCTGCTCCAGCTCCTTCCTTCTCCGCGCTCTTGCCCATCTGTGCTTCGAAAAGTCCTGCACCGCCTCGGCCGCATTGTTCACCGCGGTTCTAAACCGCTCCGTGCCAACGACAATGTCAACGAGCGCCGCCAGAGTCTCAACGTGGCCCACCGGCGTCAGGCCCGGGAACCCGACCGAGCGCCACATTTCGGCCAGTTCAGGTCTTTTGGTAGCCAGTGCCACCTCGACCATGCCGGCAAAGGAGACCGATGTGGCGAGTGTAGTGATTGTGGAGTTGTCAGAGGTGGCAAGAGAAACAATGTGCCCGTAGAGGGCTGAAAGGGTGGGCAAACGGATTTGAGGGGGCTGATACAGGAGGCGCTCAAGCGAGGCTACATTTCGCGTGACGTGTTGTTTGTTCGTGGAAGCAAACCAAATTCTGAGATAGGTTGTGAAAAGGTAAATCATTTGTGATGCACTCACCAAATCCTGCATCTGCCCTTCGGAACACCCCCCATTTGAATTCTTCGTCCTCTGCCTTCCCGTTCTTATTTGCCGAAGCAGCGGGCGTAGCGACACCGGCGCTCTCCCCTTCATCTTCATCATCGAACATATCCACCTCGCCACCCCACGCCTCCAAAAACTCGGCCACACCCAGAAGCATGACACTCTCGGGAAGCGTCAGCGAGCGTGGCCCCGGAGCGCCTGGTGGGCACGAGATGGGGTGGAGCTCCGGAAGAGTGCGAGCTTGCGCCAGAGCCTGGGGATCCAAGTCCGGGAGAATACGAAGGCGAGGTCGGGGGACAGCCAGTGGTAATGTGTGATCGGTAGGGTGGTGACGCTGGAGACCCCAGGCCCGCAAGAATGGTATAAGGATGTGCGGCCGTGGCAACTTGTCCATAAATCGCTTAGCGACCCACCTCCTCCCGACCATCCGCGACATCCATGGAGTCTTGTTTATCAAACATGAGAGTTGTCTGTCGCAGGTGCGCTTGCGTTTGCTGTGGCACGTTTCGCTCAAGACTCAGAACGGACGCGGGGTACATGCGATCCTATGACTTACCTTTCCTGGACTTGTCTGTCCCTTTCCGTCTCCATTCGGATGCTGCGCACCCCGCTTTGGGCTGTCGGGTACATTAACTGGATAATGGTGTGGGACTGGAAAGGAAGTTCCCAGCAGGGATGAGGGGGTCCCACCGGGGAAGAGCGGGGGGACGGCAACAGTGCGCGAGAAGTGAGGAGCACTGATTCCAGGCGGGGGTGCGCCGTGCGAGATGGGTGGTGGAATGTGAGAAGCGTTGAGGTTTTTGGGAGGAGCGTGATGCGATGGTGGAACCTGGAAGATGAGTGAAACCGTGGTGAGAAAGCTCAGTCGTGAGACGGAATTCGTCCCCGCGCAAAAGTCGTCCCAATAACTCGTAGTTGTCGTCCGATACGTTCGTGAAGAAACCTCCTCCCAAGTTCGGCCGTGGTACATACTGTTGCTCAAAAACTCCCCCCACCCTCCCCACGAAACACTCACCTCGCCCGGCACACCCCGCATCACGGACCCTGTGCCTATCCCATTCACCCTCCCAACCACGTCCTTCGCTCCGGGTGCCACCCCTTTGTGACTGGCGGCACCAAACTGCGACACCGAACTACCAGACTGCGACTGCCCAGGTGTCCCCCTGTTAGCGATTGCTTCTCCGCCATTCGGTACCGCGCCATGATTCAAAAGCGATGGCGCAGCGGGTATCACGGGGTAGGTGATGGAGGGGGGCACATCCTCGTCCACATCGATGGGTATCGGAGTGTCCGTCTTTCCCGTGGCAGCATTTTTCGGCGCCTCAAGTCTCACTGGATCCTTTGACGATCCCTGCATCACATCCACGTCATTGCTCTTGGGTTCTTGCGCCGCTGTTGCTGTCGCTCCCGGTCTGAAAAACTGCGTGATGGAACGCTGATTGGGACCCCCAGCCGTCTTCGATTGCCCCGAATCCTTCCCGTCCCTCCCGTCCTTTCCCCCCGGTCCTCGCGATGCTGTGGCGGCCGATGGGGACATGGTACTGTGTTGTGCGTGCGTCCAGTCACAGCGCAGCTCGAAACACCTTTTGGGGTGATTCGTGGGGTATGAGCAGAGGGAGGTGGCAGAACGAGTCTCGTGTATAGAGGCGACGTGGATCTCGAACAGCTCCGACCGAGGATGGGGTGCGGGGAAAATTCAATGTGGAGGGTGGGACCCGGCACGGAGTGTTTTGGATAAAACGTGCCCATGCACATGAGCTGCACAGATTCCAGAAGTGAGCGAATGTCGACGAGCGGGAGTGCTTTGAGTGAGGTAGGCGCGTGGTTTAGCGAAAGCGGTTCTCTGACTTCGTCTGATTGAGCAAGATACATTATCTGAGAGAATCAGGCACTGCTACTGCGAAGGTCCAAGTTTATATTAGTAGCAGGATGGAAGATCTATCCAGAAGCTTTCAATGCCATTGGTAAACCAACTATGTTTGCGGCGCACAGGGGAAGCATCACGTTCCTCCAAAATTTATTGAAGCCAGGCACATTCGCCATTTGTTAATTATGTAATGTAAAGCTTGACTTTCCTTGTGGAGCTCGAGGATCGCACATGGACAGCTGATGGACGCCCCTATCTTGGATTTCGGCGCCTAGGAGGGTTCGCGCGCTGAATGGAAGACGGAAAGAGATACGGCACACTAACAGAAGGGGTAGGCTCCTGAGGATTTGAATGTCGCGCAAAAAGGTAATTCGCCGCAGCGTGATGATGTACTACATGTAGGAGGGAATGGGGATTGCACGGTAGAGACGGTACTTTTTTTGTTTACGTAAGTATGATAGACTTGATATCGGATGGCATTAGCTCTGGCGTACGTAAAAGGGAAGAGAGAAAGTCGACAGTTTGAGGATCTCAAGTCGATCCAGAGCCGCCTGAAGGATCAGATGAGCCGGTGAAAACAAGATGTGATAGAGAGGGGATCCAATTTGCAAGGGTAGAATGATGGGTAGTGGTCAGAATTCCGTTGACTGTAAATGCAAACAAATGAGGTGGAGGGTTTGCTTTTTGGGTGGGGAAGAACTTAGGGTTTGTGACCACGGTCGGCAGTCTCTCCGAACGAGACAGGGACCCTGAATCTGCCCAAGCCCCGAGACTTTGACGGCATTTGAGCGAGCACAGGAGCCCAGCGAGAAATACGGAAGAGAGACGGAGAGCGTGCGATTAGTGGAGCCGAGAGGATCGACGGAGGATTCAGACGCAGAATTAGGAAGGGAGGGTGTTGAGGTGGGTTGAGCAAGGTTGCGCACGGCGGCTGGCGGAGGGGGCGGCGAGTACGACGCAAGCGTGTGCGATCAGCGGAGTATGAGGGCGGGGCTGGAGGTGCAGAGCGGGAGTGGGGAGTCGGATTGCTGTGGCAGACGGATACGTTGCAAGTGCACAGTAGCCGCAGAGGGACGGCACGGACGGCACACAACACACAGCTCGCAGCCTGATTACGCAGTGCAGAATGCGCAGTACCCGGTGCGCAGTGTGTGCGGACGGTGCGAGGGGAGTGGTAACACCTTGTCACCTGTCACGTAATCACTCGCCCGTCTTGCGCTCCCCGAATTCTGCTCCGATCTTCATTTCTTTCTTCTCGTTTTCACACCTTTTTTCTTCTTCTTATCCCTCTTGCTCCCTCTATGCCCTCATCGCTCGATGCAACTCCAATTAAGAAATGTCCGCGACAGTCTCTCACCAGAACTTGAACTTCTTCCCAAACAACAACATCATGCCGTTCGTGGTTCCGCCGGGCGCTTCAACCATGCCTCTTTCAGGCTCAGGCGCATCGCCGCCCAAATCTTCCGACCAGTTCATGTCCCATTCGCCCTCCCAACAACGACATCTTCAATCTCGCAGGCTGTCCTCAAACGCATTTGCACTCGCGAGGAGACTGTCTGGCTCAGGCCCAAACCAGCTCGCCCTGCCTGTGCCAATGGCAATCCATCACCATCACCACCACCAGGTCCCCGCGTCCAGTTGGAAGAACTCGCTCGGGACGAGCTTTAATGGGATGAAGCATTCAATCACTGGCCAGCAATTTTTCGGGTGCGTTTCCGGCGACCGTGAGAGCGTGGAGACTGTCGGCGGAAGATTCCGAGATTGGTGCGGCAGCCCGCACGTCAAGGCCAAGGAGGCCGCGGAAGTGTAAAGTTTTCTTCGCACGGCACTCGCAAAATGGCATGACTGGATGCAGACCACTTTCCGTCGGAGAAAGTGCCCGGAACGGCGATGCGGAAGACTTCGTTCAAACGGATGTCATTCCGATCGGAATGCGAGGGAGACATGCGACCGGCCGCAGATCCGGCGGCACTCTTTACTGACATGCATGGCTACCATTTTCTTTACCTGTTTCTCTCCCCTCCCCATGTCCCTCCCCACTTCAGCGAGCTCGCCCGCAGCCTGACCACGGGCTCCTTCAAAGATCTCCCTCACTTCGAGACTGAATTCTGCCGCGACTTCCGCTGCTGCGGGCTCGTTCTCGACGACCTCCACTCGCTTGTCACGCACTGGGAAGAGCAGCACCAGATGGACGCCGACCCTGCACCGCCCGGAGTCGCCGAGGCCATTGCGGCCGCCAGGGCAGCGGCGCAGGGACAGTCTGGACGACCTGGGGTCGGAGACGATCAGGGAGGTGCGGGAGGTGTCATGGGCATGTGGGATCTCGACGTCGACATGGATTTGGATGGGGATGGGTTCGAGGGCGTCGAGACGGACTTTGGTGGAATGGATGATGGAATGGTTATGGACGGCGACGATGCGATGGGATTTTTCGGGGCGGCGGAAATGGGGGATGTCACGTGAGTTGGAGCGAGTTCTTGGTCGACCTCCTTGCTCCAATTTTTCAACACGTACACGCTTAATCACTCCCCCAGCCCGGAAGAGCTCCACCACACGCCGTCCCCACCCGACCGCCACCTCCCGCCATACGTCCCAACCACGATCGCGCAGACGCAACTCCACCCTCGTCACTCCCACACACCCCAACACCACCACGCTACCGGCCACGCGACGGCCCTGCGCGCCGACGCGGCCTTTTGGCACCGCACGCTGGGCGAGCTTGTTACACCCGACGACGACATGGTCCACGAAGGGATCGACACCGGAAACGCGGGCGGAGTTCACAGGGTGGGACCGGCGGCAAGTGATTCGGATGTGGCCGTGCCCCCTTCGCCACCTTTGGGGATCGCTCCGGGTCTGGTGGAAGGCGGGGTGCTGCGGAGAGATGAGGTTGGCCAGCAAGGCGGTAGGGTTGAAGGAGGGTTGAGGCGGAGCGGGCGCAACAGGAATAAGGATGAGAGCGATGGCTACGATGGTACAGGTATGGAAATTGCCGAGGATGTCGAAGAAATCTCCGACGAGGGGGAGGGCGACGAAGAGGATGAAGAGGCGGAAGAGGTGGATGGAAGGAGGAGGAGTGCGAGACGATCGCGTGGCCGCGGCAGGGGCGCTGCGCGGGGTGGATCCACTCGAACGGGGCGCACGTCTTTGGTGGAATCGTGGACAGAGGAGGAGGAGGAGCTTGATGTGGGTGCGGAGGACGATGAAGGGGAGGACGACGACGAGGAGGGCGACGAAGATGAGGAGGAAGACGAGGAGGTGGATGTCGATGGCCCTGCAACCGAAGCTGTGACCAAAATGGCCGACGCAGGCACACTTCACATGAGGAATCGGAATGCCCGACGGTGGGGAGGTGGCAACTGGCAGGGCGACGAAGAGGAGTACATTATGGAGGGGAGGGGAATCATCAAGGGGCCCAAGGGAGACAGGAAGTACATATGTGCTCACGCTGGTTGCGACAAGGTGTACAAGAATCCAGGAGGTCTCAAGTATCACCTGGTGGGTTCAAGGGTGGGGGTGGGATGGGAGTTTGTCTTACATTTGCTGACTCCCAACTTTTTGCTACAGGCGCACGGCCACCCGGACCCGACCAAGTCAACGATCCCCGCGGGCCTTTTAGGTCGGAACGGTAAGAGAGGCCGGAACGTTCCGGACATATACAAACCGTACCGATGCTGCATCGAGACTTGTGGAAAGAGGTACAAGAATCTGAACGGGCTGGTGTGTTGCGCAGACAGCGTTTCTTAACAGTGCTTAGATCCTCATCGCTGATCATGTCTCCCAACTCCACCACCTTCAGAAATACCACCTTGAGCACCATCACCCGGAAGAAGTTCCAGTCACATCAGACAAAGATGGCAAACCGAAATGGGATCTTTCTTCCTGCTATGATCCTCTCGTACTTCCTCCGCCCGCCCCTGTTCCTCTCCCCGCATCTGGTATTGCCGCTGGTGATTCGTCTCCCGCTCGCACAAGCTCCCCCGCGCCCAACCAAAGCGCCACATCTCGACCGACGGGCAATACTGGGAACTCTGGAGCGACAGGAACACGCATGGCGGGAATGCAGGGTGTGGCTGCGAGAGGCGGTGCGTCGGCGACTAGAGCAGCGCCGAGGAACGTTGCCTCTGGTCAGAGGGCCGGGCATGTGAAGGGAGACGGAAAGGTCCTGGCGTCCCAGCAGCAGACTGCGGCCGCATTGCAAAAGGCTGCGGCACAACTGTTTTGTAAATTGAGTGTGGGGTTTTCTGGCACTTACGAATACTGACGATGTTGTATTTTATCTTACTTAGCTCATTTCCAGCAACAGTTCCAAAGTAATCCGCAGGCTGCCGCGGCAATTTTTCAACAGCAGCAGCAGCTTCTCGTCCAACTGGGAACCCCATCCTCTTCTTCGACCAACACCACCACCGGCCAAAGTGCCGCTTCGACACCATCGCCGACCACGACCGCAGGTGCACCCAACGTGGCCAATCTGCAGCAACTCTTTGCAGACGCGTCGGCGGTGATTGCGCAGGCAACGCAGGTGTCGCAGGAGGGGGCGGCCGTCGCAGCTGCCGCACAGGCGAGGACGGGGGCGCAGTTGGCTGCAGCCGCCCAAGGGATCAAGAAGGGAAACTGAAAGTAGGAAGATGGTGGGAACGACATGGGACGAGAGTTTCTTGGAGGAGGACGGTCGGGATCAAGTTGCTTTTCAAACCACACAAGACGTTTTGTTTGCCACCCCATAATCGTATCCACGCAAATCACCCCCTTTTTTCCATCTCTTTTACGTACAATACCTCTGCACTTTGGACAATGTGTTACGGGATGTGGGCTGCCCGATTGCTTTTCTTAAGGGATTGACTCGGTGAAGGGAATATCAAGTCGTGGTCGTGCGGGTGCGGATTTACGTTCGGAGAGTGACGGCACCAGAAGCAGTGGACGTTCCAAAACCCAGAAAACACGCCATCAAAAGAACAAAACAAGAAAAAAAATTTGCCTAGTCGAAAGGACCATCTTTTATCCTGGAATCGTGTGCGATATCATCTGCGTTTTCAATTCGTAGATTTCTCTAGAACGCGCAACGAAGGATGATGGATTGCGGCCGTGCGGCGGTGATGGACAAGGAGTATTTCTCAGTCTTGACACTGCCCTTGAGCCCTGGAGAGTTGAAGATTGGAAAGAAGGATGTTGTTTCTGAAATTCTAGAAGTTTTCCCACACGTCAACCCTTCATCCGTGATACAATTTTCTCTTTTTTCTTTTCTCCCTTACAATTGTGTGATGTCGCAGATTCATTGCGACTAAATGGCTGTTCTTTTCTTCCTTTCGTTGATCATTTTGGATGTGAAGATTCTCTTGATTGCGATGACTGATATTATGTGGGGTATGGAGTGTTATCCTTTTGTTTTCAATAGACATGCACATTCAATTGCGGTCTCTTTCCTTTGGTGGCTTTTGCTACACGAGACACGTGTGAAATCCCACCCTTGCGTGGAAGATGACAGGCGCCGAACCACTATTTGCCCCAGACTTTCTGTCCCATTAAATTTTACGAGTCGAATGGCAGAGCAATCATGCGTGGGGGTATCAAACGCTGTGCTTGTCTTGATGGGATTTTGAAGTGGTGCCGCAGATTGTTTCTAGTGCTCAGTGGAACGGTGGATAGCAGATTGACCGAGCAAGACAACGTGTGATGTTATTGTAGCGCTCCTTTTTCTGGACTTCATCTGTGTCCAGTTTGTTACCATCCATCATAACTTTGTATCGGATGTGATTGCGAGACGTTGGCCGCTCCTGTTGCCTCGAACTTCCCACATTCTTTTTCCCACCCCGGGAGCGCTCTCAACCCTTGTCGAAGACAGCTGCGCATTTGTTGCAAACGCAGCGTTATGCAGGGTTCACCGAAGATCACGTCAGTGGGATGTTTGCCATGGCATGGCAACCGTCGCCCCGGCCTGTTGCCGAAAACTTCATACCCCTTTTGAAGGCGTCTCCCACGCCGCAACTCTGCGTTCATCCAGGAAAAAAGCACACACTCTCTGCTGCACCATCCCACACATGTCTTTCCCGTCGCTTTCTCGAGTGGTCGTCGCTTCACGCTCGCTCCAATCTCTGTCAAGTTCAGCCAACCATTCCTTATCCGCTGCTATAGACTCGATCGCGGCTCCTTCTGCCTCTCAATCATCCATCTCCGTCTCCCCTCTCGGCGCTCACGCGATCCGGCTTGCTTCGGCCCGAATCGGGATTTCACAATCTTCACTCAATGCTTCACAGAGCATTCGGCAGAATCACGCCAAGGCGTCGTCAAATGTCACACGCGTTACCCAAGTTCGTGCTTTTTCGGTAGCGCCGAGCGTCCGCGGTGAGTGCCAGGGCGTTACTCATCGCTCGCCGACGGAATCTGTCCGTTTGAAAGCCCCTGATACCAACGAGCGCATTTTTCTCACTACTAGCTACTGCAAGTGCTGAAGCAAATCGAAAACCACTCTTCACGAAGATCCTTATCGCCAATCGAGGTGAAATCGCTTGTCGAGTCATCAGGACATGTAGGAAACTGGGGATCAGGACGGTTGCCGTGTATTCTGAAGCGGACAGGGACGCTATGCACGTGAAACTGGTAAGTCTGAATGTCCTGGGATGGGTTTGTTGTCTTCGTCTTTTCAACAACTCCATTTCAGGCCGATGAAGCTTATCTCATCGGGCCTGCCCCATCTTCCGAGTCCTACCTCAAAGCAGACAAGATCATTAGCGTTTGCAAACAATCGGGAGCCCAAGTGAGTGTCTCCGTCGCACCAGTATCTAGTCAGCGCAATGACAGCCAACCCTTTGGCAACTTCAAGGCCATTCACCCAGGCTACGGGTTCCTTAGCGAGAATGCAGACTTTGCCGACGCCATCGCGAAATCCGGTCTTGTCTTTATCGGACCGCCCTCGAGCGCGATCCGAGACATGGGCTCGAAATCGTGAGTATTCGGCTTCGAAGCCAATCGATAGAGACAATAACTCAAATTTCAATACCTTTTGCAGCGCATCGAAATATCTCATGGAAGCCGCCAACGTACCCGTCGTCCCAGGCTACCACGGCGACAACCAAGACCCAGACCACCTCCTTTCCTCGGCGCGGTCCATTGGGTTCCCAGTGATCATCAAGGCCGTCAAAGGTGGAGGAGGGAAAGGAATGCGTATCGTGGAGAGCGAAGGCGAGTTCGGATCTCAGCTCGAGAGTGCGCGAAGGGAGGCCGAGCGGAGCTTCGGAGATGGGAGGGTGCTCGTGGAGAAGTATCTCAAGAGGCCGAGGTGAGTATCAACGGGTGCTAAGTGGAAGTGCCGCACAAATGGTACAGTTCAGTTGCTGAATGTTACTCGTTGCAGGCACGTCGAGCTTCAGGTCTTTGCCGACTCCCACGGCAACGTGGTTCACCTGTTTGAACGTGACTGCTCAGTACAACGCCGGCACCAAAAGATTATCGAGGAGGCGCCAGCGGTAAGTTTTTGTTTTGTCTAGGAGGAATTGTGCGGTCTGCCGGGTCTGACCGTGTTTCTTCACCTCACCCAACATGAAGCCTGACCTTCCCCCCGCACTTCGCAGCCGCATGGGTTCTTCGGCCGTTGCTGCCGCTCGCGCTGTGGGGTACCGCGGAGCTGGCACGGTAGAATTTATTTTAGACGCCGACTCGATCCAGAGCGAGCGGGAGGAGGACTGGAAGTACTACTTCATGGAGATGAACACTCGATTGCAAGTGGAGCATCCTGTGACAGAGATGGTGACGGGGACGGATTTAGTGGAGTGGCAACTGGAGGTGAGATATGGGATAGAAAGTTGGAGTTGGATAAAACTGTTGATGCCGAACGATTCGGTTGTGTGCTTGAACAGGTTGCGTCTGGAAACCGTCTGCCCTTGTTGCAGGAAGATATCAAGCCAAACGGGCACGCGTTTGAAACCAGGATATATGCTGAGGACCCCGACAAGTGAGAACCTGACACTTCTTTTACGCAACGTTCTGTTGACAATTCCATGCGCCTCAAAAGCAACTTTTATCCCTCACCCGGTCCTCTCTTCCACCTCAAGTTCCCCGAGCCCACTCAATTCCTAAGGGTTGAAACAGGCGTTCAGCAGGGCGACTCGGTCGGAGTTTTCTATGACCCCATGATCGCCAAGCTGGTTACTTGGGGGCGAGATCGACCTGAAGCTCTAAGACGTATGGAGGACGCCCTGAGGGAAACGCGGATTGTGGGACCCGGGACAAATGTGGAATTTTTGCGTCGTTTGTGCAGAAACCAAGGATTTATCGATGTGGACTTGGACACGGGGTTCATTGCGGCTCGCAAGGGAGAGCTCTTGCCACCTCCCAGTGATCTTCCAGAACCAGAGCACGTTGTGGCGGCGGCAATTGGACAGCTGGCGGCCGAGGGAGCTCTGCCTGAGAAGGATCATCAGGATCCGTGGAAGGCATATGCAGGATTCGGCGTCAACTATTCTGGTTCTCGAAGACTGGATATGGGGTGGGGACCCGAGGTTGGGAAGGTTGGGAGACGCAAAGTGTTCGTGGAGGTGCACTTCTTGGAGGGAGGGAAGGAGGAGTTCAGTGTCAAGGTGGGTTTTAATTAGCACATTGAACTGTTCATCGACCCATTTTCATATTGTTCCTGTCAGATCTTCGACGGCTCCGCCGCTGAGCCCTTCGCTACAATCCCCCGCGTCACCATCATGTCTCGGTCCTCATCGACCACTGCGATTTCGTCGTCTGTCTCCGCCACAACCACTCAAATGTCGCTGGACGTCCAACCATCAGACCCCGCCCTTCCCAGCCGCATTTTGACCTGCTCTGCCGTGATCATTCCCGTAGGAGAATCGGATGGCTCGGCCTCCGTGTTCGTGAACGGTGACAGCTACCAGTTCTCTTTGCCAGTCCCGGAACATATGGGCAAGTCTCACAAGATGGAGGCTGCAGGTAGTGTGAAAGCCCCCATGCCTTGTCGAATCATATCAATTGGTGTCAAAGAGGGGGATAAAGTACAGAAGGGCACATCTCTTGTTGTGTTGGAAGCAATGAAAATGGAGGTGGGTTCTTCACAACGGTCTTCTGAAAGGGGGCTGCGCTGAAACCGTGTTCCTTCCAGCACGTTATTCGAGCGCCACACGATGGTATCGTCAAAAGCATCAATTATAAAGTTGGAGACCAAGTGCCAGAAGGCAGACATCTACTGGTCCTGGAAGAAGAAGGGGGGGCAAAGGCGGAGCAACACTAATCTAAATTGCAATTAGTCGTTTTGTATACTATATTCTTTACAAACTCTGTTCCCATTCACAAAATACATTCTTCACAGCAATCGCCAATCAACTGTGGACACACGGAGCGGTTGGGTCGGCACAAGTGTTGCCGCAATCATACGCGCTCCGGTACCAGTCAATGGCTGCGACGCACAGTACTGCCGACAAACTTGAATTTGCGCCTCTTGAAGTTATCGATCTTTCACTTCTTAACACTCCCCGGCGACATGAGGTGATAACACAAGTTGACAAGGCTTGTCGGGAGATTGGGTACGAGCGCTGCTATATGTCACTTTCCCACGTTGACAGATTGGTATTGTAAATTTAAGGTTCTTCGCTATTGTGAACTTTCCTGCAATTTCGCGTGAAGATGTGGATCGCGCGTTCGAGATCTCGAAAAACTTGTTCGCACTTCCCTTGGAAGAAAAGAAGAAATTCGACATGGAGGCCCGTGGCAAAGGAAACTATTTTGGCTACAAGGCTGTGGGACAACAAACGCTCGATTCACAGGGGACTCCAGATGGGAACGAATTTTTCAATACCCCCAAAACAGACACCTGGCTCTTGCCACAACCGGAACCGATATTATCAAATCGCGAGTTTTTAGACTCGTTCCTCAGTAGATGCCATGCAATTTGCACGGAACTGCTCGAAATATTTGCCGAGGTCGTGGAAGTACCGTTAGCAGAAGGTGGGAAGGAATTCTTCAAGCAATATCACAGATATCAGGAGCGAAGTGGAGATCAACTGAGGATGGTTCGAGTCCAAAGTGGCGGAGATGAGAGTGCAGAACAGCTCAAAATGGGTGCGTATCATTCACTGGTGTTAAGGTTTTATCTTGCTCTGCTTATCTTCATTTAACGCCCCAGCGGCACACACTGACTTTGGGACAACAACTCTTGTGTTCTCGCAACCTGTGATGGGACTGCAGATCGAACTAAACGATGGTACACGCTTGGTAATGCGGAAGGTCAAACGATGACGTTAATGTACGGTGTTTTGCTTGCAGGAACCTGGAAATATGTTCGCCATCACGAGGGAGCTATCATTGTGAATATCGGTATGTAAGCAAGTCTGTCAATCATGATTGCTGTGCAGTGATATACCTATGTACTACAGGTGATGCGATGCAATTTTGGACGAACGGCTACCTTCGCTCCAACTTCCATCGCGTGGTGCGGCCACCTGCTCACCAAAATCACCTGACGAGGTACTCTCTTGTCTACTTTCTGAGGCCAGAGAATTCGGTACTTCTCAATCCCATCAAGACGCCAAAAACAATACAAATGCCACCAGCGGCGCATATGGAGACGGCAGTTACGGCAGAGTGAGCGGTTTATTTGAAATTCACTGGGGTGAATCCATTGACAAAGTATTTGCGCAGAGAATGGATCAAACTCAAAGTACTGAGCTCTCTTCGATCCAATGTTAAATCGGGAGAGGATCTTGCGAAGGTAAACGCGCGAATTTCTGCTACAAGAGGTCAAGACATCAAGAGAGCAGTCATGTAGCCTTGTAATTTTCTTTGCCATGTACATAAGTGAATATATGGCACGGCAACCATTACATAAATACGTTTCGCAGAATGCTGGTGCGATGAAAACGGGAAAACGGGAAAACGGGTGAGGAAAGTCTTCGCAATTTGAACACAGGAGCGATGGACTCCGATTCGTTTTCGGATCCAGAAATGGACGCGATAATCGCTTCACTCCCAGAACTGACTATTCCCAAGCCGAAAGCTCGAGGTGGACGCGGCGCAGGTGGATGGCGCGGATCAAGAGGTGGTGGAGGCAGAGGGCGCGGACGGGGCCGCAAGAAGGAAGAGACCAGTGGCGGCGGCGACAACTTCATGAAGAAAACAGCGAATGCCAGAGGATCGGCGGCGGCGGGACGCGCCCGCGGTCGAGCCAGTTGCGCCGGCGTGCGGTCGAGCAAACACAGTGTTCAAAACCCACCAGCCTCTGCTTTATCTTCTTCTTCAGACTCAGGATCTGATTCTGACTCCTCTGATTCGGATGGACAAGTGGATGTGAAAGGGAACGAACGAAGGAAACCCAAGTCAAACACCCCAATGGAGGAACTGGCACTTCTGGAGTCCGACGAATCGCGAGACGATCCAAAAGATGGAGATTATATAGATGAGAAAGCGATTTCCCGACAGATTACAGAAGAGGATTGGAATCGGGCCTTAACCCCCACGGATCTCCGATCTGGTGCGTCGTGTCCTTCGCGTACTTTTAGAGTGCTTTCCTTACGTTTCTGTGATACACAGCTGCTCCCGCCTCCTTTTATGCCTGCTACCTACTCCGCTCGCGTCACCCGGAATTCCGCACCCGCAATAATGTGTACATCGGTTCGACACCTGACCCTTACCGACGATTTCGCCAGCACAATGGAATAATTGAGGGTGGCGCAAAGAAAACGAAACGAAAGAGACCGTGGTATGTGAAATCATGAAAACTCAAATCTCTCTCATAATTGACCAACTCAATGGTCAGGGAGATGCTACTCTTTGTTCACGGCTTTCCCAACCAGTATGCGGCGTTGCAGGTTTGTCTCAGCAAATTTCGAAAGATTTTCTTAATCTCAAGCATGGTACATACGCAGTTTGAATGGGCTTGGCAGCATCCTCAAGATTCTCGACACTTTAAACAACCACCTCCAGAACCTATTCTTTCATCTTCTGGAGTGCACCTCGGTGTACCACCGTTCTCCGATCGGCACGCAACCCTCTCCCACAAGCTACTTGCCCTCTCAGTAGCTCTCCGGCTCCCGCACTGGTCGCGCTGGCCTCTATCCATTCATGTACTGCACTCGGAAGTCATCGGATCGCTCTGGACAGAAGCATGCTGCTGGCCCCTACCGGGGCACGTCAGGATTACTTGGGGTACATGGCAAAATATCGGGGAATGGGGTGCTGGCTTTGCTAATTCTGCCACAGATGCGTGGCCGTGGCCTTGGACTGGGGATGAAGGCAAGCGAAGACAAGGTACCTTGCGCTTTTGTGAACGATCGGAGCAAGCTCACATCTCTTTGCAAATCCTAGCTTTGCTTGAGTCTGACCTCGCCGATATGTTTGACGAAATTCTTTATCGATACGGTATGATGCGGACGAACAGAGCAACAAAGGATCGGCAAAATGACCTGCCAGAATGCATTGTTTGCTGGGAGAAGGTGGATGTTTTGGTGAGAATTGCCTCATCAGTGTGATGCAGCTCGGAAACTGAGACCAATACTGCAAAGTCGCCGACGCGATACATAATATGTCCGCATTATCCACGCTGCACATGTATCGCACATTCAACTTGTCTTGCTGCCTGGTTTCTCCATACTCCTTCCTCGGGTGATCATGTGGGCCCCTGGTTTGTTCCAACGGCACAGATCAAAGGCGCTGAGAATCAGCCAGATCACTCTGGAAATGTAACAGAGAACCAACTTGTTATAGGCAATCGGAGACAGAATGTGGAAAAGACGGTTGGAAATCCAACGAAGACCAAAGGATCCAAAGCCCAACCACTTTTACCGAATGCGCTTCTTCCGGTGGATGGCACATGCCCGTCGTGCCACACTCATTTCACATGGGGTGAGCTCATACGACGGCAGCGTGTAATGGAACGGGTTGTCGGTAAAGAGGTTGAACGATGGCAAGGGAATTCCCCTCTCAAACAGCCTGGATCCGTGCGCAAGAGGAAAATCGTTTTGGGGGGGGAGAAGTTCTCTCAAGTGGATGCTCCACATCGAGGCAGAATTGGTCGGACAACTACAGCGATTCTGGAAGATCTTAAGGCAACATGCACAATTGAGGGAATTTCTGGTGCAGTGGGCGCCATGTCACTTGAAGACTCTGAGGACTCTGGCTTGAGCCGCGCACGAATGCGCCCCTCGAGTTCCCACTCGGCATTGGTACCTTGCAGTGCCCTCCCAGATTCTAAGGGGGATATGAGCGAATCGCAATTGCTGGAAAGATCCGCGCAACAGATGAAGACGCTCACCAATGCCATCGCTTCGATGGACCTAAACTCCAAAGAAGAAAGGCGGCAGATTATGCTTCCCCAGATCGCCATTGGTGCCACTCGAAAGGGTATTCTACATCGGGTCTACAATCGACCAACACCGTCGTTGGAAACCACAGCTTCCCAGGCTGCACGGACCGAACAAGAACTACATGCTCCTACCGCTGCATTGGAATCGCCAGATTTGACGGACAGTGTTGAGGCTCCCCCCTCAGTCCGTTCTCATCTTTCTTCTTATGCGCCACAATGGACCGAATCCTCTCACACGAAACACACAAACTCGCGAGTGGAAGGGAAGCACAGCTTTATTGAATCAAATCTTCTTGATTCTGATTCTGATTCCAGCGAAGAATCTTTTTATCACTTGCCTTTTGCTGCAAGAGTTCAGGCACAGCTGAACTTGACTGCTAAATTGAAAGAGGTGTATTATGAGAACCATTTCAAGGACAATGCGACGTCCCCTGATGATGTATTTGGGGATTCTTCGACTGCAGATCAAATAGGGGGTCTGTCAATGGACGGTTTAGGCACATCGAGGCAGAGAGCTGAGATGAATGTGCACTATCGTCGCGCAGGAACCTCTGGACCAAAAGAGGAGTGTCCTGCCTACGTCGACTCCAGTTCGGCGGACGAACTGTAACTCAGCGGACTCATGAAATCCGGTGAAGTCATTCATTCACTAGTATTTGTCACTTTTGTATCACGTACGGGGCGTTAAAAATTTAAATCGCGTCAGGGAAATATGTATTGATACAAGCAAACATTCTAGTGGTGGTGCTTGTGCTCAATCTTTCCGGGGTAGAAAATATCGTAAGGAGCGTACTTTACATCGCAAAGTAAATTTTTGTCGTCGGTGCCCAACAATTAATGTCGATTCGCAAGCCGTGGTGTAAGAAATGAGACTTACCACTGGTTCTCCCTTAATGACCCCCTGTACTGCATTCCGAATTTTTCTGGGTCCATCCCAGACACCCTTGAGCATGTAGTCCCAGTAAAGCGCTGGGAACACCTCGGTTTTCAGGGTGTAACCGAAGGCCGACTCTGTGCGTTGGTCGTAAGGGAAGGTCTATCCCGGATATTATTCAGTTTGGCGGGTGGCGGAAAAGTTGCGCAGACGAGGAACAAACCTCGAGCGGCTCGAAGTCGTATCCAGAAAATTCAGCCATCACAAGCTACAAAAAAATCGGTTGAACCTTTGACATCAGGCTTGGAGCCATTCGAGAAGAGAATTCCCACCTTGTTCTTTCCGGTGACGAGAGGGCACGCTGCAGATAGAATTTGAGCTACAGACCGCAGGATCGCGCTCTGACTAGGGCCCACCTGTGTAACCGTCATATTTGTTGTGCAAAACGGTCTCACCACCAATCACAGCGAGCAAGTTGTCTGCCAAGTACTTGGCTTGTGCAGTAATGGCAGCTGCGGTCTTTGAGGTTGGAAGGGAGGATGCGTCGCCCAGGGAGAAGACGTTGGGATATTTGGCATGTTGCATCGTGTGTTTGTCCACATTGCACCAGCCGTCTGCATTGCCCAAGCCGGATTCACCGATGAACTTAGGCGCAGACATAGGTGGAACAACATGGAGAAGTGAGTATTTCTCCACCACTTCTTGAGCACCCTTCTTGAACACCGCCTCCTTGGATTCCGGTTTAATTGCCAAAAGGTTGGTTCCGAGGTTCACTTCGATACCCTTGGATGCCGCAATTTTCGTAAGCGCTTCGCCATAGTAGTCCGAAGAGAAAATCTTGCCCATTCCAGTGTTGAACTTGACCGAGGTTTTGTCACGGACGCCATTAGAACGGAAAATCTCCTCCGCCAAGTACGCGATTTTCTGTGGGGCACCCGCACATCTAAGAGAGGGCGACAAACGTTATGAGCGTCTCTCGAGACATAAAATAGATCATGTATTATCTCACTTTATGGGGGTGGCGGGTTGAGTGAAAATGGCGTTTCCACCTTGGAAACCACGGATCATGTCATATGCACCCTGGACCGCCTGAGCAGAGTAGATGGAAGTGACGCCATCCTTTCCAAGTGTGGAGACGAGACCCGGGACTTTGTCCCAGTCAAGCGAGATACCAGGGGCAACCACAAGGAAGTCATACTTGACCTGGTAAACCCGGCAACCAAAACGAACGTGTTTCAAAACCGCTTTTGAGGGAGGCGTAGACAAATGACTACAAACCGTCTTTCCGTCATCAGTTGACACCGTTTGCTTGACAGGGTCCACTTTCGAAACGCGAGACTTGAGCCATTGGGTCTGATCGAAGCACTTGAGTTAAAAACCTTTTGCAAGGGAAGATACTTGCGATCACTCACACCAAGTGGAATCAATTCGCGAGTCGGCTTCGACGATTCACTGAAAGACTTGATCCCACTTCCAACGAGTGTCCACAAAGGTTGGTAAAAGTGTTCGGTAGAGGGTTCCACAATAGCGATGTCACTGCTGAGGTGGAATCCCGGCGTCCTCGCCAACTTGGCAGCTACAGTGATCCCTGCAGCGCCCCCACCAATGATGACAACCTGAAAACGAAGGGAAGTTCTATCTCAGACATGCCCAGCAGAGTTCCACGAAATCATTCCTCGAAAAGCAATCAATTGAACGATTTCCCATTCATTGTTCTCTTATCATTCTCGGAGAATCATTGCGAGTGGCGAATGTGTGGTGCCGGTGTTGGGTGGGGATCATCACCTTGTAACCATCCTTCGTCGCCTCTGTAGCGTACGTCCTAGCAGACGCTGTCAGGCGCTGCAGAGAATCCGACGCAGCGGACTTTCGAAGAGCGCTGGTGGCGAACATGATGTTCCGAGGTGTTCGGTGCACGGACGGCAGGAGTGCAGAAAAGTAGGAACCACAGAATACCAAACGAATTTTTTTTTTTTGAAGTAGCTGCTACGAAATAATAAGCTTCGTCAAATACTTAACTCGTCAGGAAGTATGGAAAGAGAATGATAAGTTTTGGACCCGGTGGTTTGGGTAGAGTCACAGAAATCCCCACATTGGAGAATGTCGAGTCCAGCGACACGAGGGATGCTTCTCTCGCTTGCGCGGGCTCGCCACACTTGCCCTCATGGATCGCAATTGAGATGTCTTGAGGGTGGAGAATCACTAATCTTCGTTCGAAAAGGACGATATGGAAAACCTCTGTTCCTTCCTCGCTTTTTCGCATCAACACCGGATGGGGACGAGTCGAATCTCTTACGTGAACAAAGTGAAGCGATGTCACGGAGTGCCCCACCATCATCCGCTCAGGATGGGGAGCAGAAGGCTACTCCAGTCGTTCTCACTGCACTTGACACAGCATATGCGGAAGCGCTCAAAGTTTTCGAAATAGAGCGCAAAAATGTGAAATCACGCATTGCGGAGTTGAGCCAACGAGTGGAAGATGCAAAGAGGACTGTGGATTTAACGAAAACGGAGTCAGAGAAAGTCACTGCGAATTCCCAGCTGGAGGAGCTCGTTCATGCCAAGCGACTTGCCGAGCTTGACCTAGAATGGAGCTTCTTGAGGAATCACTCGAAATATCGGCGAGGAAACAGTTGAGTCTTTGAAGTTATTGTGCTGCCCTCTCTCGAGTTGCTGAAAATCCCGCTCAGACTTTCAGGTGGACCCGTCATCCCCCATCTCTGTGGCTATGAAACATGACAACTTCGTGAAAACGAAATATCCTTTACTGCTCTCGAGTGCGTCTCGCTTTGACGTTCTAACTGATCTATTCGGGGCCGTTTCTGCTCCAATCACCCAACGCCATAAGCGACGACACCAACTAACCACGTCGCCGAGTAGATTTTTGAACCCGGAAGTTGACGTGGAGGTGGCATACAGAGTGCCGAAATCAATCCCATCAAAGAACGATCCTCCTGAGCCGGCGCTTCGAGTTCTGCGCATTGGTGAAAAGGTTATCTTTGGTTCAGTGCCAGTGGAATCCCCTGAGGTGACAATAACAACAAATGATGAGAGGACGCGATACTTCACCCTGTTAATGCTAGATTTAGGTGAGATCGCTCAGCCGAATCGTTGCTGGCGGCTGTTCAACGTCTTTACGTGCCATGTAGACCGACCTAACGTGGAAACAAAGGCGTACGAAGAGTGGTGTCACTGGCTTGTGTGAGTATTCGATGTGACATGGTTCGACAAAGCTTAGTCTAATAACTTGCTTTTGAAGCACCGACATTCCCGTGACTTCCCATGCAGTGCTACCGTCCTTTCCCATCTCGAATAATCCTGCTCCAGCACCTCCCTCTTTCCCCGGTAACACCATCCTCCCCTACATCCCCCCTCTACCTGCAAAGCAAAACCCTCGAAAGATACGCCGCTACACATTATTGGTGATCGAGCAACTCTCTCCGAAGCTGGACTTGGACTTTTCTTCGGTCGTGGCGTCAGCAGAAGCAGCTCGATCTGCTGTAACTCCTTCCCAGGCAGCCGTGGAAGGTCCAGGGGAGTTGTCGTGGCAGGTTCGCGAGCGAGGCGTCGTTCTCCCGTTGCTCAAGTTTCTCAAAGGAGAAGGAGCTGCGAAGCTCCCGACGGGCGCCGAAATGGTGGTGAAAGGCATGGCGCTTTGGGGTGCGGAATGGGATGTCGGGTTGGGTGCTGTGTTCAAAACCCTAGGTGAGTGTTTGAAAGAACTCTGGGTGACGTTTGTGCAAGCAAAAATTGATTCTCGTTGCCGTTTTAGGATTGCATGAACCGGTTTTTGCCAACCCACCAAAGAACGTCGAGGTGTTTCTCAGTCGTGTTGAAGCACGCCAAAACCTCCTCGAGAGCACCAGATTTGCGAACCCACTCACTTCAACCCCATCGTTTTCGGACCCACTTCTTGTGCAGCGGATCCAATCTGCCCGTGAGGAGCGCCTGCCTCCCAGACTTATCACGAAGGGCGCCATTACGGTGAAGCGACTCAAGGAAGCCGAGGCGCAACCGAAGTCGAGCAAGCCAGCTGGGTCCAAGAAGAAGGAGGGCAAGGCTTCGAAGAAGGCACCAGCACCAGCAGAGCCGGCGAAGAAAGAAAGCGCACTTCAAAAGAGAGTCTCGCGCCGTTTGGGAGATGGCGGGATACCTTCGGGACGAGGACGGTTTGGTGTCACGGCTGCTGTTGGACTCGTGAACCTCCGACGAAGAGACACCTTATCGTGAATATCATTAGAGGACCTTCAAAGACAGAACAAAATCAATACATCTAATCCAACAATAGTAGTGTGTGTATGAAGGAAAATGTACTGCTATTGTGATCAGATACTCTCTCCCTCTCTCCCGAGCGCGGCTCAAAAAAATCAAGACTGGTGACGACCAGCATACTTGGCCTCGATCGGCCTGCAAATCGCATACACGAACACGGCGAAGGCGATCCCCAACTCGCAGCCCAGGTCACCTCCGAACCTAAAATGGCAAGGGGCTCACATTCAAATGGGCCCCAGCAACCCACAACCAAAATATGCACTCACGGTCCGAACTTGAGTGCGATGGCGCCAACGTACCACACCTGGGCCATGCCGAGAATGGCACCGATGGCACCACAGGCGAGTGCCAAGGAAGCGCTAATTCCGAGCGGGAGTTTGTCGGGGTTGTTCCATGCGTGGACATCATACTTTCCCCATCGGAACTGGCGAAATGACGTTGGTGAGTCGCACGTACGTCTCGGGTCACGACACGTCGGAAGAGCAAGATACTTACGGCTTCTTCGGTGAGGACGATGGCGCTGTTTGGAAGAAAGCGGACCCTTTTGGAATCGAGTCGGAGAAAAGAGAAGGGATACTTTGAAGACCCACCAGTAAATCGAGCCCCAGTATCCCACGATCAAAAGGAAGTTCTCCAGGGTGCTCTCAAAGTTGTTCGCACCCACACACGCAACAACAACATCTACATTGGGTTTTGCACATGACATTGCAAGCATTAACTCGTATTCCAAATAAAAATCATCCCCCGACGCGCCTTCCCCACACTCACAGATAATAGACCCAATCAGTGTCCACCAGTGCCTCTTGATCTTGAGGAACCAGGCGGGACCGACGACCTGGATGCACAGGCCGAGGGAGTAGTCGTTGGGGATGTTGTTGGCGATGGTGCTCAGCGCCAGAAGCACCATACAGAAGGTGCCAAATCCGCCGAGGGGCTTCACGAGTTCGTTCACGAGGTTGCTAGAAGTCGTGAGCAGAACGGGCATGACGTCAAGACACACACGCTTTTGCCACCGACTCGCTCCAAAGCAAACGCAATGAATTAATGAACACTCACGCAGTGCCGGACTGGTAAGCGAGAGCCAGAGCGTCGTTGGAGGCCGTGGTCGACACGACCAAGAGGCCGATGATCTCGAGCAAGGTGAAGGGGACGTACAGGCCCACAAAGGTGTAGAAGCCGACGAGGTACACGTTGGAGTCTTCAGGCTGTGTTTACGTCGCATGAGTCATTCCGTCGGAGAGAACGAGCGTGTGTTGAATGAATCTCTCACCATGTTGCAGTTGTAGTCGGCCGCGTATCCAGACCACCCGATCGCGAACCCGATGATGGTTCCGATGAAGGAGAGGATGGATCCTGCCGATCCAAGTGTGTCTTCGCTGAGCGAGGGGACGTTTGTGATGCTGGAGGGCGGGGTGTGGGAAAAAGGGTGGGGCTGGGGTTTAGAGGATGGAAACACAAGAGCACTTTGGAAGTGATGGGACTCACTAGGGGGCGGCTTTACCCAAAATGATCAGGAAAACGATCAGGAGGGGGAGGAATGCGACGCGCTCGTACTATGTTGAACGGGATGTGCGAAATGTCAGTCACTCGAGCTGTACGGAGGTAAGTTCTGCACGGATCACTTACGGCGTGGACCCATTGGTACCCGAAGATGCTAGCAAAGAAGACGGAAGGTGTTATCTTTTTGCGTGAGATAAACAAGGAGCGTGCCTCGTTCTCGCTCCGCTGAGAGTATTTCGCTTCGCGGTGCATTCGCCTCCGGCGCAGTCCTCAGTCAGCGCTTAGCGACACATTGGCCTCAGCGTCCTCGCTCCTCCGGTCTTCGCACTCCCTCCCACACATACTCACCCAACCAACACGGTCAAACCCGCCAACAAGATAATCCCGCCCCACGCGGGCAACTTCCCATCCGACAGCGACTCGAGTAAAAGACCGCCGACGATTGAGTTTACCATGGACCATCCAATGCAAGAAATGCCGTTCAGCAGGGCGACAAATTTGGTCGGGTCTTTTTGTGGGGGTGAGGTGGTGGTGCGTGAGAATAAATTACGATAAAATACAATAGCCGCTCCGCGATGAGTAATCCGCCTCCGGCGCATGTCTCGGTTCGCTCGACAGCTTCGGTTAGGGCTATCGCGTTTAGGCCTCGGGTTCCCTCCTCGAGCCTTTGCAGTCCTCCGTGGATCGCATCCTCGCTCCGTTCGCTGCGCTCACTCCGCTCGATATACTCACAGTAACCAAACGAATACCGCGTAACAATCATCTGCCTCATACCCAACCTGGGTCCAAACGTGGAGAAGTAGGCCGTGACGGCACAACAGAGTGCATTGACAATGACGACGCATGCGATGCCCTGAGTCAAAGACAACCCAAAGAGCCCGATCCCGAGCGCGCCGGTTGCAAGTGTGGACAAACACATGTTTGCAGACATCCAGACAGTGAGGTTTTCCCATAGCCGGGTGTGGTGGCGGTCTTCGGGAAGAACGCGCTCAATGCCGCGGATCTCGACGCCGACTTTGCTATTGGCGCGGGGACGGTGCGTGACGAAAGCAGAGAGGGTCAGTGGAAATAGGAGGTGAAGATCGACGAGCGAACCCACTTGACTTCCTTGTCAAACTTGAACTCCTCGCCTGCCTCTTCGAGTTTCTGCAGTTCCTTGTCGTCTGCCTGGAAATCCACGCTGCGTCATTACCGATCTCGACTCGCACTACCGGCGACGTCCCTACCATCATGGAAAAAACCGCTTGGCTGTCGGAAGTCCCAAGCGACCGGGGTTTTGTGGGAGAGCTGCTCCACAGTGGCTGCGGTCCTCGATCACTTTTTTGCCGGCGCCAAGCCGGTATCAGCACCCTCCGGGATCACTTGGCCGGACAATCAATGCCAGGCGAC
Organism: Gonapodya prolifera JEL478; assembly: GCA_001574975.1. Classification (NCBI taxonomy): domain Eukaryota; kingdom Fungi; phylum Monoblepharomycota; class Monoblepharidomycetes; order Monoblepharidales; family Gonapodyaceae; genus Gonapodya; species Gonapodya prolifera. The sequence goes on along the minus strand of KQ965745.1, from coordinate 177,656 downwards.
GACGACGTGTTTCTGCAGGCGGCGATAGAGGAGGCAGAGAAGGGCCGCGATGAGGGTGGCATTCCAATTGGGAGTGTCATCGTGCACAAGGGTGAAGACTGCTGTTTTTGCTTCCGCGGACGGACTCCGCTCACCTCACCATCAACTGTCCCTCGCACGGGCATGGGCATCAACAGGCAAAATCATCGGGCGAGGACACAACCGCCGCGTGCAGCATGGCAGCGCAATCCACCACGGTGAGATGAACGCGCTCGAGAACGCGGGTAGACAGCCGGCATCAGTCTACAAGGAGTCTGTGCTCTACACAACACTGTCACCGTGTTCGATGTGCTCGGTGGGTCCTGTGTTGTTTGATTGTCGTGGGGATGGGGAAATGGTAACGATTTGGTTGGCACGTCGACGGTTTGTGGAACATACAGGGGACCATTCTCCTGTACAAGATTCCAAAAGTGAGTTGCCCAGTCATCGACGACGAGTGACAGAGGCAAAAGGCCCCCGGAGCGAGAACCCCGAGGCCAAAGGCAAGCGACTGGTATTACCTAGGCGAATTCATACACCGGGATCGGATCGTATATCCAGGGTCCCAGGCCTGCACTGTCTAAGCGATTGCGGAGCGCTGATCGTACATCGAGGACGAACCGCGACAGCACTGACTGAGGGCTGTCCAGCGAGGCGCGACGTCAGGCCGTGGGGGGCTATCCCACGCGGAGCGACACTTTTCTCGAAGGCGGATTACCTGCCGCGGAGCGCCTATTGCCCAGAGCGCATAGCGCATATTCGAGCTGGAGACAAATGATCCACGTGGAACGAGTACGAGACCGCAGTGCGATAACCAGGTGTTAACCTGACAGAGATGTCTGCCCGAGGCGAATGTCCCACGCGGACGCGGAGCGTACACCGAGCGGAGCGTGTTCCTCTCGGGGAGGGCAAAATCGTCTTTCAGGAAGTGGAATGTGGAATGTGGAGTCTGGAGTCTGGAGTCTGGAGTAGCAGACTGATACGACGTGGCTTTGATTGGGTGCCGTCCAATTTGCCACTTGCCACTTGCCACTTACCACTTACCACTTGCCACTTTCCCCTTCCCCCTCACCTCACTCCCCCCACCCCACCCCCTCCCCCTGCCCCCAACCAAGGTTGTAATCGGCGAGAACCGGACCTACCTCGGGGAAGAATCCCTCCTTCAATCCCGTGGGGTGGAGGTCGTGGTGGCGAACAACGACCGCTGCTACGAGCTGATGCAGGAGTTCATTGCCAAGAACCCGACGTTGTGGGCCGAGGATACGGGGGAGGTTGAGGTCAAGGCGTAGGCGTCGTTTCAGGTTTAGGCGGGAAGTGGGAGCGGGAGGGGAATGGGGCCTGGGGGACGGTGGACACGACGAGGTGGAGGCGAGGGTGAGGCCTGCGCATACTGTCTCGGTAATAAGGGTATGCACACTGTATTATTCAACTATTTGTGATAATATGCGAGTCGCGAGTCACTGGTGTTGTGTTGTCTTGTGTTGACGCCCGTCCCCCTCCCCCCCCCGGCCGCCCGCCCGCCCGCTCGAGGCCAAGGCAGGAGCAGGGAGGAGATGTCCGAGGACACGAGCACGAGCGGAGGTGAATATGGATATATATTATTCATCGGTTGCAGTTGATCTCGTCTGTGATAATATCAGGGTCACTGTCGATCGCCCACGAGACCAAGACCACGAAGAGCCTTATGGGTGGGGGATGCGGGGGATGCCGCGCAACGGGGGAGGTCGGCATCGGTAATGAAGGGATACGCACTGTACATTTTTAAGCAAACTGAGATTATAACAGGTTAGACATGACCACACCAAATCGGTTCCGGCACGGCCAAACACCGTGACGTGGGTCCGGGTCCGCACTTTTCTTTCAACCCTCCTCAACGCCATCCTCATCACTCTCCACTGCTCTATACCCCTGCACCTTCCCCCGTCCTACTCCCCCTGCCCCTTCTCCCCTCCCAAACACCACCAACAACCCCACCTGCACCACCCCCACGACGGCCCCGACTGCATTCGGGGCCCACACGAACCCATCCCCGATGACGAGGCCGTACACGGTCCACAGGGCGCCGTTGAGGACGCATGCGAGGGAGAGGGGGTAGGAGAAGGAGGAGGCGTCGCGGGTGAGGAGGACGTGGTGCAGCGTGGAGAGGGGGGAGGTGTAGAATGCGAGGAGGGCCGCGACGCAGATCCAGCCGCCGAGGGATCTGTGTGTGGGAGGGGGGCAGGTGGTGGTGGTTTTTGGGAGAGGGTTGTGGGGAGAGAGGTGGGGGGAGGGGGTCGTTGTTGATGGACCGACTTACGAAACACGAAACAGAAACAGACCCAACCCAGGGGTCATACAAGAGACGAGAAACGCACCTCGCCTTATCCGGATCGTCCGGGTTCACGACGAGAAAGGCGACGTGGAAGCCGATCAGGATGAGGAAGGGGCCCGCGGTGAATACTGTCGGATGTCGGTGTGTGTGGGGGGGTGGGAGGTGTCAGGGGGATTGTTGGAGGTGGGTGAGAACGAGAGGTGGGTAATGTGAACACGAGTGGCAGGACGAGGATCATTCTTCACCAAGCCATCGACCTCCAGTTCGTCATCCGTCAACGATGCACCCCTACAGTACGTGATTGATCCAACGAGCGTCGTCAGTCGCCAAGTGCCTCTCCAGTATCCAGTATACAGTACCACCAGCGGAACCTCCTTCGTCCTTCAACCATCCTTCGGGATCGACCTCCGTCGGACTCCTCGGTCAGCGCTCCCCGAGAGTATATTCCGCTTTGCGGTGCATTCTCCGCTTCGCGGGGTATTCGCCTCTGGCGGACACACTCGCTGCACTCGTGTCCTCGGTCAGCGCCTAGCGGCGCTTAGGCCTCGGGCTCGCTGCGCTGGCGGGGCTCGACTCCACCCCCGCCCCTTACCCACCCGTCGTCACAAGACTCCTCGCGGACGCGGGCACGTCTCTGGCCCCGAGCGCGGAGACGATGTAGTAAAGCCCTAGGCAAAACCCTGATACGTTTGACCAGAAGATGTAAAAATTACGGACGAGCAAGGAGTAGAGGATCCATGAGAGAGCGTTTGTGACGATGAAACCGAGCGGGATGGGGCTGTGGCGAGCGCGCGAGAGTTTGTGTGTTGGCACTTGTTAGAAGTGAAATGTGCAATCTCAATCAGGTGAAGACACGCACTTGAAGTCTGCCAGCTCGCCCGTGAGGGCGATTTGCCTGACGTCGGAGAGCGGGGCGAGGCTGGCGACGGAGCGGGATGGAGGTGAGCGCGTGGGGAGTGCGATTGCATGAGGGGGGAGTGAGGAGAGAGCGGAGAGTTAGAGTGCGGGCAGACGGGGTGGCGGAGAGCGCAGCAGCACGCACAAGATGAGCGTTGCCGTGACCACCCCCAGCAGTGGCGCGAGCGTCTCCGTGAGAAGCGACGATCCGTCTTCAGCCTCCATTGCGTGCGCTGCGTTGTGGGCGTGTGGGTACACAGGCTGCGGCTCATCTCGACCCCATTCACCCGGCGACCGCAGCACGCGTCCTACTGGCACCTCCGCTCTCGCTCTTCCTCCTGTCCGCAACGGCAACCGCACGCCGCAGTGCGCACGCCGCACGGACCGTCGCTCTCGCTCGCCCACACGCACGCACCCTGTCGGTTTCTGCACGCGCCATGGCAGAAGACCCGTTGACAATGTGGATTGTGCTCAGGAAGGACCTCGTGAAGGTCGGTCTTCCTGCTCAGCACAATCAATCGTTGTCCTTCGTTTGCTCACTCCACTCGATCCGATAGTCAAAGGGATGGAACACGGGAAGGTGACTCTTCCCCACCATCTCTCACTCTCCCACTCGCACTCTCCTCTCACACCAACCTCCACTTCCACCCACACGCCACGCTCCACCCCCCCTTCCATGAAAAGCGTCATTGCGCAGGCATGCCACGCGTCCACCACCGCCCTCTGGCTCAACAGGGAAGACCCAGTCGTCCAAGAGTACATGCGCGATGCCGAGAGTGGGAGTACGCACAAGGTTGTTCTTGAGGTGGGTTGACCATGCGAACGGAGCGAGGACGCCGAGGCCTAAGCGCCGAATACCCCGTGAAGCGGTATATACTCTCGCAGAGGAGCGAGACATCTGCTGGAGGCGAAACGCTTTGACGTGCAAATTGCCAATTGCCAATTGCCAATTGACGCGGCACATTGCATCACATCGTATTGCGCAAAAGTGCCTTTGCTTTGTAACACCTTGTCCGTCTACGTCCATCGGCCACCTTCCACCGTCCACCTTCCACCTTGGCCAGGTCAAGGACGCCACCCACCTCTCGAAACTCGCCTCCAATCTCGACACCCTCGGTATCAGGTACCACACGTGGACGGAGCAGCCCGAGAATATTCCCACCTGTATCGCGACGTTGCCGCATCGGAAGAGCCAGGTCGGGGATGTGTTTCGGAAGGGCGGGAGTTTGTATCGGTGACTAGGGGGAGCGGGGGGGCGAGGTCCGGAATGCGGAGCATGGAAGGCCGAGCACTGAGGCCCGGAATGCGGAGCACGGAAGACCGAGCACTGAAGCCTAAGCGTGAAGCACTTACCGAGGCTGTCTGCTGGATGCGAATAATCTGTGCGGAGAAGCGTATACCCGTGGTTAATAAACGTCATGTATGTCAAAATGTCAAAGCGCATCACAACACGCCCTAGACATGTGTCGAGTCGCTCCAACAATAATTACATGTTTATGTCTGCCTTGTCTTGGCGAAAGCACTCGAAAACTCGCGTCATCTTTCTCGACTTATTCCATTTAATGTTTATGTCCGACCAAAGACATGACTCAAAAGTAATCAATCGAAATGACCCGAACCTACCCCCCCACTCACATCACCCCACCATCAGGCGAAATGCCCAAGCCCAAGGGCGTCAACCAGAAGGCATGCTATCCATGAAATCATCGGCGTTGCGTTCGCGCGGGACAGCTAAAAAAAAACCCCGTCCTGGTGTTCCCCCGTCCTGGTGTTCCTGTCCTCTGCCTGCGTGCTGAACATGAACGCTCCCATCGCTCCACTGGCCGCCCGCCTACTTTCCCCTCTCTCCTTCTACCGCCCTCGCGGATGCCCGCCCGCGGTTCTACTCGTCTAGGTCGCAGCGGGTACGTCCGTCCGTCCGTCCGTCGTTGACTCACGACTTTTTCCAAATCCTTACTCGCCCACCTCCCCACCTCCCCCCTCCCCCCACCTCGCCCGGAAAAGCCAACGACCGCAAAGCGGCCGCGCAAGCCGCCAAAGACGAGCGCGTGGCGATGGAGAAGGAGAAGCAGACGGGTGGGTACCTTGTACTCGTTCGGGTTCTTGTTCAACGTTTAGTCGACACGACACCGTTGTGCCGTTTTGTTTGACTACAGCCGCGGAGTGGTCGGTCGGGGCAAAGAAGGATAAGCGCGTTGAGGAGGAAGCCAAGTGAGCTTGAGCCCTTCCTTTTCACTGCGCTCTTCATTCTTCGCCGGGGTCTCACACCCGCACCCACCCCACCCCGCCGACCTCGCTGCCCGCGGCGCACAGACGCCTAGAAGCGCTGCGCAGGAAACAAGAAGCCGAGCGCCTCCTCGCCGAAGAAGAGAAGTCCCTCGCGCCCAAACCCAAAGTCAAAGTCGACCTGCGGCCCTCGTCCCGCCCCGCCACCTCCTCCACCAATGGCACTCCCTCCCCGCTGGCCCCGAACCCCAACCAGCGCGGCGCCGGAGCGGCGGACGGCGTTGCGGAGTACGCGGCGTCCAATATCGACGACGCGCTGGATTTGTTGACCGCGGTGGCGAGACCGGATGGAGAGGGCAGTGGGGATGAGGCAGGTGCAGGTGCGGGAGGGGCTGCGGCGGGGCGGAGAGTGGTGGCGTCGACGGATAGGTTGGATAGGCATCCGGAGCGGAGAGTGAAGAGCGCGTACGCTGCGTGAGTCTTGTGTTTGTGCGCGTTTGTTTTTTGGAAGTGGGCTGATGTGGGCGGGAACCGGTTTGGGTTTGGGTATTGGTGCTGGCAGGTTCGAGGAAGAGAATTTAGAGCGGCTCAGGAAGGAGAACCCCACGCTGCGGCATAGTCAGTTGAGGCAGATGATTCAAAAGCGTGAGTTTTGGTGCGACGTTGCCTCGGTGGGCTGGACGTGACATCATGGCCGTTTTTCTCTTCTCGGTGCACCCTCGTTACGTTCCGTTCGCCCCCCCCCNNCTCCCCGCCCACCCGCAACGACTCTCAGTGTGGAAGAAAAGCCCGCTGAACCCGCTCAACCAGGCCTCGGTATCGTACAATGCCACTCGCGAGGAGGAAGCCATGGTTGCCATTTCGAGTATGCAGGAGACGTTAGAACGGCTCAGGGTGTAGACGAGTCTGGTTTTGTTGGCTTTGTTTTTTTCCTCGTACAAATAGTTTTGCGTTGCTGAGATGAAAGCTTGCCGTATTGTTGAGGGAGTGCGGGAAATCCTGCCAATGTTTTGAGGGCTGTAAAGTTTGGGTCCGGCTGTCCGGGGGAGGTGCTTCCTGTGCTTTTTTCGAACATCACCACTCTCTTCTTGGTTTCCCCTCCCCGCTGGTGGGTCGATACCCCTGTTAAACGACCGCGATACAATCTAGGAGCTCCCAGCGCGGGCGCCAACCGTTTTCCGGAAACCTGTGCCTTGAGGTCTCCCACCCACCTTCGAGTCCCCAAACCGCACCTCCTTCCCATCTCTCCCTCCCTTCCATTTCCTCCTCGCCTACCACCGATGTTTGGCGACCCCACATCACCGGAACGAGGCCCCTCGGGCGATTTCTCACCAAACGGCAGCGCGAGCTCCAGTGGAGGGTCCAAGTCACGGGGCAAGCTGTCCCCCGGGAAGCGCAGCCGGAGCGTGGGGACGCCCAAGCGATCCAAGTCGCCCGCCGCGGAGCCGATGCCGTCCATGGGGTACTCTCCGCGGCGCGATTTGCAGCCACACGAACTCCTGCACCCACGATACTCGGACCCCTCGCAGCAGCGACCCTTCTACTCCCCCCTGGACAATACGGTCGACAGCGCCGCGACGCTGCCGCGCGTCACGGCGGCCGATCTGGCCGACATGCTCGAGGAGCTGCAGGAGCATTGCTGGCGGATCACGCGGGAGCGGGACGATTGCGTAGACGTTGCAAAGAGCTGGATCGATGCGTTTAATCAGCTCAAGCAGAAGGATGATGAGCTGTTTAAAGCCTACGAGGCGTGGAAGAATAAAGCCGAGGAGGTGGGTTCTGTGTGCTGTTTTGCTTCACATTGAACACTTTTGGTTTGACATCTTTCTCCCCCGCACCGCATGGAACAGCTCCAGGACCGTTACGAAGCGGCGACAGCGGAGCTGGCTGGGGCGCGGGTGGCGCAGGAAGTAGCACGGGCGAAGAACGAGGAGCGGGTGGTGCAGGTGGAGCTGAAGCTATCTGCGACGCTGCAAAGGCTCGAGATGGAACGGCAGGAAAAGCAGGAGACGATGGCGCAGAACCAGGAGCTGCAGGCTCAGCTCGCGGACTTGGAACGACGGTTGCGGTGGTACGAGAGCCGAAAGACGTCGGCAAACTTCTCGTTCGCGGGGAGCAACGTTGCAGCGTGAAAATGTGGACACTTTATATTCCAATCGCCCGCCGTCACGCCGCCACCGCCGCTGCCGCCGGCGCTTTAGCATTTAAGTACCGTTTATTAGCTACTTTTTGAATGTGCGTATCGTAACACGGTCTTGCGCTGCAAAAGAATTGCCAAGGGGTTGAAACTGCATCGCACGTTGAATGTCACGTATTGAAGACTACTTTGCAAAGCAGAAGGAACGCGTGTGACTTGATTGATGTGACACGAGCGGGAGAAAAAAGGTTGCAATGGAGGAGGAGAGCAAGGCACTTAAGAACCGAACAAATTGCACACATCACAATCCAACAAATTTCTAAAATGTACTCTGCGGCGGGGAAGATGTGACCCGATTTGTTTGGCGTCGTAGGATGGGACGCGTGGCCAAAAGAAAAAGTTGAGAGAAACCACANCTCTTCACAACGGGAGCGGACGAAAAACATGGAGGTGCGGGGGATCGAACCCCGTGCCTCGTGCATGCTAAGCACGCGCTCTACCATTTGAGCTACACCCCCTTCTTGTTGTTGGAATTATTGGCCACCAATGCCTACAAGCTCAGCACAGTACAATTTAGTGTGGTGTGATGGGCGGGCTGGCCCCAAACACGTGCACGACGTGAAACACAGCACCTGCTGGATACAGATGGCATGTTCCGCGAAAGAATGTCGACAGGGTTATTCCAGACCTCCGTGAATGCTTGTGGCTTTTGCCGTTGATTAATGACATCGGACAGCGGAAAGTGCTCGAGTACCCCCACTCTACTCCAAGGAAACCTTTCGCAAAATCTTTACGAGTTTTGCAAAGACGTTAATGAACGTGTTCATAATACCCCGAACCCCAACCTCCGAAGACATGCCCATTGGTGATTCGGCCCCGACATTTCATAGTTCATTCTTCGTAGCCTTGTGCAGGAGTTTGTCCGGGTTCGGCTGGGTGCGTACACATATATCGCACCTTTCACTGCAACAACGGAACGGCTTCACCCTTTGTAACAAAATCTAAAAGAAGGAATCATCCTCTCGCGCACCGCTTGCTAATGTAATCAACGCGCAGATCGCTCGCTGGGGGCTGTCGGAACTGGACGGTAATGACGGGAGCGGGGGTAGAAGATGAGCAAGGCAAACGGACGCCGCCTGGAGCATTTTGTGGAGACGGTGAAGTCCCATGCTCACGCAGAGATCCATCGTTCTGATGCTGAGGAGCTATGAGCTTCTTACTGGGCGCAGTGAAGAGACGAGGGACAATCGCTGCGAAGCAACCGCAAGGACTCTCTACTCGCCTCCTCGCGGACCTTCTCTCCGTGGACTTGGAAGCAGCTGTGGGAACGTGACCTCCCTATCCCCCTTTCATCATCGAAAATCTCTCCCTCCCATTGCCCCCTCCTCCTCTCAACCTCGCCCTCTTCGGCTCCTCAACTGAGCCCTTTGACGTACTGTCTCGACCTAAAATTACTTTCACACTCCTCACAGATGTTGCTTCGCGTCTTCAGAGCGTTCCCCATGACGAGACACACTTTTTGGTAATCGGACTGCTCTCAGAGAGACTTGGCGGGCCGCCATTTCCTGTGGAGCTCCCAACTGGAGGCGACTTTGTGGTATGAGATGAATGAGAGCGAAGGTGGTGGTGATAGGTTGGTTTACCGGGGGGAATCCACTCTCGAGGGACAAAAGTGAGAGTGGGTTCAGACGAAGCACGTCATCTAAACATCCGGCAACAAACATATCGAGGACGAGTCACAGCCGAAATGAACAGGGATTATTCAGCTCTAAACATCCGGCAATTAACGTACTGAGGACGAGTCACAACCGAAATGAACAGGGATTATTCAGCAGTGCAATCTTATTTCATATTGCGGAATGGGGTAGCAACCTGGCGACTAAAATAACAGCAGCGCTCTTGTGAACGCCAGCCCTGCAAATGTACAAATAGAGGGAACAACAATGATTGGGATATAAAATCTCGATGGTAAAAAGGTTTTGAAGCTGCTCCTTCTGCTGCTCTTGATGGAGATGCAACGTTAAAGAAACTCGAAATGCCGCCCAAGCTCCACCAAAAGCGTCATTCGCGATATGAACTGATCGGTAGACCTGCTCTTGTTCAGTGGCTTGTCGAAATCCTCTGTTCAAAATGAACCTGATGTAGGGTATCTGGAGTAGGATACTGGCGTTTGTGATTGGACTGACTCTGCGCTCCTAGGTAGCCATGATGGATTGACGGGTGCTCCAACATCCTTCGCAACTCTTGTCAGATGATCCAGAACCCAGGTGTTTGAAATCCGTTGTAGTCTCATACACCACAGCAATGATCGCGTAGCCTAATATTCTCGTCGGGACTGTCCACACCTTCTCCATCACGTCCATGAGCTACATTCATCCTTCGATTAATATCCTTGAGGTAGTGGCTGATTCAGGGGTGGGGGGAGGACTGAGATAAGGGAGCAATCCAGTACGTATGGGGTATAAAACAGTGTTCTGGGTCACGATTTCCTCCTCCGAACCTTCAGGGACCAAATAATGTTGACTTGATATTGTTGGACTCTCGTGAGTGCGTTGCATTCATGGTCGACGCGATGACATGTGGCTGAGCGGAAAAAATCCTCCTTTGTTTGTAATCCGGTTCACACCCTAACAAACCCACACACACGAAAAAAAAATAAAGAAAAATCTTCAATATTATTCTGTCACGGGTAGCCAATCTTTAAGCTTTAAATTCACCCACCCAGCCCCACCCGTCCCAATACTCGTACTCGACATCGACTATATCACCGACTTGGAGGCTGAGTTCATCGCGTTCCCTTGGCGAGTAGTTGGCAATGGGGTACATGGGACAGTGGAGCACCTTGGCCTGTGGTCGTGCAGTGATGTGAAGAGCTACGTCAGGCGGGGACTTGAGAATGTCGATCCTTGCCAGGAGACGAGCGATTTTGGTCTTCAGTGAAGAGATCTGGAAGCGGAGGGTCGCGTTTGCGGTCCTCAAAGCAGAGTTCTCAGCACGGAGGTTCGCGATCTCAGGCTCCTGAGAGGAGTTGTCACGTGGTTGGCTGGAGATGCTGTCACTTTCGTGGTGGACGTCGCTTCGATGCAAAATGGAATACTGTATCGATTCGTGACCTCTACAAAATTATACCCATCGAAGAAGGATAGAGACGCAACACGAACATAAAATGCACCATTTTCCACCTACTCTGTCGACTCATTGTAGCACTCTTCTGCCTCTGAAAAACTGGAGGAGGCTACAGAGTTGCGCTCATCAAGATCCGACCACGAAGAGTCCGGGGATGAAGAGCGGGTGAGTAGGATTGGCTCCGTAATGTTGCTCATCTGGTTTTATTGCGCGTTGTTCCACACAAAAAAAAAAGAGAAGTCATTATGACTTGTCACATGACATCCCGGAACGTAGGTTCCAATTCATGGGAGAACAGCCAACACGCCTCCAGAAGTCAAAAGCCTGCAGTCTCGAAGGACAGTTTTATGCAGAGAGTCACGTAATCCAGATTCCAAGTGGCAGCATTCAATGCGGCAAGTATAAGTGGAACGCTCCTCGTCTCGGCCTCCCAGCCCGCCACCCGGTCGTGAACGCGGGCAGACCACAGCGCGGAATGTCAAGTGACAGTGCTCACGACCGTCTCCTTGCATGACGCGTCACTAGACGGCCATGAAGCTCCATCGACCACATTGCGCCGTACGTTAGCCGGCCATCGTGAGGAAACTGAGGACTTCTTTGCGATGGGCTTCCGCGGAAAATGCGATCCAACGCACATTAAGTGAATTCGCAGAGTCACGCGACGGTTCCGACGCTGGATGCCGGAAGAGAGTAACGAGAGTGTGCGGCAATGGATTGCCGCGCCACCGTGGCGCAGCCGGAAGGTGCCGACGAGAAGGCAACGGAGTGACGCTGACAATGGTGCTCAGACGTCGCGCGTGCGGGTCCCGGGGTCGGTGGCATGCTGGTGGGGCCTTCACGCGATGTAGTGTCGGCTGGCAACAGTCGCATAAGTGGTGACGTATGAACGAGTGCGGGCCCACGCGCCGGACGCGATACAAAAACTCACATAAATGACATGCACAGTGCTGCCAATCTTACACCAACGCCGCGTCCGAGTCGAAGGGAGCGAGGCGCCGCTGCGCTCAGATTGGTTCCTTGACGATATGAAACCGACCCTGATATCTCGTCCAGTCAATTGTCTATTACGCACTTGCTCTCTGTCAGTGCCTCCAGGCAGGACAATGTTTTCTTTGCGAATAGCTTGATCACGCCATCGTCTCCCCAGAGCAACTGGTGCAAGGTGAGCGGTCATGGACAAAGTCAATCAACCTTTCCTGCACCATCCTATTCATTCGCTTCGATTGCATCGCACGGCGATCGTTCCATTTCCTTCTATTCAGGGTGGCAGCGACAAACTCGCATTTCGCTTTCCAATCCATCGCCGCCCCGCCCTTTGGTCAGTCAACAAGATTTTGAATCGACCATCGAACGTAGGTTTGTGTGGTATGTTCTTCGATGGATGGCGTGAAGTTTTATGTGTTACTGCACTGGAAGAAGTGCCACATATCAGGGTTTTGCCACGTCCCCAAAACTCCTGCAGACCATGCAAATCGTTCCGATCCAACAAACTTTGCCAATATAGTCCCTGCAGTGATTTTGCAATGAATTAAGGCATTGTTTCTTACTCATCATCTACGTTGAGTTATCCGTTTTCGACATGTTTTGAATTCTGCCCACGCATCCCTTCCATGTCGAGAACTGTTCACGGTTGAGAGTATCAATACATTTGATTCTGGCATTTTCCCCTCGACGCGAAGAAAGAGAAACAAAGTGGGACTTCCGCGTTTACCCGGCATTTACCCGTCTCACGCAGGCAACCGATTCCTCGTAAAATCATCCCATCCAGACTTTGTGAACCCCGTTCCCTTGCGCCGGCCTTCCCGTCTGTTTGATTATGGGCGTCAGAGAACTTTTGTCGCAAATGGAAAGTCGGGATGAACGGCAATTGGAACAGTTTCCAAGCATTGGAAGACTGCCAAATCCGTTTCTCAGAGCACGGAACGCTACGATGACATCGTGAATCAGGGCAAGGTGAGTTTGCTCAACTCATCTTCGCCGACGACCCCGAACCCACGTCCCGCGTGGCGGACGATGCCACCCACCGCAAGGTCATGAGCATTCTCCTCTCGAGCGCTTTTGGGAGAGACTTGGCCTTCCACGCGTTTTGGAGGATTATTTTGGAGCCGTCGCTTCCACTTCTCCCCAGGCTCATTGAGATATGTAGCATTGGAATACTCGCCGATATCCGGTGGCCCAAAGAGGCGCAACGGGTGGCTGTCAACTGGAATGATTTGTCCGTGCCTGGAACCAGCAATTGGGTGGTTATCATGCGTAGTCTCATTCTTGAAATGGATAAAGAGGCGGCCATCCGACATGGAAAGCTAACGAAAGAAATCATCCACGGCGTCTTCCATGCTGCCATGCGGGAAGTGGAGCATCTCTGTGCCAGCGGGGTTCCTGGTGCAGATGAAAATATGGCACCATACCGAGCCTATGTCTTGGCGGAAGTTGGGTTGGACTTGACATTCGATTTGGAGCCCCCTTCAATACGTTATTGATTCAGATCTTCCGCTGGAAGAGTGGCGCAAGACCAAGGACAAGGCTAAGAACGCGCTTTTGAATCTGTCTGTATGACAGTGGGGTGCTTAAACCTTGTCCCCAAAAAGAAGTGCTCTCGATGCTTGTTGGACATGTACTGCAACCCCGAATGCCAAAAGAAGCAATGGCCGCGGCACAAGCAAGTGCGTCGCCAAGACTTTTGGAATGTTGAGGGCATCGATCCGGCACGTATAAAATGAATGTTTTGCGTCACATCCCAGCAATTCTTCGTTTGCTGGTCTTGTCCATAGCGCGAACAGTGAATGTTTCAATTGGAAAGGCCGGTGGTGGTGTTTTGGGACATTCGAAGAGCGAGTCGGATAATGTTCGATCTCTAAAGACCTTGGAGGAGCAACAGTACTTTGAATAATAAGCCTATATAGTACTTATCTTTTCAAATGACACACATGGGGAGCCATGATTCTAGAAAAAAAAAATTCCCCCAAAGAAGAAAAACTGTTTATCAGGCGACAAAAATAGCGATTCTCTTGTCTGCAATGAGGCTGACGTGAAGTTGATTTCATAGATGTCGTGCCACGGTCTCCCAAATTTAACCTTTGAAATTTCTTCCGAACTTGAGTCTCCTTCAGGCGTGAAACGTGAACCGAAGTGAGTTTCGCTTGCGCTTGAGCGTATCCGAACCGGGATTAACTGAAGAAGACTGACTGTTCTGGCCATGGGTTTTCAGTCCTCATTGTGACAGCCAAAAAGGGTGCTGTCGAGTCGCTCGTCCCGGCATCACCATCTCACTCCCAGCAAGCAGCCAGTAGACAGCGCTTGGGACAGCAAGGATGGTAGTCCGTGTCCGCGTTGGGTTTCTCGGCTGCGTCTTTCTCTTGAACACCGAAGACGATCCCGCCACTCACAACAACTCCCCGAGCCACAATGATGGCTCTTCCTCCCGTCATACACACTCGGATCTTTCAAAGTACATCGAGTTACCGGTGTCTGACTACGCCTGCAGCTGCGGGAGGCGTGTTCCCCCACCCACAATGCACTGGGTGGTTCCAAACAGCCACGTTATTGCAATCGACACCCCCCACTTCTCCGGCGAACTTGTAGTGCACGTACGGCGATTAGCATACCGCGCGGACGAGTCTCATCCTTCCGCTCCACGCTCAGCTGGAAGCCTGCACCCGACAGATTCCACCTTGAGGCTGCAGAATCCGGACCCGGACCCCTACTTCCGGACGAGGAAGCGCGTTATGGCATTTCAATTGAGGGGCAGATTTAAGCCTACCAATCTCGCCAGGCCGGATTTGGGCTACCGGTGGACAGGTCGAGATATACACCTCGTCGGGCACTGCGACCGGAAGCTTAATAACGTCCCCCTAACTATCAGGATTGCAACGGAATTTGTACGGATGTTTGATAGCGGCTTTTCCGCGGCGCACATGCTCGACAAGGAACAACCATGGGTGAGCACACCTGTGGTGGCCAGTATGGACGCAATCGCTGTCGTACCCGTCGGGGAAGGTCTTACTTTCAAGGATGTCCTTGCACGGGGAGGGAAGCCTGCAACGACCGCTGCAGCGGTCTCTCCTCCCGAAAGGGCGTCGGCTGAGAACCAGAGCTCCGACTCTGACGCCTATCCACCACCAACGCTTCATATCAGTAATCAATTTGAAGCAGATCACCTTTTCCACTCGGAGTTTTTCCGTCGACTACGTGACCAAAGTCGCCAGGGAAAAGCAACGGAGGGCTCCCCAGCTGATGCGAATTCCGCAAAGTACGCTGGATCTGATGACACTGCGTTGACAGACAAGACCCTCACGCTTACACCAGGCCTAGCACAGCCTGCTGTACACTTTGATCAGAACGTGCTGGATCATGATAGACAGCCGCACCCTGTTGGAGACCATACGGAACATGACCATGATGCGCATAGCTCCCATAGCTCCCACACCGGTGCCATTGGCAGCTTGGCTCGAAAAACGTCAGAAATGTTCAAGCACGCTCTCCATGCCTCCCATTCCAGTCTTCACCATAATGATTCCCATTCCCACCCACACAAGGGACTCACATCAGATCTTCCACACTATCCACCACTTCCCCTTCCCAAGTCGGAACCTTGGGTACCATCCACCTCTGTCGCAGAAACACTTGTTTTTGGTACCGACCATCGGAAAGTCACTAACATGGACATGGACAGTAGGGTCAAGGCACGGAAGAAGCATTTTTCGGACTTCAAAGAACAGGATACCTTTGTATTCCATGAGGATAATGTTTATGAGATGGAGTTCTATCAAGCGTACGTGGATATGAATGATTTGAAGGGGAAGATTGGCATCTCCATCGACGGACTGAAGTGAGTCTTGCTCTTTTACGTGGTTTTATTCGCTCAAGCAACCGACTAACTTTCTTTTCAGGTATACTGATGCCCAACCTGTACGTCTTTCTTTCGCAACTCCTGATCGTCGCGCAGAATTTTTCACCATTGTGAGACTTCCTCCTCTGTCGCACGTTTTGCACTTGCCAAACTTACCTAAAATTCTACGTATTTCAGGAATTCGTTTATGAGTAAATTGTCGTACTTTACATTGTAGGATTTTGGTATGAGCATCTGAACCTTACGTGCGCTGTACTTGGGGCGATGTATGATGAAAAAGTAAACATTTATTTGGTTGCCAAGCCCACGAGCCGATCACACCTGGGATTTGTGAGTCATGCGGAGCCCTACTCTCTTCATCATCCCATCGAAACCGATTGACTGCAAACACTGCAATCGATTATCCCACTTATATTCCCCCAAGGCTTCCTCAATATCCTTGTATCTTGTTCCCCAGCGGCCCGCCATTCCGTTAACATCGATCAGTCGCCCTCTTCTTCAACGCTTGCTATCTCCACCACGCTATGGGCCTTTACAAGTCTCCGTAAGTAGCTGATGTTGCAGTCCCATTGTGGAGCGTTTCAGGGAAATCCTTTACAACCGGCGCATACTTTCTCGCGTTCTCCGACACCGATTCACTCAATCACGTAGACATGAAGCAACGCAATCCATCGTGGCATATGGTGTGAAGAAGGTGAGTCAATGCTTGCGTGATTTCGGGGTCTTTCAGCGAGTAACTGGCGTAACAATGTCTGTATTGACGACAGGGGCGTCAAACACTTATCGGACATGTAATCGTCCGTTCTTTCTTGGCTGGTGCCTTCATAGGTAAGCGGTCGCACATAGTCTCCCTGGTTTTAATGAGAAAGCTTCATAGGCCGCGTACTCCTCAGCGTTTGGGGGTCTCTTTGCCGTTATCGCTGGTGGAGGATTTGACCCAGCATTTCGAACACTGCATCCTGGTGTGCCGAAGCTGCTTTATGGATTCGTCTTTCCTGTTGGTCTCGTTGCAGTGGTGTTGGAGGGTGGAGAACTTTTCACGTCCAATATCATGTACCTAACGGTGAGCATAGCAGCTTGTATCGAAATGATTGCCTTGAGACGGCAAAGATTAGCTGTTAACACCGATGTTCTCCTGCTAATCGGCGTACTTTATCACTTCCCCAGGCTGCAGTCCTTGAGCGTAGAGCCTCTCTGCTTGACCTAGTAAGTGCGATTTTGTTTTGTCGTCAATGATTCTGCGATCATATGTCACTCTCCTTACCTTGCAGCTACGTAACTGGATACTCTCTTGGGTGTTCAACTTCGCTGGCGCCCTCTTTGTGGCTTACTTCCTCACATTTTTGCCGGATATCCTCAGTGGAGCATCGTCTTCATGGGGCACGTACATCATCTCCATTGGGCATAAGAAGGTCTCTGCAGATTTCGCGCACCTAATGTTGAAAGGAATTGGATGCAACTGGCTCGTTTGCCTTGCTGTGTGCTTTGCAATTACAGCAGAGAGTGTGGAAGGCAAGATTCTCGGAGTGAGTGTCAAATGTTGTCTGTTGAGGACTGTACTTACTATTATCCGTCTCACTTACAGATATACCTTCCCATTTGGACTTTCGTCACTTGCGGTTTCGAGCATAGCGTAGCGAACATGTTTTTCATTCCGCTCGCAATGCTTTACTCACCGGATTCCATAACGACTGGGGAACTTTTCTCCAACCTACTTCCCGTAACCATTGGTAATATCATTGGTGAGCCCTCGCTTTCAAGTGGTGCAATTAGCGATTGGCATAAACGCATTTCGTCATTTGAAGGTGGGGCTGTGTTTGTTGCATTACCTTCATGGTATCTCCTTCCTTCTTCTGGACCTTTCGCCCACGCATCTGACGAAAAACCTGTGCCATTATTGCCGATGCATGACCTCGTTACCCCGTGGCATGGCAACGAAATCTCTACATCTCAAGGCGAAATGCCAGAGCATACCAAACTTGTACCACCGCTAGAAGATGTTCGGGTTCAGATTGACGCAGTACCCCCCACAACCTCTGCTCTGCTCCCCGTTCCGCCAGTAGGCGAAGCAGCGTCTCCTTTACCACTCGAGAGATATCCTTCTGCTCCTGCTGCAACTCCTTTTGCTGGAAATTCCCGTGCGAGAAGACCATCGTATACTGTTTCTCCACCCCCTATTCGGACAGGTCTTGCAATCGGACTTTCGACACAAGCATTGGGAATGCGCTCGCAAACATGGGGACATGCTCCAGGTAGCGCGATCGGCCAGGCTGTGGTTCCAACGGCTTCCAACAACATTGAATTTTGGGACGGTTTTGGGACCGTCATGAAACAAGTGGTTTCAACTACGTCTAGGGGAATGGGCGCGGCAAGTCTCGCAAGAGCAGAGGAGAAAGTAAACCATGGAGAAGGGGATGGCGGCGATGATGCCAGACTTGTGAAAACCGATTCAACCACCAACCACTGAGCACTCTATTGATCCTTCATGATAATAATGCATCTTTACGTAGACAACTGTTAGAAGTTCAATCGAAACACAAACTTGAAAGTTCAAGTTTAGCACTGTGGCCTGCCCATGCACACGGACTGGAAATGTCACATTTCTTGTTCAGCTGCATACTGATTGGATCCCAGTGAAATGCAAACGCCTGGTGGTCCAGGTGTAGGTGGTTTCGGCTCTGCGAGACCCAATGGTGGAGGAGGACGTGGTGGGGGCAACCCGTTCACAGTACGTCTTCGGCAGCAAGTTTCATGTGGGGATCACGAGCGTTCAGGATTCAGTCATCGGGCTATCTATTTGATTCCGTGGAAATCACTGTGCGGCTGAAGGCAGTATGTCCCGACGAAGGAAGCACGTTTCAAACTGCTGTATCATCAAAACTGGAATGAACACCATAATTGTCCCTAGTACATGAAGCTTTCAAACATCTGGGACGAATTGAACAACCGCCCACACCTTCCTGCTCACTAGGTTCCCCCAAGCTCGAGGCCCGGCAACGTCTTTCTTCTTCCCTCTGGCCAGGCAATACAACAACCTTCCATTGCCAATTGGCCCCTCAATATGAACCAGTTCGCCACTCCGCACATGAGACATAATATTGCACAGGCTGCGATGGCCGTAGCACAACAACAGCAATTCAAATCAGCCAATGGTGTTTCTTCAAGGCCATCCGGGACCTCTGCCTCTGTCGCTCCTGGTGGTATGAATCCAAACGGCATTGGACTCGGGCTGGGGATTGGTCAAATCAACGGAGCATCCGTATCTCAACCGGGTGTCGGTGGACAGACTGGTGTTGGACTTGGAGCAATATCCGGATTCCAAGCCGTGCACTCAACAACGCAGGGTGCTGCCGGGATTCCTGGGCAGGCACAATCCCAAGCGCAGCAACCTCAAATTCAAGGTGAGCGTCGCCGAGGGTCGTTCCCGCTGTAGGCAAGACACAATGCGCCTGGACGGGGTCGATGTTCTGGGTATCAGCGTATACTCTCGGAAGTGCACCTGTCAGCCAAAATGACCCGATGACCCAATCCTACTCTTCGTGGCTGTTAGCTCTCCCTCCACCTCGTGCGCCACGCCGCGCTCGCCGACCACATCTTCGTCACCTTCCCTCCAACATATCAACGTCCCACCCGACTCTCGCTGACCTCTACTCCCAGGCACTAGAAACTGAATCATCCATCGATGTTGCGCTTTCCGCCCGTCGCTTCGGCGCCTCGCCTGTGACAGGGCTTGGTGCCCAAGTCGGCAAGACATCGCAGGCGACCTTACGTGTATCCTTGCGCACATCAACGGACAACCAAGCTTTCCAAAGGGATGTAGGAGTGGACGAGAAAGGGAAAGAGAATGCAATGGAGGAGGACTTGCTGGAACCCGGAAGCTTGGAGGCGTTTGAAGAGGATGGGAAAGTACCAACTTGGACGCTAGAGGTCATTGGTGAAGTGCTGGAGGTGAGTGTTGCAAATAATGGTGTTTTTCCGCAATTTTCCCAATCGATTGTCCACAATTGCCTTCACTCAATCTCCACACCCAAGCCGGAGGAGGCGAAACGGTACCAGTTCTCAGACTTCATACGTAGTGTTGTGTTTGAACTTCGCCGCGACCCGGAGCTGTACCCGGACGGGAACACCATCGAATGGACGAAACCAGCTATTCATCCTCCTTCTTCCGGTTTCTCTCTTACACGACCGGGAGACACTGATGTGGCCTTATCGATTTCATTACATCTTACCGTGCCACCCGCTCCGACATCAGCAGGCGCTCCAGCCTCACTTCTTGATGCTGCAAGATACAAACTCTCTCCTGCGTTGTCGGCCATGCTTGGCGGCCTAGGTGGTGCTCCAGGTGCAACTGTTGGTAAAGCCGAGGTTGCAGGAGTAGTATGGCGATACGTGAAGGCCAACGGTCTGTGGGAACCCGGCGGTGCGCCGGGAAGCGCGGGGTGGTTTAATTGTGAGGGTGAGATGGGCAAAGTGAGTCTCCCGCGAGCATTCGATGCACTCGCATGGACATGATGATTCCTTTTGTTGCAAGGTGTTTGGTGTGCAAAAGCTCACATTTTCACAATTGCCTGAGCGACTGGCACCGCATTTGTTGCCACCTGACCCTGTACTCATTGAATTTACTGTGCCGTAAGTGCAAATTCTCCGCAGTCGACGAACCAGTAGTTTAATGTACTGAAACGTCTCTCAGCGTCGACAAAGCCAGTTACTCCCACACGGTTTCTTGGGATGTACCCGTTCACTTCCCTCTCCCGCGACCAAACCTCTTGAACGTTTTATCCTCGTTCTCGTCGCATACTCCGACAAACCCGAACCCTTCCCTTGCACAGCTCGCACAGCTTGATACTCAATCTACGTCAATTCTTGTTCGAATCGACCAAAGTCGTCTCAAGCGTGATTTCTTGGAAGCCTTTGCGGATGACCCGGCTACATTCATCACCCGTTGGTGCGAGTCTCAGGCACGAGACTTAGCCGAAATAGTAGGCGAGAGGGATTGGGATTTGGAGGATTTGGTCGGGCCGGCTGCTGCTATTGTTGGTAAGGAATTAGGGGACACTTTAGTCGGTGTGACAAACAAGCGGGAGAGACTCGAGCGAGCAGTGAGAGCCTACGTGAGCCACAAGGTCGCAGTACCTGCTGGGACGGTACCAGGACTTCCTCAAGGTCAACAACAGCAGGGAGCGAATGCTGGGACATCGGGTATTGGGGCGATGCAGTTACCGCTGGGCCTAAGTTCCACGGGCAGGATGTAGACACAGCATTATTTGAAAATATACTTGGGTATCGTACGTTACAAAACTCAAAATTTCTGTCGGGGTAAACACATGCAAATTATCCGACAGCAAGCAAATTTCACTCAAAACTCATCGCCCGGTTTTCCACGGCGGTAGGCATACTCAAAGATCCCACCTTGCCAAAAGTCAATTTCAGTCGCACATGTTGCTGTGTGTCCACCTTTGATCCCAAGGTTTCTTTTTCCACACACACATAGTGATTCACACGTTCTTCCACATCCGTGGTTGGCAGAGTTGCAATATGTATAATAGAATTGTCATGAAAGTGTCTCAAGTGAGGATTGGCGGCAAGTGGACCTTCGGGCACAATTGGGAGGGTGGGACCAACCAAACCCAACGGCTCTGATTCAGGCGGATCAGATTGTTGCTGTCCCGTTAACTCCCCCGCAGATTTAATAGCGCCCCCTTCATGTAAAGATGATAAGGCTGGAAATGGTGGCGCATCCTGTGCACTCGCATGGAGCTCATCCGCATCTTCATTTACAACAGGGTTCGATGCCGGTGTCTCCAATTCACCAGATTTGGTTTGCATACCTCCATGGTCGGTTTTAGGTTCTGCGTGTTCACTGATTCGGACGAGTTGTGGTGCCGCCTCCGGAGTGGCATCAACATGATAAATGGGATGAGGGTCCAATGCCGAATTCAAAGATGGCGCGCCAACAGAAATGGGTTCAGAAGGTACTTTTGCGGGAGATACTTCAGACGTGAGTTTTGGATCAAGCGATTCAGGTCCAAATAATATCGAGTCGACTCTGGAGTTCTCCGGGTTCCAATTCGACAGGAGAATGGTCCGACCAGACAAAACGGCGAAAGCCTCCAAATAATTCAGAAAAATCAATTCCACGATTAGGAGGACCGTTTGCATTCACCCGAGCGACGCTTACCTCAATACACGTAATATCTCCTTCGACACCGTCCTTCGACATTCTCCCCAAGTAATTCGCCAAAAGACGGGATGCGGTCATTGAGCGCCGTGACTGTCCTACAATCGGCGAGCCTGACATGCTTCCTTCAACTCCCTTAAGCGATATCCTGACAGCTCCTTGGTGACTGCTATCGTCAGAATCACGAGCTATACGATCCGACAAAGTCCCCCACCAAGCACTTGGAGGTTCCCCAATTTCAGTTTGTGATTCGGCCGTTCGAGTCTGCTGCTTTAGGAATTCCACGATTTGTCTTCTAACGGAACGGTGGGCTTCGGCGGATCCCACTGTTTTGAAGGCGAGGCAGCGAAACAGTGAGTTCCCCTGCCCCCCGAAATCAACCAATCGAAGAGGTGGTTGCAGCTGTGAAATACTTTGATGAAACGGGTGAGACCATGTCAGTACTCGTGTGTGAGCTCTGGCGAATCCTGAGTTCGATACGTTTGGCGCCGTCGCTCTACTATGAGGGTCACCATCGATATCAATGGTAAATGAGGAAGCTTTTTTGGCACGTTGTGCGGTTTTTGCCTTTTTCGGTGGGGGGGATGATGTTGTGTGGCCTTGTTCAACGGTTGCTCGAATTGACTTGGTTCCCAATTTCAGGACACTCTTTCCAACATCTTTTCCCCGGTCGATACTCTTCGTTATGTGGTGTCTCGATGCCTTCCGCCCCGAATCCGCTTCGACTGAGACTTCTCCTGAGCTGTGTCCGAACTTCGGCCTCTTGCTGACCGGAGCGACGTTTCCCAGTGGTCCATGCTCCTCATCTCTTAGGTCGGATCTTCGCTTTCGCCTTGCAGAGATCAATTCCACGTTTGACGGTTCTAATCTCGTAGAGACCCCTGTGGGCTCATGTAAGGCGACCCAGCCCCCTGTTCCAGTCGAGTCTTTCCGATTGATGACTGCCGGTCTGCGCCTGCAAAATGGATAAGGTCTGGCAGTGAGAGTTGGCACCGGAAGGGAACCATCCGTCTCATGTGAGTCGCCAGCATGTTGGCGGCTCTTTGTCCGGGTGGACTCTCGAGTTCTAGCCACACCAACCCAGCGATTCTTCCGTTTGGGTTTCGTTCCATCAGAAACGCGAGTTGATGCCGGAGTGCCCCAAGTTTCTTTCGATTTTCGAGACCATTCATCAAATAGTGCAGAAAAGTCGGTCGTCTCTTCCAACTTTTCGACTGGAAATCGCATGTAGGCGACACCGTACCCATCTGCAATTTCAACGAAAATACGGTCTTGGTCATGCTCATCAACAGGTGGTGGTATCGTGCCAGAATGATGACCGAGGTCCGGTACTGGTGTGGCCTCATCATCAACAATGATTCTTTCGGCTTCGTGGTCATCTTCCCCATCTCCATCTTCACCATCGTACTCATATTCTGAATTGAATTGCCCAAACTCTCCAGATTGATAGGATTGGGCACTGCCAATGACCCAATGAGCGCCAACTACTGGGGCACTTTGTGAGAATCCAGGGGAAGGAGCAGCCTCCGATTCCAAAGTACCAGCTGCAGTTCCTTCTATTTCCAACTCTTCCTCCTCATCATCATCGTCCAGTTCCTCGTAATCGCCATACCCCATTCCCTCGCCAAATGCAAAGCTTTGGGTGGTGGACACCACCGGAGGTTCCTCTTCATCATCAAGAACTTCTGCTTCGGATTCGGATTCATCAATTTCGATTCCAGAGGGAGGCACATTGGACAGACTGGAAGGCTTGGGGGCGAATGATTCGGATAAAGTATCTGGAATGGAAGCTATGGGCACCGAAGCAGTCTCTCCTGGAGTGGTCACTTGTTCTTCGTTCATCTGGATTCCTGCCGTGAAATCAGGTTCTAAAGAAATCTGCGATGGAACTTTGTCGGATAACTCGACCGACGAATCAATTGGCAACTTCATCGTGGCAAGTTCAATCGCACCAATTCCCAATTCAAGAGTTGCTGTGGGCTCCTTTGTGTCAGACACTGGTTTCGGTGATTCTTCACCCCGAAGGACATCCTCATCTCCGTCGCCCTCTTCTAGCTGCGTTGGCCTGGCACCGCTGGCTAAACTTGCTGAGGCTTCACGCACCTCGGTCTCACGTTGTCTCGCTTCCGTATCAGATTCTGGGTTTCCGGTATTAGTCTCATTAACATTGGTTTCGTCCTGCAACGATGCACGATGTGGATCGCGAATCGATGCTTGCGTTGATTGGTGGTCTTCTTCATCAGACGACCAGTCACTGTCCGCGGCTTCTCCTTTGTTTGGTGAAATACCGTCCTTTTCGACTTGACTAAGCCCTATCCTCCGAGGTGAACGCACCCCAAGTTCTTTCGCTTTCGCTTCTTGAGCAGCACGAAGGCCATCAAGTAGCATCCCTCCAGATTTGCTGCTTCCTTCATTCCCAATATCCGTCTCATCATCAGAATCCGAGTCTTCGGAGTACTCCGCTATGATGTGATATGCCGGAGTGATCTTCGATGCCTCCTGGGCGAGATTCGCGGCAGCTCTGGTGGGTTTGATATAGGGTTCACGAGGTTGCTGACAAAGAAAATGAGTCGCCTGATCTCATGAAGACCCGGTGCTTTCACTCTTCTCACCTGCACGGACGATTTAGAACGAGTTTTAGCATCATTGGCTTTCGTCCCTCCCGACTTCCCAACAGCTCTTCCGGTTCGCTTCACCGCAGATGTCGAAGGTTTTGATTGTGCGGCGACCGTAGATTTATTTGTCCTCGCGTTCGTCGCTGGAACCATGTTCACAGGTGGCACCGGAACCTCGACAACGATCTCAGATCTCTGAAATCGATTTGTGCTGCTCATCGATTGCGATTTACTATGGGACGCAGACCGGCCAGATGTTGGGGCGTTAGTACCATTCGAACCAGATGCACGATGACTTCCACGTTGTGTATGTGTCTGTTGAGCTGGAGCACTCTGATTCGACCCTAGTTGAAGTTGGGACTGTTGGTGATGCCTCTGCAGTGTAGCTGCAATAGCTGCCTGAGACCAATTCTTGTAGCCTGCATACGAAGTTTGCGGTCCTAAAGGTGCCTGAAGAGGAAGTGACTGCGGACCTTGAAAGTAGACACCTTGATGCGGGTTCTGTGAGGCGGAAAAGGTGCATTTTTACTACATTTCGCGTCCTTTACCGACGACATCACAGATGCTTACTAAGATCGTAGAAGAGGGAAAATGAGGCGTTGCGGGTGAGGTGGAGCTCGGAGAGTCTCCCACCGAAAATGCAGTTGGTGAAGACATGGACATGGTTTGGCCGGGCCCTGGCGGTCGCATTTGGGGTGAAGGGGGAAAATACGATCCTCCCACTACTTGTTGTTGGTTTGGAAGGGATGGTCCCCGCTGAGGTTGGTGCACCAGATGGGGGACGTTGGTTGGTTGCACGGTAGCTGACCCATGTAAAGCAAGGAGGTTGAGTGCCGCATCACCGTGATTGTCCATGTGTGGTAATCCAGAGAAAGTAGGGTGCGGCATTCCATTGGGCCGGTTCTGTCCTTGGAACTGCTGTGGCATTGAATGTTGGTGTTGGGGATAAGAACCCGAAGGCTGGGATCGCCCTTGAAGCGCCAGGACTCCCGCCTGAAGCCGACTAATAACTTGCGACTGGGTTTGCGTTGGGGCAGAGTTTTGAAGGGAGATATGCTGGGGAATGGGAAGAACGGAAACCATTGTTTGACCACCCTGCGTCGTCACAGCAGATTGGTGTGGAAGAAGCTGAGAGTGTTGATGAAACGCATTGCTAGCTTGGAATGACTGGAGCCCGGTCACACTCGATACGCTACTGGCAGATCCCTGCTGTGTCATTGCGTTGTGTTGGTCGTGTTCGGTACTGTTTGGGATTTGTACATTTTCTGGGGAACTCTCTGCCGGTGTTGCACGTGTAGTAGATACATCTACACTAGCCACAGTCGGACCGGATGTGCTGATAAGAGGTGGAGGACCTGGCATCGGATATCCGCCAGGGGACATCGGTTGGAGTCTTCCGAAGTTCGGATCGGTCGCAGGGTTGGGCCAGTGCTGAAACTGGTGGCCCATATGTGGAGCAATCGACGCCATAGTTGAGGACGAGGGAACCGGGAGCGAGACGCTGTATGTGTAAGGCATGTGGAAACCTGGCTGGAGCGAGCCCGCGAATGCCTGCGTTGGGAATTGCCCATCTTTGGCAGCAGATTGCAAATTTGTAGGCATTCTCCATTAGAATTGAGGATTACAGAAGCTTGGATTCGAGCAGCTCCCAAGCGAGTTCCAGGACAAAAGGACGCGAGCTGAATGAGACACACTCAAACAACACCACTTTTTCCAGATGCGGTATCACGGCGTGTCCGTTGAGCTTCCACAACCGCAATCCGTCCGAGTGCAGTGAAGGGGAACTCACTCTGTCCCATCCCGACCGCTGTTCCATCACCAGACGTTGGAGCCGACCCAGAATTCCCTGAGGCCCCACGTCCAGCTCCTATGTTTCCAGACGGAGGCCCTGAACCAGTGCTCGATGGGCGAAACATGGGATTGTGTTGGGAATGGCCACCCAATTCACGGCCCCACATTCTTCTCTTAGGTTCAAAGGAGAATGTTGAAATTTAATTTTAGCAGGCAAAATAAATTATGTTCTTAATGGCTCTTGATTGTTGAAGCTCAACTCAACAAAAGCGATGTCGAATTGTGTGTTGTCGAATTGGGTGTTTAGTATTGCATGTAAATGTTTAGTACTGTAATGTGACACCGTGTCACATTGCAAGTGAGGAGCGCAAGGCACTCAAGAGCCGAAAAAATTGCGCACATCATGATCCTACAAACTTGTGAAACGTACTCTACAGCGGGGAAGATGTGACCCGATTTGTTTGGCGTCGTAGGATGGGACGCGTGGCCAAAAGAAAAAGTTGAGAGAAACCACANCTCTTCACAACGGGAGCGGACGAAAAACATGGAGGTGCGGGGGATCGAACCCCGTGCCTCGTGCATGCTAAGCACGCGCTCTACCATTTGAGCTACACCCCCTTCTTGTTGTTGGAATTATTGGCCACCAATGCCTACAAGTTCAGTACAGTACAATTTAATGTGGTGTGATGGGCGGGCTGGTCCCAAACACGTGCACGACGTGACACAGCACCTGCTGGATACAGATGGCATGTTCCGCGAAAGAATGTAGACAGGGTGACTCCAGACCTCCACGAATTCTTGTGGGTTTTGCTATTGATTAATGACGATCGGACACCACAAAGTGCTTGAGTACTCCCACTCTACTCCAAGGAAACCTTTAACAAAGGCTTTATGAGTGTTGCAAAGGCATTAGTAAACGTGGAAAATGTTTGTCCAATATCCCTCTGGGACTCAGGCTGTGAAGACCTCCCATTGGAGCTAGTTGGAGATTCAGTTCCAATATTTGATAGTGCACTAGGGTGGTTCACAGTGTGATCCAAGATTTTGTCCAGGCTTGGCTGGGTGTGTAATTGCAAGGCTTTAGTTCCTCTCATCACACTACATACAATGCAAACAGATGTCTGGAGAATTTTTGGGAGATGGTGAAGCCCTACATCCATGCAGCAATTCTCTGCTCTGATGCAGAGGAGGCAGTCCAAACTTTGTATCATGCAAAGTGGACAACAGACAAACAATCACTGCAAAGGAACCCCCTGGACTGGGCTCTCCTCCTCTTGCGCCTTCCATTTTAACTGGTTGTGCATGGGAATCTTGTCAAGCCTAACCTGTTAATGTCTTCAGAAGTTTTCTCAGTTCCATCACCCCCTCCCTTCTTGACCTTGCCCTCCTCATCTAGTCCCCTTCAACGCACTGTCCCTGCCCAAAACTACTTTCAAAACTATGGACAAGAGAGATTTGGTGGGTGGCCATTTCCTGTGGAGCTCCCAGCTGCCAACGTGTGAGGCAACTTTGTGGTATGAGATGAATGAGAGCAAAGGTAGTGGTGATAGGTTGGTTTATCAGGGGGAATCCTCTCTCAACAATTCAAAACAAAATGGCACCCTGCATGCCTGTTACACACAACACCATCTTTATGTGTCATCCAAATAAAACACAATGACAGGCCCTTGCCTCCTGGTGACTACTCCTGCACTGTACTGGAGGGCAACAGCCCAGCGCTCCAGCCAGAAGAGAGTGTACATCACTCTTGCCAACAAAGGGTCTCCAGCAACAAGATCTTGACTTGGGAGGAGAGCTTCATTTATAAAGGGTCAAATGCCTAGTAGCAAGCCATCACATGCAGGGTAAGATCAGGATGACATGAAAGAACTTTCATGATAAAAAACCAAAATGTTGTGCACCAGAATTGTGATTCAAGGTGAGAGTGGTTAACCACAAAGCATTTGTCTTGTCAGAGTAGCAGGGATCTTTGCTACACAACCTAGGTGAGCTGCACAAGCCTGTAATCTGCAGGAACATGTATGTGTGATCAAATATACATTACAAGTTGTAATGTGCATGGAACTCACCTGCAGGAATGTGATGCCAAACTTAGGGCACGTCCTGCAGGTGTGCACATCTAAACCTGCGGCCACAGTAGTGGCACAGCAGCTAATACCCAACACTCATGCTACTCTTTGTATTCCACATTAGTGGATGTCAGTGTGGCAATCCTGTGGCATTTTGCTTCTGGTACTTTGAGTCGGGAGGTGGGAGGCATGGTGTCTGGGGTGCATTTCCATCCACCATGTCAACCACTTCAGTTCTGCTTCTCTTTGGGACACCAAATCCAAGCATGCAATAAAATGCTTGCCATGCTTGTAATTTGAAAATTTTGCAGAGCTAGTTCTTTGAAATCCGCAAACCCATCACCAATGGCTGCACTGCCTGAATCCATCTTTGCTCTACCATGGCCTGTCACAATCATCTTGGCTGTCATTTTTGATTCTACTTTACCCAGACCAAGGTGCCACCTATTTGTCACCCTTCCCATCCTCACACTTTCACCTTGCAATGACACATGTTTGAGGTCCAACATTACACTGGTGCCAAACACCAAACCTTTCCTCAGTGCTTTAGCAGACCTGATTGCAAGCAGTGAGTTCTGGCTTGAGATGCTGGCCAACCAAGTCAGGAAGATGGGTGGTGGGTTGAACGTTATCATTGTGTCACTGATGACACTATCTCATGTATGCCCAATTCCGACATGACACTGCATTCAGAGGGAATACAAATAACTCTTTACAATCTTATGTTTGGCCTCATGGACATGATTGCTATCAGTGATGTGCAGGACGTCGAGACTGTGTTTTAAGAGAGTGCGATTCAAAGTCCATTTTGTTGCTGCACAATCTTTGAGCTACTTGTCTACTTTGAAGTCCATTCACTTTCACCAAGGGCAACATAGTCTCATTGCAGTTTTCTGATTTTCTCAGTAAGCTATGATCCCACTGCAATGAGGTTTGCATGCAGCACAATGAATACAAACAACGATGCATGTGCACTTTTGCAGGCAAGGGTATCTTTGCATCTGGTGCATATGTTGTCCATGACGCTTGCTTGCTCTTACCTGATGAATCTATTTTTGCAATGTGTCACCCGTGCCTGCTTGTTTCCTTACAATTTGGTTAAGATGAGATTATCCCATAGCTATTTGCGACGCTCAGAACACTGGCACTCTCAGTGGAAAACCACCTCCCATGTCCTTGATGTAGTAAACTTCTGCAACATCCATGGAGACATTCTTCATGAGGTCAACTATCTCATCCAGCATTTTGAGACTGCACAATTGGCCAGCGCTGTTGTAAATCTGTAGGACCTCCTCCTCTGGTGCACTTTGGGCTCTTTTGGTGGGTCATTGTCCTCTGCGTTCAAGGTTTAGTGTGTGCCTGCACTTCTGTCTCTCACACAAAACTTTTGTGCCCACATGTGCTCCTCACTGGTTCCCCCAGACTGTCTTGCAATGGGATCCGACTTCATCTACATATTACAGCTGGGATCAATCAAGGACAGCTGGTACACCACCCCAAAGTGGAGTCCATCAAAGCCTTCAACTATGTGAATGTACACATTGATTTTCAACTTGATTTGTTCTTCTGTTCACCCTTCGTGTGTTCTAGATCACTGTAGCCCAACAGGCCATAATCTGGCAGCTGCAGGAGATGCTCAACAGAAGAACAAACAAGACGCAGTATTTTTCCTGTGCTTATTGTGCACAGATGCTGGTGGTTGGGTTTGGGGGCAAGTTATTGCTGACAAGCAACAAAATACGGAAATGGGTGAGACCGTTGGCAAGGACAGGAAGAGTACCAACAGGCATCACACAGACATGCTTGGTAAGTTGGTGATTGGGGGCGTTGCACAATAATGTATGCACATCCTTGACTGAAACTTCCTGGACTACTTCATGTGCACAACCAACTTTGAAAGAGACCCTGTGTCTGCATGCCAACGTGAGTACTTGAATTTTGCCACAGTCGTACTCTGAGCACTTCATGGTGTCCGATCGTCATTAATCAATGGCAAAAACCACAAGCATTTGTGGAGGTCTGGAGTCACCCTGTCTACATTCTTTCGCGGAACATGCCGTCTGTATCCAGCAGGTGCTGTGTTTCACGTCGTGCACGTGTTTGGGGCCAGCCCGCCCATCACACCACATTAAATTGTACTGTACTGAACTTGTAGGCATTGGTGGCCAATAATTCCAACAACAAGAAGGGGGTGTAGCTCAAATGGTAGAGCGCGTGCTTAGCATGCACGAGGCACGGGGTTCGATCCCCCGCACCTCCATGTTTTTCGTCCGCTCCCGTTGTGAAGAGTTGTGGTTTCTCTCAACTTTTTCTTTTGACCTCGTCCACTTTCAGAAAATCTTCAAGTAGGCACACATTCCTTCTTACTTTAAAAGCAGTCCAGATCACGTCGCAGCCTGCGACTCAATTTGTGCAGGACCTCAACCCCGTTCCACATCTTTCGCGACGTAAAATCGTTTTACAACACGCACATTCGACCTTATAAGCTTCCATTTTACACCTCACTCGTTACAATTTTCTCGTATTCTAACGGTGCACCATCAATTGCAGCCACACCCTCATATCTTGAGTCAGCTTTCCATCTGTTGATGAGCTCGCTAAGCCGCGAGACGACATCCTTACGCCCGAGTTCGGAAATTGTTGGGGATTCTGTGTCGCGAGCAAAAAGCTCCTGTGTCTATTGGGGGTTTGAAACGTCACTTGAGATTTCTGGCAATTTTAGTGGCATGGAAATCAAACCATGCTCACGTTGATTGACGCTAGAGATGAGCACGCCTGGTTGATAAACGCAACTATCCTGTCGTGACAGAGAGACCCGAGTGGGCTGTTATCACGGAGTTGGAAGTCGTGGTTGCGATTTTCGCTGGTGCCATTGGAGAGGAATCAGTTTGTCCGAGTCAGTCCAGTATAACAGAAGCGCAAACTTACTATATTTCAAGCCGAACTGTTTCGCCCCCGTGAGATCTCCGCAAAGCCATAGCCATGCAGTCGGCGTAAAACAGGTCAAATGTTCCGGTCACAATCTGCGACTATGATGAGTCTTTATTCGATCACTAGAGCAGTTGCACATCTTACCAGTTGTGGTGGAAGTTTCTTATTTGTTACAGATCCAAAGAGTGGGGAGTAGTACGGTTCACTTTTCAGTTGTTCGTGGGCAACCCTTCCGTACCCGCGCTTTGTCGAGTGTTCCAGTGCTTGCTTGGTGAGGATGCAAAGCTGAAATTCGTCCAGAAGATTGTGAGTAGGGGATTGAAGGGATAAATCCACGTATGGTGTAATGCAGGCGAGACCGGCCGGAAGTTGCTCCCCCAAGTCTCGGAGATAAAGCGAAACTGCATAAGTCAAGCCTCCACCGGCTGAATCTCCTGTTTTTATGTGAGTATAAATGTTGACAAAGGTCCGTGATACCACCAAAGCTGTGAAGCACGAACCAGAAATAACGACGTTCTTTGGAAGATGTCCAATGGAGAGGACCCATTTCCAAACAGAGTATGCGTCTGTGATTGCGGCAGGGTAGGGGTCTTCCGGCGCCAATCTGTCATTTTCAGTCAAGGCATATGGATGGAAGCGAATGAAAACATGAAAATGAGACTGTACCGGTAATCCACTGAAAGAACGCGAACACCGCGAAGGGCGAGGGGAAACGTTTGTCGCCTGTGTCCCGCGACATACCCGCCAACATAACCACCCCCGTGGAAGTAAATGACGAAGGGAGCATCCTCTTTGACATCCCCGAGTTCATGCCATTCTGCAGATATCGTTCCTGACACTGTTTCCTCTAGCCGTGGAGCTGGGATTCGGGGTACTTCAACGGCTTTAATCACGACGTTTTCTGGGACTGGCTGCACGGGCGCTGCCAAGACGTTGTTGCGAGCCTGCAGTGCGTCATAGACATCTGCAAGCAAACGTCATCCCAATGCGCGCGCGATCGCGGTTTGGAAACGAACCTAAGGCGTTTCGTGCAAGAATGACTGACTGCAAGAATTCTGGCGTCCTTTTTCGGACGTTACTGAGCAATCCACACCATGGCGTCGAAGGATCAGCCTACCATGTATTGGGAATGGGGAAATTGAGCGGCATCTTGACGATCTCTGGCTACGCGGATCCGATAAGAAAGAGGTACGGGGAAGGGGTCCGGTTTCACGGTGATTTGATCCCGATGACTGGTGCCTCGCGGGCCGACAATATTGCATATCTCGATTGCGATTTCATCCGACGGCAGTCTTATCTCAGTTTATGTGAACGTGATGCGTCAAGGGACATGCGGCCACGCAGTGACAAAGTGCTCACGAATTGAGTATTGTGGTGGCAAAGCTATGTTACACTCATGGTTCATTTATGCATGGTTGATTCGTTCCTCTCGTCCCAGTCCCTTCTACGTATCGCCTATCCAAAGAGTTCGGGAAACTTTCGGGTAAGTTGGACCATATGGTCGTACCCATCGAGATCTGCAGTGTTCATAGAGTTAAAAAGTGCCCACTTGATCAGAAAGCAGCCTATCAGGCCTATGAGCCATCAGCTCTCCCATTCATTTTCTTTCGAGTCCTTCCCACATTGTTCACCAATCACTTACCGAAGTTTTCCCCAAGATTGTACACTTGCATCTCTCGTACACTCCGGGCATCCGCGGACACTTGACCTGTAATCTCGACGAATGTAGTATATCCATGGCCCTAAGATTGTGGACACAATCGGACCTGGTCAGAGAAACCGAGCGGGGCAGCACGAGACCAATTCATTTCCATTCAAGACCAACCTGGCTCAACGTAGCGATGGTAACTTGTCCGTGATCGGAAGCCTCAAGCGTGAGCGCCGAGGTACCAGTCTTCCACCAACGAAGACAGTAGGAGAGGTTTCAGGGTGAGCTTCTTTGATGAAAAGAGTGGGGACAGCAAGCGGCAGACATTCACCGATACCAGTCTTCCCACGAGTTTGACGGTACTGTTCCTGTGCTGAGCTAGCATTGCGCTGTTGATTC
The DNA here is from genome assembly GCA_001574975.1 of Gonapodya prolifera JEL478. Lineage (NCBI taxonomy): Eukaryota > Fungi > Monoblepharomycota > Monoblepharidomycetes > Monoblepharidales > Gonapodyaceae > Gonapodya > Gonapodya prolifera. The sequence continues at coordinate 144,461 of KQ965745.1, read as the reverse complement.
TGGGCGTTGGTCTGTCACCAGACCCCCCTCCTCCCGCGACGGTGAAAGACATCTCAAGATAGAGGACTAAAAACTTCATAAAGAGAGTGCATCCCAGATCGTCAATGGAGATGGAAAGATTTGCAGTTCAAATTGAGTTGGAAGGCTTTGAGTGCAATCACTGACTTGATTCGAAGTTGAAAACGGGATTCGGCGGAGGAAATGTGAGTCCTATGCTCTTGCGGTCGCGGATACCAGTTCGTGAGATGGTGCGAGCAGCCGCGGAAGGTGAAAGGGGTTCCTTGCAGTGGTGGCGAGACCTGTGGTTGCACGCAACATCTTATTTATCCGCCACGGTCAGGGAAATGAGTTACACTGAGACTGAGGATGCCAGTGGCAAGTCAGTGGCATGCCCTTCTTGATCCTCGGTTTGCTTATCGCTGCACTGGGCTTCAGGGCGAGGGCTTCAGGTGCAGGGACAGAAATCTGAACATAAAAGTATCGTCAGGAGTTTTGTACTATTATGTGTCATTAATGCCGTTTTTGTGTCACGTTAGAGACTGGCGAACATAGCAAGCATGATAGTAGTAGTGTGGTAGCTCGCTTCGGTAACTTTAGGGTCTCAACCCCGGCCATTTGCGATGGGAAACGAGAAGAGCAAGCTGGCGAGCCCTGCCGATCGAGTTCGCTCTCGCTCTTCGGGATCCCGGCCACCATCGACCAGCTCGAATCGGAGCTCTCCAGGGGAACCCACCACACTTCGACCGATACGCGATGCAGCTCAACTAGAAACTCTGGTTTCCCCTCTTGAACTATATTCAATCAAAGATACCTTCCGCGGGCTCGTGAAGCTAAGCGCGCGAATCAGGAATCGTCGTATAAAGAATGGTGGATCGGGAACGGGGAGCACGGGCTCTGATGAGGAGGACACCGTATCAGAAGCCGCATTGATTGTGAGAGGCAATATGATCAATTTCTTATTAATACTCGACTAACTTCTATCAGGAATATCTCAACTACCCATCTGTCAGTGTGATGCGGGAAGATCGACTCACCATGATCAATTTCGGGTCATTCGTTTATCACTTTTTCAAGGCTTTGTGCCTTTACGAGACGTCAGCGATTAGCACCCATGGTCTCACCTTTCACCAGTTCCTTCAGGGAGTCTTGTTCTTCTCCGATAAGATGGATCATGTGATACCACCCTCCTCGAAGAATTGGTTTCGCGCTTTTTGGATGTCGATGACTCTGGAGCACGACGCCACTGCTCCTCCCGCCCTCGTAGAATCGTCCGCCAAATCGGATGACCTGGACGACCTTCTCAGGTCGTTTGAAGCAACGATACAGACACCGGTAAACGGCGTCAAAGCTTCTCCGGTAAAATTGAAGCTCGGTGATCCGGGAGGGTCACTTGGAGCCTCTGATAAGGACGTCGTTCCGAAAGCTGTTGTGTCCGAGCTCGACATGCTGTTTTCACCACCTTGGAGAAATTCTGACCCACGGGTGAAGCATCGAACGATCCCACTTTATGGATTTATCGCGCTAGTTTCCACACTAGCTTGGTGTTCGACGTACTATGTACAGCGAGCAAGTGAGGAGGACGATGCACGCCGAAAAATGGAGGACGCACGCGGCCAAAAAGTAACAGCCGCAAGCCAGCAGCTAGAAGCTGCAAAATCCGTGACAGAAGACCCGATGGTGAGGAAATTGCTCGGTCTCGAACCTCTGGAGGCCAATGCAGGACCTACGGTAGAAGGACAAGGAACGTTAAAAAGCACGAGCAAACTTTTGCGAATCGGATCGTTCCCGTCAATGGATCTGTTTTCCTTTGATGTTGAGCCCATCAAGCCACTATTACGTGCCATCAACAACAATCTCGGTGGTGATACTTCAGGCTTCGTTATCCCAGAGTTTACAATGACCCAAGAGTCCACACTTGCACCGGGACTATTGGGGACCTCAGAGCCAGGTGTTTCCTTTGCAATATTCGCCAATTGGGTGAACTCGTATGCCAGTAACTTCCTGACTGTTTTGCGCGCCATCATCTACACCCGGTTTTTCAAAGGCGACCTGCTGAATGGCGCGACGGATGCCTCGATGCTTTTGCCCAATGAGGAAGGAGGTGCTCTGCGTAGACCGCCTTGGAAACTTCTATTGCCTCCAACTCCAAATGAGACGGTGGAAGTTACAGTAGCGCCATTCATCGTCCCTTCGTCCATTGTGACATTTGAAGATCAGTCGTCCATATCTTCTGCCACCCTTTTGCCTTCGTCGCAAGTCGGGGTCCTTGCACTCTCTATTCCCAGCTTTCTTCCCGCAACACCATTTCTACATCACCTTTACCATTCCCCGTCACATGGCTCGTCGCTCAACAGGTTCCTCTCGCACGTTGGACGTTATAACGCTTCCACAATCCTGTGGATTGGTGGAAAGGTGCTTCCACCGCAAGCAAAGGTGTTTGCTGGTCTCGAGACTGGAGTTGTTGGGGATACTGTGCGCCTCGGTCTTGTATTAGACGAAGCGTGGAAAGAGAAGGGGGCATTTGGCAACAACGGCGTCAGGATTGGAATCGAGATTGGAGGAGTGTGGAACGTTCTCAGACCTGCCAAAGCTGAAAAGGAGAAGGGTGACACTTCCCCAAATCTCAAGATGGCTTTGATCCATAAAGATTTTGGTATTTGCGTCGGTCCACGAGCTCCCCAGTCTCCCGGAAGCAAGTCTACGACACCGGCTGGGAACGGTGGGATTTCACGACCACTCACTCCTTCACAAACGACGACCGATTCATTCCTTCTCACAATCAATCCCAACTTTGCTTCCGCGACCTTTACATCTGATTCATTGACTCATTCTACCTTCACCAAGCTTCCTGCTCCGCGGAATAAGGAAGGCTGGTTCATCAACATAGACGTAATCGAAGTGAGCTCATACGGTTTGGGTGGCTGGACAGCGTGGGAGAAGCAGCGGAAAGATCTTGCTTTTGAAAAGACAACTGCGATGAAACGTGCAGAGGTAAGTGAGACTTTGCATCTTGGATTGAGGGTGAGTTACATGGTGTGTGCACAGGTCAATGTCCGAAAAGCTGGTGGTGGCATTGACCGAGAGCTGTTGAAGATGGCCGGCTTGCTGGATTCAACTGTAGATGATCTTGGAATTGAGCGGTACAAGACCGAGAAGGAAAAGCACATTGAAGAATTTCATGCCCGATGATTTCCATTGCAAGGGCGAAGGACTACATTTAGACTCATGTACGACAAAATACGGACGTTTGCACACCTTTGCATGATTTATATTTATCGCTTTTTGCACTGTGAATGTGATCCATTTCTTCCGCTCGGGGTGGTGCCGAAGGGTTGCAACCTTTGCATCGGGCAGCTCCCTGCCGAAGATTTCTTGTCCTCCACCGATTCCCAGGACTTCGCTCAGCTTTTTCCCGCTTAACATGTTCAGAGGATCCATTGCGTCCTTCTCTCATGCTCGGCGCTCATTGGGAGCTTTCACGCGTGCGGTGAGATGAACGCTGGTCACTCCTTCAAAAGCGGCGTTGCCCATCCTTTCATGCTCTACACGGGGAACCACGACCTTGATTTCGAATGCTTTTCTCGTACAAGCCCACGGCCAAGAGGTTCATAGCGAACGACACGTACAACGTTCACATGTGAGAATCGCAATCGCTCTTGACTGAATATTCTCCCTGAACATGCCCTTTACCATAGCGCTGGACTTCCTCCTGCAGTGGAAGAAGTGAGAATCATGTCTTGAGGTTATGATGGTGGGAAGTCACCAACGAAGCTCGCCCATCCTTTGAAAAGATGCGCCAAGTTGCGCACGACTGGGCACAGCGGGAACTGGCTCCGATCGCTGCGGAAGTAGACAGGACTAACCAATTCCCCATGGAAATGTGGAAGAAAATGGGAAACATGGGCTTCTTGGGAATTACCGCACCAGGTTAGTGGGCGATGCTTTGACGCATCGGTTTCAGCTGACCGCTTCCACACCAAGAGCAATACGGTGGGACGCAGATGGGCTATCTTGCTCATGTTGTCATCATGGAAGAAATCTCTCGCGCTTCCGGTTCCGTTGCCCTTTCATACGGGGCTCACTCGAACCTGTGTGTAAACCAGCTTGTGCGCAACGGCAACGAAATCCAGAAACAGAAATATTTACCGGGTCTCATCTCGGGTGACCTTGTTGGAGCCTTGGCGATGTCGGAGCCTGGAAGCGGCAGTGACGTGGTGTCAATGAAGACACGAGCGGATTTCAAAGGTATGAGACATGCTTCCCTGCTGTGAAGCTGCACTGTCAACAAGATTTATATGGTGCTTCTTTTAGGGGACCATTATGTATTGAACGGAAACAAGATGTGGATCACAAATGGCCCAGACGCTGTAAGTCCGACAAAGTGGTGTCGCAGCATGGCTGTGGGAGTCTAAGCGGCGTTGCCCCGTTAGGATGTCCTCATAGTGTATGCGAAGACTGATATCTCCAAAGGACCGCATGGAATCACAGCATTTCTGCTCGAGAAGGTGTGTTTTTCTCACTCAGCGAGCACGCAATTGCCTCGCTTACTCTACCGTCCAGGGAATGAAAGGTTTCACAACAGCGCAGAAGCTTGACAAACTTGGAATGCGTGGCTCCAACACCTGCGAACTCGTTTTCGACAATGTGGAGATCCCCGTTGAAAACGTGTTGGGCCAACCTGGGAAAGGCGTATACGTTTTGATGAGTGGGCTTGATTTGGAAAGACTGGTCCTTGCTGGAGGGCCCTTGGGGTGAGCACGCTTGCCACAAGTTGTTTCGAACGCTGCTCATGGTGATTGCTTGTCGTCAGCTTGATGCAGGCGAGCTTGGATGTCGTAGTCCCGTATGTTCATGACCGTAAGCAATTTGGGCAACGTATCGGAGAATTCCAGGTCTGTACGTCGTCTTTTCCTTCGCGTTGAATGACCCACTCATCGCATCAAATTTCATTTACTCCTTGTAGTTCGTCCAGGGGAAACTTGCCGACATGTACACAAAGCTCGGTGCCTCAAGAGCCTACACTTACGCCGTTGGGCGTGCCGCAGATGCGGGTCATGCTTCAAACAAAGATTGCGCCGGTGTGATTCTCTACACTGCGGAACGGGCGACGGAATGCGCACTTGGTCAGTTCAATTCTTTTGAGCATGCCCGCATATGTAAGACGATTTCTGACGCCCCGCTCATTTTTGTTCGAAAATCACAGACGCCATTCAGTGCCTCGGCGGGAATGGTTACATCAATGATTATCCCACAGGTCGCCTCCTCCGCGATGCCAAGCTTTATGAGATTGGTGCGGGCACAAGCGAGATTAGGCGAATGCTTATCGGACGAGAATGTGAGTGGCGAATGTGGTCGGTCGATTTGCCAAATCATTAATCCGTTTCATCCTCTGTGCTAATAATCCGCAGTCAACAAAATGTTCAGTAAGTAAAACGACCTAGTCACGATTTCATACTTGACTCATCCAACGCGTTTGAAGGAGAAAAATGATTTGAATATCCAGTCAACATCATGTATAAAATGAATCACTAGTATTATAATATATTACAATTGTAGCTAATGCAGATACGATGACGGTCCGACTTCTTCTCCCCACGCATTTGGACCACTACCACCACTTGGATTTGATGAATAGCCCTGATTGAGGAGATTAGTCGCACTTGCTCCCCCGCTCGGATGGGGCGGGGTTTCATTCATGGGGTTTTCTTTCTTTAATCGCTCCAGTACTCGTTTCTTGTGCGAAGAGATGAGAACGTAGAGAAGTGTGGGAACTGCAACGACATGAGCCCGTTGGAAGGCAAACCCGTTTCGCATGACGACACCAGGAACCAACTCACCAATCAAAACAATGCCTGCAATACCTGCAATAATACCATACACAAGGGCGTTGTTTGTCGTGTACACCGGTTTGTTTGGATCCACCGTCGTTGTGTTGGTCACGTTGGGGAAGGTGTTGTTGTTTTGAATGATGGGGATGGTGATGTTCAACGTGGTGTTGGATATTGTGGTATCAGCGGGTGGAATGTATGGCGCAGCGGGCGGGTTGATGTCTTCAAAGAGCGTATAATTGAGAGGTCAATTTTTAGCCGTTGGAAAAGGTTGGATAGCGTGCACTCACATGTTTGTGGCACCGTGTACGTATAAACACACTCCTTTGAGCCAACGTCACGTCAAACCAAGCACCATCACAAACCGCCGCGACACCGTACCTCCACGGGAGCTCCCACCACAATGGACCACCAATTCACGCTCAACCCAATCCCAAAGTGATCTGGTCTGTACGAAGCGCTTGGCGGCGTCGACGCGCTCTTCCTTAGTGCTCCAATCCGCGTGAACGAGAACCCGTAGGCGCTGGAGGCCGTCCCGCTCGACACATTCCCAAACGACCCAGCCAGCATCTCGTCGCCCACGGTCGGTTTCACGCCCTTGTAGTAAATATGCGCCTCGCCCGATCCGCTGGCGTCATTGACGGGGTCGGTTACGACGAGAAACCGCGAGTCGGGCGTCATGGCCAGGTTCGCGCCGAAAAAGCTGTGATCGCGCTGGTAGTGTTTGCGGACGGGGACCGTGGTGTTCCAGGTAGCGTCTCCGGGGGCGCGATACAGTGAGTACACGCGAAGGGATTCCCGCGGGGCGGCGATGTTCAAGGTGACGCGTCCGGTGGAGGGATCTCGCGCCATAGCCAGCCCCTTCCCAAAGTAATCTTCTTGCTTGTACGTGGCTGTGGAGGACAGGTTGGCGGCCGCGATGGAGTCGGACGAATTGTACAGCGCGAATTGGCCAGTGGTTGTGTTGTACCGAAAGACTTTCACGACTCCTGCGGGAGACATCCACGTTGGGTCAGTCACCACGTAGTCGCGCATTGCAACCGTTAAGCTTGGCAGGTCGGACCCGAGCACGGTGAAATCGACTCCCAATGTGCCCAGCGACACGGGGGACGCGAGCGCGAGGATTTGCTTGAACGAGAACCCCTTCGGCGCAGTGGAGTTTCGTTGAAACACGTAGACTCCCGACCGCACGACGTCCGAAGGGACGCGGTTCGAGTTCCAAGCTTGGTCGCACAGCTGGACGTTATTAGTGTTGCATTGGTACCCGTCTGTGCCGCCGTTGACGGCGACGAACAGGAATGTCGAGTTTGCGTCGGTGGAGAAGAGGACTTTGGAGCCGAATTTGTCCCAGGGCTGAAGGGCGAAGGGTTGAGTTGTTAGAGGTTGAAAGGACATGGAAAACTCCCGATGAAAAAAAAACGGAGACACACACCCTCTGGATGATACCAGCGTCCGTGATATCGAGTTCGTTGCTTGTCAGGTTCGTGACGGTGCCCGAGCCCACTCGGTACAGCTTGACCGACCCGACCGTGAACTTGAACGACGAGGAGTCCGCCTGGTAACCCCGACCCGGTATCCCCACCGCGAGCAGCGACGAGTCCGTGGACCACGCAAGGGACATTCCAAAGAGGGACCACTCGAACGAGGAGAAGGAGTTGTTCCACAATCGCGAGGACCACACCGTGCTTGCCACGAGCGGGTCCGCCAGTGATGCGAACGGAGACCAGGTGACGTTGGAGGGCAGCGAGGTGGTTTGGGACGCGACGGTGTCCACGGGCACGCAGATTGGGATCGCGGTGGTGGTGTAAGGAACGGTGCAGTTGGTGTAGTAGGTGGAAGGGGTGAGCCCGGCGACGGCATCGGGCGTTGTGGCGTTGGCGAGACACGTCACCGCGGCGAGTTGGCCCGTGGCGGCACTCGGGACGTTGGGACACCACGCGAAAAATACGGTGCTGGCGTTTGTGCGGGCAGGAGTTGGTGTGGAGTAGATGTGCACCTACGAAGCGCGCCGACGACACACGATGAGGGAATGAGCTCGGTTGTGTTTCAGCAGGCTTAGTTCCCAACTCCCAACTCACGGTGCTATCCCATGGTTTTCCGACGGCCTGTTGGGGAACGTGTTCGAGCGACCTCGAAACTCCACCTCCAAAGCACGAAGCCCATTTGCACCCACCAGGTAAGTCGTATTTTGAAGCCCATTTGTCAGCGCGACGGAATATCCAAACATGCCACCCGGCCACGTGCGATCACCGACTCCGAACCCCGTGCATGTTCTGGAACCCGCATTTCCATCTGCCGAGTATACGTCGACTGGATCGTTTGCCGCCGCCTCGGCGAGTGAAGCGCAAAGGAGGAGGAAGAGTGCGCCCGCAACACCTTTCACAGCGCGCGGTTTGCGTGTGGGTGCGAGAGTGCGACGACAACGATGGCAGCAGTGGCTCACCGACAGCCCCTCGTGATGAGACCCGCATGGACTGCGCTGCGACAGAAGATGGCGTGATGCTGTGGCGCTGCGAGTGCCGGGTGTGTTGGCTGTGTTGGATGCGGAATGGATTGTTCACTCGATCGCATGGCCGCAGATGTCGCATCCCGATCATCGATTCCCCCTTGCAACGCAACGCAGCACCGCATCGTCTGTCGCTTTCAGCTGCACTCATGCTGGCATCGCTGATCATCGCATCGTGCGCGCTGGTGCAGCTCGTCGTCGCACCGTACCCAGCATTCGTCACTGTCTCCGGATTCATTCGAGGTACTAACTTTACCACCACACGCACACAATTGTTCACCTAATCCCACCCCCTGCTGATGCGACACCCTCTGCTGACACGACACCCAGACATGCCGCGCCTACACCCCGACTTCGAGCTCGCGCACAGCGGTGGCATCCAACAAGGATGGCTGGCACAAAACCTGCTGTCGAGCGGAAAAGCCCTCGCCACTCCGTACCAGCTACGAGGGAGCTCGTCGTTCGCCGCACCAAACTCCTATCTGGGTCCCTACACGACCTGGCCGGCCACCGCGTTGTCGACGAACATCTCAAATTACTTCCACGGATGGCTTTATTTTGATGAGGTGTGTCGGTCGAGGGGAGGGGGAGGGGGAGGGGTTCGCAACGGAGACCTGCGAGCACAGCGAGCCCGAGGCCTAAGTGCCGCGAGGCGCTGACACAGGACACGAGTGGAACGAGTGTGTCCGCCGGAGGCAAATGATCTGCGGAGCGGAATATAATCTGCCACGAGACCAATGTTTAACGACACTTATACTCGCGCTCCTTCGCTGGTGTGATCCGGTACCTAGTGGTGAGAACCCGTACTTCACTTGTGTTTTCACGAGAACCCTCCATCTTTACGTTGATGTCACCTCCATCCTGACATCGACGTCACAAAGGTACCAAGACACGCCCTACATCAACATCCTGTACCCCGTGACCCTGAACCTGACGCTTTCCAACGCGACGACAGGGACCTACGTGTACGACAGCAGCGTCACGGATGCCAGCGGGAGGAAAGGGTTTTTTCCTGTCGATTCGAGCGGTTACGGGTTGAGAGAGGTGAGTGGAGGTGTTGGAGCGAGCAGAGGGAGGACATGTTGAGCGCAGCGAGACGCCGAGGCCTAAGCACCGTTGGGTGCTGACCGAGGACACGAGTGGAGCGAATGTGTCCACCGGAGGCGAATGCACCGCGGAGCAGAATAAACTCTCACGGAGCGGAATACCCTCGCGATAGCGCCCGAGGACACGAGCGTGTCCGCTGAAGGCGAATGCACCGCGGAGCGGAATATACTCTCACGGAGCGGAATACCTTCGCGGAGCGAGTATTGGACCGAACATGTCCTTCTTAGCGGGCAGCGGGCGGCGGCTGAGGCCCAAGGGTCATAAACATTCAACATTCGTTTTTTTCAACTAGACCAATCCCAGTCAAGATCTCAGCAACCTTGCGATCTCCTACCCGAACCGAAACTTTGCCTTCACGGCCGAGTTCCGGTACAAATTCTTCTACCGAGGTCGGTTCCGTTCTGCTCCGTTCCGTTCCGTTCTGTTCTGCTTTTTTTTTTTTTTGGTTTCTTCTCCTTCTGCTCTGCTCCTACTCTTGCTCACCTCTCAATTCATCCGCGGTGCCGTCACTCCTGCCNCCCGCCCCAACCCCCTACCGCAGGCGGCGAAGTATTTTCCTTCTCCGGCGACGACGATCTCTGGGTATTCGTCAACGGCAAGCTCACCGCGTGCGACCTGGGCGGCCTGCACTCGGCGGCCACGTGTAGCTTCGCGCTGGATAATTTGCAAAGCAGTCATAATCTTACTGTTAATCGGGCATGTACGTACAAAGATGTTGTTTTTGGTCTTTTACCGCGTTCCCACTGACGGTGTGAATCGGTCAGACGACATGTACGTAATCGGCGCCGAGCGACACACCACCGGCTCCAACTTCAAGATCACCACATCGATCCTGCCCTCCAACACTCCCCCCGTGGCTTACAACCAGACGGGTGACAAGTCCATCATCCTCCAGGAAAACGCCGACCCGACCACGTGCACCTTGGCGGTGATGGACCCGGACCCCTGGCAGCAGACGTTCACGGTCGCGATCCTGAACGGACCGGCCAATGGAATATTGAACGTGCCCGTAGGAACCAATATCACGATCGGGACGAGTGGGGGGGCGGGGTCGCAGAGTTCCATGCATTACTATGATATTACCGTGAGTGAAAGCTGAAGCAAGGGGCCGTTTTGAGGTTGACGGGTCATACCCTCGCGTGGGAAGTACAAGCCCAACAAGTACTTCTACGGCACGGACAGCATCACCTTCCAAGCGTCCGACGGGACAGACAACTCCAACATCGCAACGGTCACATTTTCAGTCCAGTTTGTCGACCGTGAGTGCCCTACCGTGTCATTGAGCGCCATCATCTGCAGCCTGCACATGCACACACAACCACACCCTTTGCGTGCTTTCAGAACCCCCTGTCCCGAACCCCAACATCACGATCAACGCGACGATTCCGAGACCCGTTTCCGTGACGCTCAACGCGACCGACGTCGACAATCTCCCCACCGATCTCAAATACTACTCCGTTTCAGACAGCCCTCTCGGGCGGTACACGATCGACACAAACACGGGCAATTTGACGTTCTACCCTCTGGTGGCCGGATCGGGAACCTTCCCCTGGGCGGTCGGCGACGGCACCTACAACGTCACCTCCACGATTGCGGTTACAGTGTGGCCAGCACCGAACGGTGGAGCATTACCGTCCCCGTCTTTATTAAACGATTCAAATGTTTTGAACTGACTCACAACCGTTCCCGCCCCACACAGTCCCTCCTGACGCGTACAGCACCTCGTTTAACTGCACCGTCGGCGACACGGTCGTGCAGCAGCTCAACGCGACCGATCCCGACACCGCAGCGTCGTCGCTGGTATTCTTCGCCCTCAAGTCGACCTCGATCGGCAACATCGACCTGCAACCAAACGGGACGCTCTTTTTCTACTGCGGAATGGAAGGAAATGACACACTGTCGTTCCGCGTCAAGGACGACGTCAGTGTTTCGAACATCGCCTTTATCACCGTGATGATCTCGCCCGCTCCACGTGAGTCATATGTATAATGCAACAGTTAGGGGTCTTTCCTCAATGACCGACGGCTTCGCACAGCACCCGGTGGGTTACCACTTCCTGTCGTCATTGGCATAAGCGCGGGCGCGGGCGTCGCGCTCATCGTTGCCACGGTAGTCGGCGCGTATTTCTTCTACACGACCGTGGCGGCGAAGAAGTTCGAGGATATGTGGCGCAAGGAGTTTGCGAGTGCGCAGATCAAGGAGAACCCTCTGTGAGTATCCCGGTTGACTCAAGATACTCGTCATCAGATTTCAATATAATTCGTATTTGCATCCTCGACATTTCTACAGGTACGCCGCTACAGGTGGGGGCGAGCGGGTCAACCCATTGTACAACGGAAGATAAAAGTATCCCACGAAATCATAGCACAAAGTGTACATAATTGCAATGAATTGAATGTCTTTTTAATGGTTTATAACTTGACTTCCAGGCGACAACTGCCAAAGGATCGCGAGGCAACGTCAAAACGTATCAAACTCCACCAAAAACATTCAACACTCACACAGGGCATACGCCATTCCCCTTCAACCACGTCCTCACACACACCCCATGATACGCATGCAGGCATGGTAGCAACGCCAGCTCCTCTCCGTCTTGGAAGTCCTCGAGACACACCGCGCACCTTGAGTCGTCGCTCACATTCTGCCACTGTCCTCCTCCTCCAGTGCCGCTCCCACCTTCGCCACGTACTGTCACTGGAGCTCGATATATCTTGGTGGGCAAACCAGCAAGAGTACGGCCATCCAGACCACGCTGTTTTACCTCGCCGACCCTCTCCCCAAGCGCCAATAATGTCTCATAGTCCGCACCCTCAATCGCGTCGTCGGGAAGGTAGTTTGCTGGGTTGAACGCGAGTCCAAGGCCACCACCGCCCCTCCCGTGGTGTCGGTTATGCAGTCCAAGAGCCTGCAGCGGCATACCTCCGAGCGCATCAAAAACCGCATCGTCCAGCATTCCGAGCGTCTGCAACGTGTGCACAAGGTCTTGATCCAGGGCCACCTCACCGGGGGGGCCACCTCGATAACCTGAGCGCTGCACCGGCAAGTACTCGTCATCGTCCAAGGTCCGGCCCTCACCCGGGAATCCATTGATAAATCCAGAGTTCGGAGGCCTACTCGCTCTTGGCACCCTCCTGGCCCTTCCACCACCTCTATTTCCGGTGCCACCTGGCATCCCACCAAAAGCATTGGCCCCAGACGAACGAAACACGTCTTCCAACCCATCCACTCTCCCGGTCATGCCCTCCCACTCTTCTTGCTGCAAACGCCTCGCCAATTCCTCATCTGATATCGCCACGGCCTCGCTCTCGCCTCCCGACTCCCTAGTCGCCCTCGGTACTGCACCACCACCTCGCCGGTCTGCTCTGTCCCCTGTTATCGCCAGTTGCACCCCTTGCCGCCTTCGCGGCGGTGCAAGAGGCGCTGCCGCAACAGGCGAGACTCTGCGGCGGGCCGGACCAGTTTGTGAGGGGCGGGAGGATCCAAGGCGGGGTCGGGCAGGTCGAGTATCTGTTTGTTCCCTGGAAAAGGCATTGAACGTTTGCGAGAACTCAGAAGGTGGCGCGTCGGGAAGACGACGGCGGGTGACAGGAGCAGCTGAGGAAGCCAAGGTCACTCGGCTCGAGCCTGACGTCGTTCTGGTCGCTGCGGTTCGGCGGGTCTGCGGTCTAGTTGTACGCTCTACTCGTGCCCTCGCGCCAATATTGCCCGACCCGTCGTCCGTCTCTGATCCATCCACCGAGATCGAGTCCGACCCCGAGTCCACGTCAATAATATTGTTGCCTACTTCCGCTCGGTTGGCCGCTGACCGAGCACTGCGCCGCGTCGGGGCCGCCACTTCGTCTTCACCCCAACGCGACCATTCAGTAGTCGCACGAGGAGTCGGTCGCCGTTGGAAATCGACGTCCTGTGCCGGGACAGGTAGGTCCATGTCCCATGCCAAATTCAGGTCCCGGTCCCGATTCAAATCGATACCACTCTCCATGTCGACATCCATACTTTCGCCAGCTGCGTCGTTCTCAGCAAGAGCACGAAGCCACTCATCCGCATCCGTCTCCGGGCCGTCGCGGTACAGCCGAGAACGCGGTGGAGGAGAACGGTTTGGAATAGATGCCCAAGCGGTAGCGAAGTCCGGGGGGGTGTCCGTGTCCAAGTCAGGGGAGGGAGTGCGGAGGAGGGGTCGTAAGGAGGTTGAAAGCGATGGGACGGGAGGGGAAGGAGGAAGTGGCTCAAATGTATGGGAGAAAATACGATTGAAGGTTTGTTGATTGCGGGTTTCTGTATCCCTGGAACCTCGGGAGCCGTCGGGCGAAGAGCCCAAGAAAGGATCAGGGTCAAGTCCACCAGGGTATGTGGGCGGAGAGGAGGACGGGACAGTGATGGCAGAGGTGTCTGCCACGCCAACATTGTGTGCCGTGTCCCGGGCCGGTGAGTGATTCCGAGTGTGACGCACAGTGTAGCTTTGGGATTGAACACGAGGAGGAACTGGCGGCTGTCCAGAGGGTGCCATTCGTTGGAGGACGGGAGTTCTGGGAGTTCGAGTAGCAACTGTTGGTGCTACACGTGCCGGTGGACCCAGACCATCATCCGTCTCGGAACCACTCGAGGTGTCGTCGTGGAACACAATGTGCGTGGTCGGATGCGCGGTGGAGTTCCGCTCCTGGTGAACGCAACTGTGCGATGCAGACGTACTTCGTCCTCGAGGAGCACCCCGTTCCGAATTGTCGAGGACATTAGACGCTCTTGGGGGTGAATTCGAGCGCTTTGCAGCGCCAGCAATCGTGAATGCGACTGGTTGTCGAGCCTTTGCTGCAGATGAGGCCGTAGGTCGAGCATGGAGAGGAGGTTGCGCTTGTTGCGAGACACGGGAGGTAGTTGTGGAGGCTAACGAAGATGATGCAGAGTCCGCTTTGGAATCTAGTTGCTCCGGGTCTCCTGTTCGTTTTCTTTTCCGTTGCGCCGGGTCGCCTCCCGCTGATGTCTCCGATGTAGACGGCGCAATCGCTCTAGCACCATCGAGGCTGTTTCCTCCCGCGACCCTGCTGGTCGTCCGGGCTAGCCGCCTTGTTTCGCCGATGCCATTTGTCGATCGTGTTCCCAGCCCGTTCACCGACGCAGCCGTCCCAACGGCAGCCCTTGCAACAGCGCTTGTCGACGCAAGGTTGATTGCAGTCCTTCCACCAGCGCCCTTTTCTCCTCTTCCGGTCCACATACGTTCAACTCCGCTTGTCAGATGTTCAATACTACCACCCGCTGTCCCAGGTCCGCCCAAGCCCTTCAAGGTACGAACGTTCTTGTCGCTCCGTCGTATATCAACAGCTGCCACACTCATGCTGAGTGTACGCAGGCCAACGATTGGTTCAGGCGCTTCGCATGCGCCTTCCAAATCTACGATAGCGCAGAGAACCGTTCTTGATCCCCCGAAACCAAAGATGCGTTTCCTCCAAGGATAGCGGGCGAGTGGTGTGCGTTAGATTTACCCCCAGGTCCAATCGATCCGGAGGTGGATTGCGCAAGTTGTGCAATCAATGATTGATACCTGTCGGGCGGCAGATCCTGCATACGAAAATCCACGAAACCAGAGTTTTTGTTCCACTGATACAAGTTTGAAATACATGTTGCATAAATCAGGCTTGGATGCAATTATTGTAAGTTCCTGAATTGTTGTCGTTTACTTGTGGAACTGGGAATGTTTTTCTCCTATTACTACTACGCTTCTCCTTCCTCTATCATCTTATCTCTTCGCCTCCAAAATTAAATTGCAAAAGGTGGAAATGGTTCCGTGGTTTTCCGTGGCCTATTTTTTTCCCGTCCTCCGTGGGGCGGCCACAAAGGCCACAGGTCCATCGTCGTTCACCGAATTAAAACATGCTGGTGAGTAAGGATGACCGTGCGCGCAAGAGTGCGTTCATTTCAATCCCTCCCATCATGGCCGACAGGCAGCACATCCCGCGACATCGCCATCTCCATTCAACGTCTTTCCGCCGGAAGTTTGGCGGAGCATTTTGGGCATGTTCGATGGGGACACCATCTTCAACAAGATGCCTTTTGTCTGTCGGGACGCTTACCGCATGGTATCAGCTCTCAACAACCCAATACCCGTGGCTTATGGCATATTCCTAGACGTTTCCCTTCCCTTCGCTCTTCCGGCCACGGACAGAGTCGCTGATGACACCGACCCTGCAAAAGGTCTGAATATCATGCACGTGGGGATGGATGTCTCGCCCAAAAAAGTCTTCCATATCTTTGACGGGGGCGATGATGGCGATTTTCGGCACCCAAAGGTGGGCGGCGGAAAGCTCATAACCAGCATTGTGATCAGTATGCACGGGTTGGCTCATGCCCTGAAGAATAACATTCTGGAGCAGTGCATCAAGAGTTTTCTTGTGCGGAAGTCGGGCAGGAAAGACTTGGTTCCCGTCTGCGGGTCCATTGCAGGACGGGACTTTCTGTATGACGGGACAGCGTGGTCTGCCATGCGCCTGCTGGAGATCCCAAAAGTGTTTTTTATAAATGGTCTTCCCTATCCATGCAAACGGGAAAAGGATGAAACTGTTACCGAGGATGCATCAGTCGATACGGATGTTGGCTTTAATCTGGAACCGTTTCCAAGCGTGACAAAGGTTACGCTTTTTGCACTGTCCAGTATGTGCTTTATGAGCGAATTTACCAAACGGGACGTTCTCCACCTCTTTCCCAATGTGATCGAGCTGGCAGTCCAAATGCGGGTATTCAAGCAACCCGCCATGATCTTGATGATCGTAAACTCAAAATCAGCATTAGAAGAAGCCGAAGAATTCCGCGTCTCCGATG
Source organism: Gonapodya prolifera JEL478 (assembly GCA_001574975.1). Taxonomy (NCBI): domain Eukaryota; kingdom Fungi; phylum Monoblepharomycota; class Monoblepharidomycetes; order Monoblepharidales; family Gonapodyaceae; genus Gonapodya; species Gonapodya prolifera. The sequence goes on along the minus strand of KQ965745.1, from coordinate 128,210 downwards.
TGATGGGGCTTGCCGACTTGAAGCATCTTCGTACACTCAATGTTGACTTCGTCGCCAACAGACATCCCATTGACCATACCCTTGTTCCACTAACACTGGAAACCTTGATGGCTCCAACGGTACGGCTGGATGCTCTGGCCAGATTCCCCAACATGAAAAAGTGCTACTACATCACTTCGTCGAGTGAGGAGGAATGGGACGCAGTGGGACGGCACGAAGCACTCAAGTTTGCGTGGTTCTGGTACGGTCCAGACCGAACCCACCTTCCCATCACCACGAGGCGCATCACCTCCGCGCTTCCATCGCTCACCTCACTGCGAATTGTGGTCGCTCTTGTGGAGGAGGGCGACAGCCCGCGTCCCACCAGTACATCGCGGAACTGGCCGTGGTGGAAAAAACGATTGACGGTCTTGCAGAAATGTTTAAGCAGGCGCGGGATGAAGGGGTGTGGGAAGATATGAAGAAGTGCGAGATTTTCCTTCCAAGGGATGTTTGGAACGCGCCATTGCGGGTTGCGAAGGCGGTCTCGAAGTTGAAGAAAGTCGGCGGGAAGAAATTTAAGAAGATGGTTCTCGAGGAGATGGGCAGATGATGAACGGATGATGGGAAGGATTCGAAGATGTGGACTGACGCAAAAAGTGACGTGCAACACACATTCTGAAAGTTCGCACGGATGATCTATCAAAGTTTCTTCTGTGACTTTTCGATTTCTCCCAAAAGTGTTGTCTACGAAGCTAATTTCGAAATAACAAAGTACCAAACGGAAGTGTGTTTCTCACGGTCTCCGTTCAAAGCCCACAGGGCTCCACACAGCCAAGATGACCATTTTCTGAAAGCGACATGCCCAAATATCTGTTTTGAATGGCCATCCGACCTTAATGTCATGCATGCTCCACCGGACCATTCACCCAAAAACACACTCAGACAGGTACACAAAGTACACAACCATACGGCACAGTTTGCACCACAATCGGACCAAAATGCAAATTTATTACTTGAGCAAAAGTGCCATGCAAAACGTAATGTGTTCCCTCTGCTTTTCTCCACCACACTACACCTTACCTCGCCCACCCACATCAATAATCCACCCTCCCATCATACTGACTTCCCGTCCTCACACTCCTCGCCTCTCGCCACGCCCTTCCCCCTGTCTTCGCCCTTCCCTTGACTCCCCTCCCCCCGCGCGCTCCCTCGCCACCGTCCTCCTCATCGTCCCCGTCCCCATCCCCGTCACTTCCCAAGTCCTCGTCCTCGTCCTCGTCAAAATACCGCTCCTGAACGTCCCGCTCCAGAAGCGTCAGGTCGTCTAGGTCGGAGTCGGTGTCCACGGCGGCGTAGTCGAAGTCGGACTGTGGGCGGGGAAGCGGGGTGTAGGTTAGTACAATAGTCACGAGTGACACAATATAACGACCCTTGTCCCGGTACTGGTCGCCGACAAATCGACGTCGGAGGGTTCACAACACCCAAAACCCGACCAACTACAACTTCACACCCTCCCTTCTCCTACATCTCCACAACCCCCCCGCCTCCCCGCCTCCCCAACCACTCACATCCCTCCCACCCAAGAACCTCTCCTCCATGACGCGCACCAAATCTTTCCTCCCGACGCGCATCGCCAGCTCCCTTTCGCGCAGGTCGTCCAGCGTAGCGTCCAGGCCCGATGACTCGTCGAGCTCGTCCAGTAGGTCTTCGTCGGGAGTGTTGGGGGTGTCGGGCGTGGCGGAGGGGTATGGGTAGGTAGCGCCGGGAAGGTTCGAGGGGAAGTCGTGCTCTTGTGGTGGAATTGGCGGGGAGGGATGGCTGTTTGGGGCGGCGGCGGCGGCGGCAGAGGCACCACGCAACCCCCCGACATCACGTCTTCCCCCGCGCACACGCGCACGCACAGTCGGAGCCCCACGTGCCGCAAGACTCGGACCTCGCTGCGGTACAGTCGGTCGCGCACCTGCACTCCGTCCCAGACCTCCTCCTTGTCCCGCCTGCTCCGCCTCCGCCGATGCCACCGTACCCAAATCCACATCCTCATCCTCCTCCTCAAACTCCTCCACGAACTCCTCCTCGTCCTCTTGCTGCCGTAAAAAGCCGCTCCTGGCACCCGTCGCCCACGCCAACCCGGGTGCTCCCATGCCTCCGCCGCCGCTGCCGCTGTCTTCGTCCGCGTCGGCATCGGCGTCGGTGGATTCAGGTACGGCAGGGACTGATTCGTCGTCGGCGTCGGCATCGGATGGAGATTGCGGGTGGGATTGGGATTGGGATTGGGATTCTCGAGCCCGCGCGGCGTCGAGGGCGTCGTGGTAGTACGCGGCGTCGATGTTGTGCAAGACGCGGTCGAGGAGGGTCTTTGTGTGTTTGTGCGTGGGAGGGTGGGGATGTGGATGGAAGGTGGGAGTTTGGGGTAAGAGGGGGGATGGATATGAAGTGTGAGTACGGGTTTGGGATTGGTCAAAGCGCACAAAGACGCGATAGAGAACGTGACGGATGCGTGCCATGACCGGCGACTGGTGACGGCAGGACGTGCATACGGACTGTCTCCTGGTGTCCCCCATCCGTCCATCTCACATATGCACCTCAAGTCCACTCCTCCTTCAACAGCGCCCAGACCATCACGACCATCCTGTTAGTCCTCCGTTCCTCTGTTCACCCTTTCCTGCCATATGAGAAGAGGTCCACCCAACGGACCCCCACATCACCCCCATATCTGCAAAAACACAATAACCCCCCGCTTCCCCCCAAGCGTCACTTACCATATCGTCACCAAATGGCTTCCTCTCCTCCGCCTCCTTCCACCGCCCGACAAACTCGTGATAGGCGACAGGATCCCTTCCGCGCATGGCGTCGTCTGAGAAGTAGTCTGAGCGGTGCAAGCGGGGAAGGTAAGCGAGGCGTCTGTTGGCTGCGCGTTTCGAGGACGGCGGGAAGTGCGTGGTGGTGGTTTCGTTCGTGGGCGTGAGTGTGGAGGTGGGTGAGGACGTCGGATTGGGTGCAGCGGGAGGAAGAGCGGCAGGTGCGGCTGGGCGCAGTGCGTTTTGCAGGGATGTGAGGTAGTGGCGGACCTCGTAGTCGTCTTCGCCCGAGTACTTTTGGGTGAGTTCATTGCCAGGACTCTCCCACCGCTTCCGCGCACTCACCTTTCCATTGGTCGAACAAGCCCAGGTCCTCTGCGCCCAGAAATCTGCCCCAGCGCGACAGGAAAATGGCTGGATCCTTGTCGAACGTGACTCGCAGCGAGTGCAGTTTGGCATCGGCGCTCGGCTCGGACTCGCCAAGGCGAAGCGGCTTGAACACAAACGCAGGCGACAACAGCAGGCGGGTGAACAGCGACTCCGCGGCGGACGTCATTGGGGGGAAGCTGGTGAGATGAAGATGCAGTGCACACGCGTGACCGCAGTAAGGCCATATGATTTTTCCTGGTTTCGCAGTGACGTCCCCGCTTCTGGCTTTCCACCGACCATATCTATTTGTAACTATAAAGTCCGACACGTGTCGCTCCAGAGACACTGCCGCGTCCGAGCTCGATTCTTCTGCGAATGTCCACTCCACAACCCACACTCCGCGACCACCCAAACCACCCCACAGCGTCTACCCGTAGTGCACCCTCTTCTTGATGTAGTTGGTCCGGTTCATCCTTTGGCGGCGCAGTTTGGCCTGTGCGGGGTATAGAGGAGAGGTCCTTGTAAGCATCACCCGCGTAAAGGATTTCATATCGCCTCGGCCCCTCCGCTCTTGGCGGAGCAGCACCCGCCCAGACCGCCGTTCACGTCCAAGCATGAACGCACCATCCGCAACGTCGTGCCGAGTCGCTACAAATAACCGCTCCTGTCCATCCCCTCATGTGCCCATGGCAAGTCGGCGGGACCGCACTACGCACCACGCTGCCAGTCCGATACCACAGTACAGTCCCTTACGTCCAGCTCGGCTGTGTCTGTGCCCGTGCTCGCCCAAAACGTCCACTTCGATGCTCCTTCCAATCTCTCTCGTACCACCCCAATGTCTTTCCCCATCCTGCAGCCCCTACTACCTCCTTCTCCCTCACCACAGCAAAGCTCTCCGTTCCCATCCGCGCCGGTCCGGTCTTCCTTCCCGGCCGGGTCCTTGTACCACCCAATCCTCCTCCCCCCACTCCCGCCATCCCCCGCCCAAAAACACACCTTCAACATCGTCTTCTGAATATTAGTCCGTCTTCTCTGCCTCGGCATCTGATAAAACCCTCTCCTTCCCTCCACATTGGCCCCACGCGATCCTGTTCCCAGGTCCATCCCGCTGATCGCCCCTCCTTCTCCCACCATCCCTCTCCGTCCCATCACACCAGGCGCAGTCCCCGTCCGCGTAGCTGCGACGCGATGGGGTGCGAAGGCGGATGCGAAGCGAGTGTGTGAGGGAATTGCAATTGTAGGGAGGGAGAGGAGCGAGGAGGGGACGGACGAGGCCGGAAGGAAGCGAGGTGCGGAGATGGGGAGGGAGAGGAGCGTGCGCGCGTGGGACAGCAGCGCGCGGGATGGTGTTGCCATGGGTTTGGTGGTGGTGGGTGACCACGGTTGCCGAGTGTAAAGGACAGCTGTCACTTGTCTCCACTTGGCAGTTCACACCAGTTCACACCGCAAACAACACCACAACCCTCACTCTCACCCCTCACCGGCACTGTCTGGCATCTGCCAACCGCCCATCGTCACGCCGCGTACTGCCTGTCTCTGCCCCTTTTTGGTCGCCAACTCACTCAGCCTCAGCCCTCGCCTGGTTGTGGGGTCGCATGGCCGTTTGTTCTTACAGACGCTGGTCGCGGCAAAGTCATATATTGCCCGGCTGAGCACTTGCTGCCTATTGATCCCCCATTCGTCTCGAGACGCCCACACGGCACGCCCTTTTTTGGTACCCCGTCGCCAAGCCAGTTCAAGGTCTTCGCACGGGTCACATTTTTCAGCCAATTTGCGAGTGCTGCGCTTGACGAGAGTCACGGTTCGTCTTTCCTGATGGCTGACGCCATACCACAGACGCCCCACACGTTCACCGTGACAGGAAATGGTGCCACGCGCGCTCTTCTGGACGTGCTGGTTTATTTCTGTGAGGACTGCGCGCAGCAGACATGGTGCTGTAGCGGGTCCTCAATGAATCTCGTAAACATGGAAGGGCTGTTCGAAACACTTGCACTACCTGCACAAACGGCACTCAAGGACTGGGGATAGGTTGAAAACACTTGCAGCACCCACAATTAGAGCACTGTACTGGTTTGTACCCCGCCATACTTTTGTGAAACGCTCTACATGCCTGATATGGTGCTGTAAAGGTGTCTCAAATTTGGAGAATGACGGGAAGGTTGTTCAAATCAATTGAGCTGCTTAGGTGGTCACGGTAGTTGACGCGAGGATGTCTTGTACCACGGCATACTTTTGTGAGGTGTTGCGTGCACCTAACATGTTCAGCCTGGAAAGTCGGGTTTGCGCCCACAATTCGTTCAAAAGAACCTCACCTGCAGTGGTTGTTGCGGCACTACAATGTTGTTCCTGTTGGGAGTCGCCCTGAGGGAGACACGTCTTTGTGTTTTGTCAGCGTGATCCGGTGAACTGCTTCTGTTCGGATGATCCGTTTTGTTTCTTCACTCATACAACATCGGTTGCTGACCTGCGGCACAAGGTAGGGGTCTCCGCAGTTGCCGTATCCTTGGCTCGAGCATAGTTTATTACATGGAAAGAGCGAGTCGTAGTGCATTGCTTTACGTCACGTCGCCCAAAACGTGAGGTTAACAAATGCCGTTTGACCTGAAGGTGCGTGGTCGAGAAGGCTCACTTCGTTGCTTTCACAAGCCCAGGTTCTGCCGCCCGAGCTGCAGCACGTCTTTTTGGATGTTTTGTTGGCGAGGAATCAGTCGACCAAATTGTCACACCCATAAGAAACAAACGGATACGTACCGCCGTTGTGGAGGCCCAACAGGCGTAGCACGCGTCAGAGCAGTAGCAGGAGACACAGCGCGTGAACGGAAAATGACGTTGATCTGTCGCTGCGTCGCATCTTTCCGAGTTGTTGCGTGGCCCTTTATGAACCAGGGAGAGTCCACAGCAGCCTCAGTGATGCCTCATGTCTCATGACGCACTCTCTTCGCGACCCTCTCCCCCACAGCAAACTCGCGTCGGTGCGAAGAACGCGGTATTTTTGCATTGGGGCTTATCTCTCATCGGCTTGTCAAAGCATGTATTATTCTTCGTGCTGGAGATCAACCTCCTTTTCACAATTCAAACGCTACAGTTTCGCCGGCCCCGCAGACTCTTCGCCGACCTTGACGAGAAGCTTGCCCACATTGCTCCCATCGAACAACTTCAGGAAATGCTGCGGCACCTTGTCGAACCTGTCACACCGGCGAGTGGGGCGGGACAGGCGTTACGTCAAACCGCGTTTACCCCACAAACCACACACGTCCCCAACACATCCCCCACCGACAAAAACTCACCCTTCAACAACTGTCTGCTCCCCCTTCAGCTTCCCCTCAGCGATCCACTTGGACATCTCCTTCCGCGCCTCGGGGAACTGCTTGAAGTAGTCGATCACGATGAACCCTTGCATCAGCCCGCGCTGCGTCACCAGCGTCATCGTGTTGAGCGGGTAGTACGGGTCTTTGGAGTTGTACCTGTGGTGTTTGAGGGTGGTGGGTGGGTGGGTGTCGTGTGGCATGTGACAGATGACATTTGATATGTGACATGGGCCATGGGAGATGGGACATTGTGAGGAGCGAAGACGGAGGGGACGTAGTTAGTGGTAAAAACAAGGAGAGGGAGAAAGAGAGGACCCACAGCGAGATCTGCCCACACAAACAAATCCTCCCATTCTGCGCAATCCTGTCAATAACCTCGGCTAAATGCCACCCGCCGACATTATCAAAGTACAAATCCACAAATCTGCCCCCGTCCAACTGCCTCAACTTCTCCTTGAACGCCGCCCGCCCCTCCTTGTAGTTCCACACGTAATCCGCCCCGTACTGGTTCTTGAGCATCGCGCATTTGTCGTCGCTACCGGCGATGGCAAGGACGGTGCAGCCGGCGATTTTGAGCAGCTGGACCGCGATCAAGCCCGTGGCGCCGGCGGCCTTTGGTGGGTGTAGGCGGGAGGTTAGGTCACATGGTAGGGATGTCGGCCGATAATGTTCAGGCCACGTGGTTTGTCGTGGTTTGGTCATCGGTGGCAGAGAGAGCGGAAAGTCAGATCACGCGTCTTTGGATACGGGTCCCCCGAACGCATGTGAGTCGGACATACCCCAGAAACAACAGCCAACTGGCCCTTCTTGGGCTTCAGGATGTCGAACACGCCGAAGTAGGCCGTCAACCTGCACGTGAACGGCATACCAGCAGGTCAGTGTCATTACCACATTTCCAACACAGTGACGCAAGAGTATTTGCGTTCGGCGGGAACTTTAGGTAATGGCCGCTTCGCGGAGAATTCGCCTCCGGCGGACTGCTCTGTCAGGACTTTGCGCTTAGGCCATGGCGCACGCTCCGCGTGATGGCCTCGGTCGGGGCTATCGCGTCTAGGCGTCGGACTGACAGCTCGCACTTCCGGGCGTCGCACACTCCGGTCTCTCTCTCAACCCACCCTGTCCCACCCAACACACTCATAACATCCACACTCTTTGCCCCCCTCTGCACCCTCATGGGCTCTCTCGGAACCGTCACATAGTACTGCGTCCACCCAGCGGGGCCCGTAATCCGCTCTCCAACAGGGAAAGACGGGTTCTTTGACGCGACGACTTGCCCGAGCGATCCGCCGGGCATGACGGACCCGAGTGGGACGGGAGGCGAGTATCCGCGGGCGTGGGGGTCTGGTGGCGGTCGGGGTATGGCGTGAGCGGGTGGAGGGGGCAGAGATGGCTCTGGTACTCACTCAGTCCAACGGCGCGCACTGAACCATTCACCAGAGGCGAGACGAGGGGGAGGAGTCAATTGACGACTCCACTGCCACTTCATCCGATTTCCCACTCACTCGCGGGATCCAGCGACAAATACAGCTGCTTGACGAGCACCTCTCCATCTTTCAACTCCGGGATCCGCGACGCCTGCAGCTCGAACACGCGCTCTGGCACGACATGCTCCTCGGGATACGATTTGACGATCCACTGCGCGGTTGTCGATGGGTGCGACATGGTGGATCGGAATCGGAAGTGGCAGAGACCGACGACCCTCCGTCTGAAGACCCTTCATATTTCGAATTTGATTCCGACGAGCAATTGTGCCAAGCTGCATTTGCATTATGCATTCATTTGCTTCCTCCCATCTCTCCCTTTTAAAAATGCTGGATTGCCAATCTGACTAGGCTCGATGATGCCCGTTCCTACAAATGACGACCACCAACTCGAAATACCAAAGCCGTAATTTCTATTCGTACATCGCAAATACCTAGCCCTTCTCATATCTTAGCCGAACTAGTGACCGAAACAAAAAGACACGTAAGTCACCCGACCCATTCCACGTCTTCGCACCCCCACCAAACCCACCCCCCACTAAAACTCTACTCACGTTGTGGCTCACAAGCTCCGACACAAGCGCCCCGTTCACCAGCTTGGTCCGCAGCTGCTCCGCAACGGGCTTCTCCACCCAATCGTCGCCGACCTGGAAGCTCACGTTCATCTCGGAGCTCTTGGACGACAGGATCTCAACGTCGTGCGATTCGGCACCAAGGAAGATCTGGAACCCGTCCGTCTTGTCGACAGAGATGGTCGGCAGCTTGCCCGTGACTTGCAGTTGGAGCGATTTGCAGTTCACGGCCTCCACCGTCGCGACCACGGATTCGACAACGATCCCCGTCTTTTTGCAGTTGTCTGGTGGTGGCAACGCGTGATGAGGGATGCAGGGTAAGGTCGATGACAGAATGGGTGCGTAGTGAGGTCGAAGACCCAGTCGATACGGCGTAAACCCAAAGACACAGTCGAAGACATTCGTAAGTCCACAACATACCAAATGCCAGAATTCGCAATACCACATCACCCACCAATCGTAACCCCATTACACTTCCCCTTGATCTGCACCGTACACCCGGTCAAGTTGTACAGCACAACGCCCTGCCGCATGTCCGTCGTCTCGATCACGATCTCCTTGTCGTTGGTGAAGTTTTCCTGGGGTGGGGGGAGAGGGGGGTTGGTGAGGCGAGGGTGTCGCGGAGAGTGGGCGAGGCAAGGGTGGTGGGAAGGGTTGGTGAGGCGACGTTTGTCCCGAAGAGTGGTTGAGTGAGGAAGGCCGCCCCAGCACCAACTCACCACAAACCACTTCTGCCCGTCCATCTCCTTACGCGGCGGCTTGGCGGGCGCGGAAGCAGCCTTTGCTGGTGCGGCGGCAGCGGGCGCTACACAAAAAAGTAGGATCGGGGTTAGACACGTTGGGCACGTTCGGTTTATCACACACACACTCCACACAGCCCGCGCCCCACCCCCCGCCCCAGCCAAAAACTCACTCTCCTTCGCCGGCACGACGGCCCCAGCCCTCAAAGCCGGGTTTTTATGGGTCATCTGGCTCTTATCGACATGCTTCAAGCCCGCCGTCACGCCCTCGCCCTTGGACAGCTCCGCGAACATGGCCGCGCGGCTGGCTCCTTCGTCCTTGCCCGAGTCCGCGGCCGGCGCGGGCGGCGGTGGTGGTGGTGGGCCCGGTGGGGGAGGTGGTCCACCGGCCTTGGGAGCGGGGGCGGGGGCGGCAGCTGCAGCGGATTTGGCGTCGCCGCCCTGTTTGGTTTGTAGAGTTGTAGCAGGAGTGTCGAGTCCGCGTCAGCAAGAGATTTGAGTTCGCCAAAGTGTAGACAGTCGAAACGCACCTTGGGGTTCCAAACCAGGCCGGTCGTGTGGTGCTTCTTGACGTACACATGAAGCTCCGCCAGGAGGTCAATGAGCGACTTTGCCCACTCGACATGCACTTTGTCCCTGTGATGTTACGGTACGGTAAATGGCGGGCGATTGAGCAATCACCAGGAAGAGAGATTAGGGGTGCAACAGTGAGCTACTGGTGATATTCGCACAGGGAACAGGCAAAACGCACTTGTCCTTGAACTCCTTGAGCACGCGGTTGGTGTAGAACTGCGCCGCTTGCTTCATCTCGTCCACGTAGGGGGCGGGTTTGGGCTCCTACATTTGTCAACGCAAAAACACGAATGGTCAAATGACGCTCTCCAACTCCATCTCTCGCTTCACTCATCACACGAAACCCACCACAAGGACCCATGCCAACGCTGGAATGCCCTCAGCGACGGCCGACAAGTGGTTGAACTGGGGGCTGGGCCTGTTCCTGTCCTTAATCTCCACGGCCTTCTGCAGGGCCTGCTGCAGACCGCTCACGAGGGTCGTCAGGGTGGCGCTGTCGGGCTTTTTGGAGATGGCGGCGGTCGAGATGAGTCGGAGTTGCTCCGTGAAGGCGGTTTCGACGAATGCGGACTTGGGGTGAGATGGGAGATGGGGTGGTTAGTGTGGATTTGAGTGACGGCTGGAAGGTGTTGAGGCGAGCGGCCAGAATCCCCCAACGCAACCTCGCCAATATAAAAAGAAAATTTGATCGCCGGGGTAAACAGTGGACGAGATGCGAGGAAGTCGCCTGTTCACCCAACCCAACCAATCCATGGCCCCAGCCCTCTGGCCCATCAAACCGGCGTGAATGTAAATCCGGTGTTCACGCCCCACACGCGTTGTAGCTTAGCGTTCGATTTTTTTGTCCACGCTCAATAACGGAGACCTGTCCTTCCCGTTCGGCGATAACCCCACCGAGCCCACAAGCCTTAAACGGCTCACCTGATCCTTGACCAAGCCACCAACGACCGCCGACGCAGCCAAATATGGTTTCAAGCTCTGCGCGATGAGGTCCTCGAACGCCATCGCCACGGGGCTGGAGTGAGCTGGGGAAGGAGCGTCGGCGGCGTCCGATTTGCGAGCGACAGGAGGGGCGGGTGCCGGTCCTTTCGAGAGCGCTTCGAGGCGAGACGTCGCGGTTTCGAGACGCTTAATGAGTTCCGCCAGAGTTGCCCTGAGTGGTATTGTTGGAGCAGGGAGCGAGCATCAACACGCAAAATGAAAAAGAGCGCGTTGGATCGGGTTCCATCAGCTACGATCGATTCCGTGCAAATGAAAACGTACGCTTCTGCCATCTATGTCGTCGAGATTGCAAAGCAGAAGAGTCCTTCAACAAACGTCCGGCTAAACTTTTCATTGACGACTCACACTCGACACCCTCTTGCTCAGGACTCCAATAACCGTAAACTATCGCCCTTAGCGAAACCCCCTGCTCGGCGGTTGTTCTGCGCACTGTGTTCAAAGATCCCGTGGCGTTGAAATTGTTAGGACGTAAATAACCCTTTCACATTCTCCATAAATGATGAAAGTTAATCTCGCGTTCTGGTGGTTGCGACAATTGGGCATCATCAAAGATTCCACAGCGAAGACAGAGAAGACGGAGAAGACATTATTCTCTGTCATCATGTCTTCTCTGTGAGCAACGTGCAAGGACAAACAATGCGTCTGGCGTCACTATTGAGTTAATTCTTGATGTCACACCCACCATGCGCAAAGATGCCCGCAGATATCTCAATGTGGTCTGTTTCGTAGGCGATGCGTCCTCCGTTGGAAGGAGGACGCGTCGCTTATAAGACGGACCACCATTGCATGTCTGGAGTGTTGTGCTCCAGGGAGGCCACATCGTGAATTCAAAGTCACCAAGAAGGTCAAAGGGGTCAGGCGCAGACAGAGACATTGGGGTTTCGCAAGGAACGTTTTCGAGTGCCGATTTCAAGGGGAATCATGTCCCGTCAAGCCGTGGCATTGGAAACTCATGCTGGATAAATAGTAATTGTAATATGAGATTCAGTGAGCTTTCTTTATCTTGTCTCTCGATACGCATCAGTCCCACACTCAGTTATGTGAATATTACTAAACCATGATCAGGCAACAGCAGGTAGATCATGTTTCCCAAGCAACTTCTGACGTCAAGTCGGCCACGGGTTCAGGGTCCTCCAGGTGTGAATTCACAACGAGAAGATTGCGCGTTTCTGCGCAAAGTTCCAGCCGTGTTCACCTTGAGATTCACTGGGTGCCGTCCTTGACCCTCACCCAGCCTTCGCGTTCTTCTCCCTCAAATGTTCACCAGAGCCAAAAGTCATATTGCTAAAATTGATGTTTCGTAATCCAAGGTGCGCACGCTGAAACCGATATCGACGTTATTGTGTGTTTTCCCGATCAATCAACAAACAGCGAAGGTGCTCCCTTCGTGCTCCCTTATTATAAAACCTTGCACATAAAACCCGACGTTACTTGCTCACAATACATACACATCCCTCGTCTCGACACAATGCCACACACTGTCTTTGTTCTCGGCGGCACCGGCCTTATCGGCCGATTCATTCTCGACACTTTCCTTGCCAAAGGCCACACCATGGTCGCTTATTCGGGGAGCATCTCAAGTACCCCCAGAGCTATGACCAAGTACCCAACTACTTTTGTTCCTGTCCAGGGTTCTATGGACGACGAATCTGAACTCAAGGCTGCTCTTACGATACGTCCAGTCGAGGGTCGTGATGTCCTCAGTTGGGCCGGTTGATGGGAGGGGCCACGAGGTCGGGTCCATTGCCAAGGGATACAATGTACTCGCCAAGGCTATGAAGGAAACGAGAATTCAAAAGATGTACGCGCTGGGTACGTTTTCGTACCTCGTCCCGGAGGATGCATTCTCGTTCGGGCGAAGTGAGTGCACGAACCTATTCCGTGTTGTTTAGTTTGAGACTTGCGTGTGACCTCCTTCAATTTGCACAGCCGCTATTGTTGGCATGGTCGGCGCTCTGAGTCCCGCAGCAAAGGCCGAGTTCATTGAAATAGCCAAGGTTTTCAACGAAGGGAACACGATCGAAGGACTTGATTTGGTTGTCTACCGTTTTGGGATGCTGAAAGACTGTGAGTGCAGACGAAAGCAGTGCAGCACGTCACGTCAAGTCACCTTTGCTTTTCTATTTCTTCATCTGCAATTTCGGTGGACTGCGATTTTTGTTTTTCGACATTCAGGTGAACCCACTTAAGTCACCGCTGGGTATGTTGGAGGCGCAGAAATTTCGTCTGGCATTGCGAGGGTGAGATGCTCTCGTCAAGCCCGTCGTATCGTGAAATAAATGACATTATCTTTCACTTTCAATTCCCGACGTTAGTCGAGTATCGCCGCTTGGCTTCTTGAACAAGTCAAGCAAGACTCAAAGCAATGGGCGAAGAAATTGCCGTACATCTCTACCTGAGAGAATCCGTGCATCGCATAGGCAGAATAGTAATATCTGATTTGTAATTCACTTCCTGAAGGCAAATTGAAGACCGAAAATAAGCGAAAAAATTGGTGTGTGGACTGTGCATATTCCTCCGGCAACCGCGGCCACGCGTTGCGAAGACAGCGCGACTGAATCGATGCCTGTGCGAGGACACAAAATCGACACCAGCGATTCGGAGAGTCAGAACGATGGATGCACGCGCGGCAGGAAAGTGCGGCGCATCGATGGCAGCGACGACGAGATGGCGGTGTCGCCGTCGGAGCAGCGGGCACGCGGAGGAAGAGACTCGCCCGGATCGCGGGGCATGCGACGTCGCGAGGACGCGGAGAGTGGCGGGGAGGACAGCGACGCGAGTGCGAGCGATGCGACGGACTGGTGAGTGGCGCAGAAGTGGGAGGGGTACGGGTGTGGGGACCAGATTTGACACCGTCGCATCCAAGGCTGGTCGGGAAGAAACGCAAGAAGACAGAGCGGCCCATGAAGCGGCATATTTCTGCGATGCCCGGGGTGGGCAAGATCATCCCGGACTACAACTCAAACAACCGCGTGCGGCAGAACATGAAGGAGGACGAGCGCATCCGCAGGGAGCTGGCCGACTTTGTCGCGCCAGACGACTTCTTCTCGGAGGCTGAGGAAAGCGCCGACGAGAAGAGTGCCCGCGACGACTCCACAGACGCGGGTTCCTCAAGTCTCGACGACATTGAGGAGTCCTCTTTGCCTTCGCAAACCACGCGACGGCGGACATTTCTGTCTCCAAAGTCGCGAAGATCGCGGAAATTGAAGGCGAGGAAGGCCTCCCCCGGGACAGACGATTCCACATCCGGGGGCGTACCAACGAGCTCGTCCCACCGACGGACCGAAATGCGCCTACTCCCCGACTCCGACTCGGACTCGGACAATTCTGCAGACGGGAGGTTTGGCAAAGGAAAGGCGAGGCGCGAACCGCGATCCAAGTCGGTCACGATTGACGATTCGGACGAGGACGGGCTCGAAAGTCCTGGGAAACTCTTGCAAAAGCGTGTCGCTACCGTCTCCAAACCGGACGCACCGAAAGAGACAAGCCAAGACCGCACGCGCGGGGATGGAGGGACCTTTCAAGGCGACCGTGCTCGTGCTGGAGCAACACTGACGGACAAAGCGGGGGACAAGCGGGATCCTGGGACCGCTAGGACGGCGAGAACGGCGTCGGATGCTGCGCGCAAGAGTAGTGGACGGAAGGACTCCGTTGTTGTTGTCGAAATCGACCTCGATTCCCCGCCCCGTGTCGCAAAGCGGGCCGACCCACCAACGCACCACCCACACCCAAACCCCATAACGCACAGACGCGTCGACCGTCTAGGCCTGGTTTCAACACCTAAACGTCGAAAGCGACAGCGAAGCTCGGACGTCTACGTCTCGGACCGGTCCAGGTCGGGGGAGGGGGAGAGGGAGTACGCCTACGCCTCGTCATCCACCCGCAAGAGCACTCACACCCACACCACCACCACCACCTCCAACCGCACGACGAAGCGGCACCGGAACGCCACCGACCCGGCCGACCTCTTTTCCGACTTTGTACCAGTGCACGATGACGACGCGGGCCATGGTGCGCCGGCGCCCAGTCCGCGTCCACGCCACCACAACTCCCCGCCCGGAACCACCTCCACACCAACACCTTCCCTGGCCCCACCGCCGCCGCCGCCGTCGCCGCCGCCTTCGCCCGCTTCTGCTTCTGCTTCCGACGCTGCCTTTGATCTGTTTTCGGTTTCGGGTGCTCCCCTTCACGTGGGAACCGTACCTTATGCGCACCCTGGTCCTCGACTGCGACTGCGCGACGAACACCCTGGCCGGGCACGACCGCACGCCGGGGCCGTGGCCGTGGCAGACCTTCCAGCGCACGCGCACTCCCACGCGCACTCGCCCCGTGCCACGGGACCGCCCACGCCGCGGCTTGGCAGCTCGACGCGCAAAACCCAACACCAACACCACTCTGAGAGCCAGAGCCAGTGGCGCTCGCACGGGTCCACGCCCGGATCCCCCGCCCCCGCTCCGGGGGCAATGGATGGGTCGATGGCGACCCCGCGCACTCCCCGCATGCCCGGGCGGAAGCGGAAGCGGAAGCGCAACGATGCAGATGCCGGCCAGACGTCGACCTCCGTGCGGCGACTTGGCGGGCGGCCCGCACCTGCGACGGACGAGAGGGACGTGCGTCACGGCACGCGGGCCCAAGTGGCTGGCGGGGAGGGTGCCAGGAGTGCCGACAGTGGCTTTGGTGGATCGGAGGATAAGGAGAACGTGGCGCCAGTGCCGATGCGTCACAAGAGCGCTGCAGAAGCAGCTGGCGGACAAACGGCGGATCCAGAGCCGGCGTCCTCGATATCCAGCGCGCAGAGTCTTGATACACCGTCCAGAAGCACACTCGCCAAAACGACGATGGAAGAGACTGGAAATTCCACAGCGATACCTTCCATACCCCGACCGGACCCCACCTCCACCGCACACCCCGTCTCTCCCACGTCGTCAACAGTCGTCAAACAGCCGTCACATACCGCGAGCAGTGGAGCGGCCCGGATCACAACCGCTGGCGCCACCGATACCCCCACCCCCACACCCCTGTTTTCGTGCTCGTGCGACGGGCAGCTCCCTCTGTCGTTGTACAAAGGACCTGTTCTCAAGTGCGGTGCGTGCGGCGACGTGCACCACGCGGTGTGCGAGGGGTTTCAAGCAATCGAGGCGGCGGATGTGGCCGCCAAGTGGAAGTGCAGGAGGTGTTGCCGGTCGGTGGGGCAGAAGGTGAATGCGGCAGACTTTTCCTGTTGTTGAAAGGGCATGTCTTTGACTCCCTTCGTTTTTGTGCGGAAACGTAGCCCCTCAAACCAGCCTTGAAATACGAATATGAAGCATCGGTAAGCATTAATTGAACAACGTGTGCGACCCGCCCTATCAGCTCACCTTTTGCGTCCCGACCATCTCACCAGTTTGCCCTCTTCCTTCTCACGCTACGTGCAAATCCGGGCCTTGAAGAAATCGCTAGAACTGCGCTGGAGAAGGTCACCCTGTTCACATACCGGTATCCGAACCACGAGTTTGCGGGTACACTGGCACACCTCGCCAAAGGCACGAAACTGGAAGCTGAAGTCGCCCGGCGAGTTCCCGCGGGCGAAACAGATATCCTTGGGAGAACGGTGGAAGAGGCTCCATAGTCGCCGATTGCTTTTATTGTATGCATTCCAAAATGTCAACCTCGTATATTGCTCGTTCGCAAGGCCCAAAGTCCGCGTTACACCCTACAGTTTCAATCGCAATCCCCCCTTCTTTTTCGTCGGTGCCGCGGGCCCAGTCCCCTTCTTTGCCACACGCAACTTCGCCTTGGCCACCTCATGCTCTCTCAGCACCCTCCTCAGCACCTTCCCATCGTCCGCCTTGGGCAACCCCGTCACAACGTCCACTCCTCCACGGAGCCTCTTGTACGACGCCACGTTCGTCTCGACAAACTTGGCCACGTCGGCCGCCAGCGCGTCTCGGTCCTCACCTGCCTTCTTGGGCACCACCAACGCCCTGGGAAGCTCTCCTGCCGCATCGTCGGGGATGCCCACCACGCAGCACTCGGCGACGCGCGGGTGGCGCAGAATGATGGTTTCGAGCTCTGCACTATTGCCGAGCGAGATTCGTCATGTGATGAGATTTGTGGGAATGTGGAAGGCGAGGCACGAGGGACGACAAAAAGGTGGGATTGCGAACGAAAAACCGTAGCGGACGATTGGAACGCTCACGGTGACACCTGCATGCCCTTGTACCGCACGATATCCTTTATCCTGCCCGTAATGGTCACAAGCCCGTCTCGCTCAATGCGCGCCAGGTCGCCTGTTCGGAGCCAGCCGTCGCCCACAAAGGCGTCCTGGGTTCCGGCTGGGTCATCCTGAAAATCAAATGTCACTCATGATTGGTGGACACGCCAACGCCACCGCGTACACTCCGGGTATCCCACCGTGTCACTTACCAAGTACCCAACCATGACTTGCGGCCCTCGCACCAACAGTTCACCTACGAGCACGACCCTTATTACAGTCTCGCACCTTCTCCATACCATCATCACTCAACACACTCACCCTCGACGCCCTCACCAACCTCCCTCTGAACATCCCCCGCCGACACCACCCTCGCCTCGGTTCCCGGAATCAAGTACCCCGTGGACCCCTTTGCCGACTCCTCGAGCGGCGACATGGCGATCCCGGGGGCTTCCGTGGTGCCGTACCCATCGACAACGAGTGCGCCCGTGCGGAGGTGCACCGCGTCAATGAGCTCGCGCGGCGCGGGCGAGGCCCCCGTGTGCACGACACGCAGCGAGGACAGGACGTATCGCGGGCGGGCGGGGTCGGTGAGGGGAGATGTGGCGAGGGTGTGTAGGATGGGAGGGACGACGGGGAGCTGGGCGGGCGGGGCGTGCGCGCGTGTGAGGGGACAGGACGGAGCTGGAAGGAGTGTGGGGGTGGGATACTCACGTAGGTGATTTTGTGCTGTATCCACGGGACGAATGTTGCGTTTGTCAGCCACCACGTTGGTAATACATCGCACCAACCCGCACAATAGCCCACCGACCTCCTGCACAGCCCTCAGCATCTCCTCCGCATCATACCTCGCCATAATCACCGCCCTCGCGCCCACCGCCAGCGCCATCCCGAGGACTACAAGGCCATACACGGCGCTCAGTGGTAAGCACATGAGGAACGCATCTTTCCCTCCCTGCGGGTCGAAAAAAAAGTCGAACGAGTCCCGCAGTGTTGCGATGGCGGTGTTGGTTTGTTGCGGGGCGCGCGGGCGGCGTTGCCAGATGGAGAGGGTTTGGACGATAGTGGGGACGAGGGAGGTGTGGGTGAGGAGGACGCCTGGGTGTGGGTGGGGAATGGGGGGGAAAGGCGGAAGAAGTGGTGGGGTGTTGGTTTCTCTCGCAGGGTCGGTGGAGGCATCCCCCCATCCGCCCCCCCGCCCCCCTGCAACGGCTTTTCATCCTTTGGCTTGCCACAACTCGACGTCTCCCACGCTGCTTGTTACCCGTTACCCACCCGACCCACCTTTCAACCCCCCCCCCGCCCTGCCCTGCACAACCGGCACAAGCAAGGGCGCCTCCGCGGGCACTCTGGGCAACTGGGTAAACGGCAACTCCTTCCCCCTCGCGACCAAATCCGCCACGCTCTGGAACCCCTGCCCACCCCCGCCCCCGCCCCACCCCGCCTCGCCACCGCTTTCGCCATCCCCGTCAAGTGTGAATATGTTGGTCCGCGGCAGGTTCACAGACCGCGCGGACGCCAGGGCCGGGCGAAGGAGGGACGAGTGCGCGAAGAGGACCTTGGCGTGCGTGAGGGTGAGGTGGGCGGTCAGGTCGGGTTCGGTGAGGGAAGGGTGGGCTGGGAGAAAGGGGAAAGGAGGACAGGGAAGGGATTTGAGATGAGGTGGCGGAGTGTGTCAGTGTGAGGTTGGGGTCGTCGGTTGGTGTGTTTTGCAACAACCCGCCCAGTCCAATTTTGGGTCGTCTCGTCATCTCGGCTGCACGCCACATACCGCCTCCTCACGTTGCCACACGCCCCGACGTGTTACACCCTCCACCCTCCACCACTCCACCACTGCACCACTCCACTCGCCTCGAACTCACCAGTGGAAACAACGACACCGAGTCTCGCCGCCGCGAGGATGAGGACTGGGTACTCGATCTGACGTCCGTGTGCATGTCCGAAGTTTGGGGGACAGGGTGGTGTTGGGGGGAAGGTGACATATGAACAAGCAGTACGGGGCAAGTGGTCGGTAGGTGCCATAGGTGGATGCCATATGAGCAAATTTTCGGCGAATGCTCTGTGACGACTGGTGGACTCACGTGGTTTGGAGACTAGAAGCCGGGACATGAAACACCAGCACCGCGGCAGTGCAAGGTGTACACATTAGCATCCAAAAGTGAATTCACCCCCACCCCCCATACCCCACACCCCACACTCCTCCCCCTCCCATCCCCAGTTCCGCGAGAGTATTGCGCTTCG
Source organism: Gonapodya prolifera JEL478 (assembly GCA_001574975.1). Classification (NCBI taxonomy): domain Eukaryota; kingdom Fungi; phylum Monoblepharomycota; class Monoblepharidomycetes; order Monoblepharidales; family Gonapodyaceae; genus Gonapodya; species Gonapodya prolifera. The sequence goes on along the minus strand of KQ965745.1, from coordinate 108,951 downwards.
CAGCTTCGCGGGGCACACGCCTCCGGGGGACACACTCGCTGCGCTCGCAGGGTTCAACTCCATTTCACTCGGCTTCGCCTCGTTCGTTCCGTCTCACGCCCTCCCCCCCCACCGAACCACTCGACTTGCACTCACAAACACCAGCATTCTGTCCCCCGGAACCAACTTAACCGGCGCCTTGGGGTCATTCAGCGCTCTGGCCAACTCCTCAGCACGAGATCTCAGTTCTGAGAACGTGTAGGTCTTTCCCGTGGACGCGTCGACGAGTGCCGGGTGGAACTTAAAGCTGCGCGTGCGTGTGGCGAGCCAGTGGGCGAATCTGAGTGCGTGTGGATCAAGGGTCGGTTGCAATGGGTGGGGGGGCGTGTCGTCGTGGGCAGAGTCGGCGTCGATTCCTGCGAAGAGAAAGCTGCGGGAATGCAAAAGAGGAGCGCAGAGTGGGAATTGAAATGGAGAAGGCAGAAGCAAGAGTGGGAGGAGTGGACATTCACTCGAACAGGTTTGCGCTGGGCACGAGTGCGGCAACGTCCGGGTGCTTCGATGCGTACACGGGCATGGTCGCGGGGGGGTGAGGGCAGAGAGCGCGGGACCACACGAGTGCAGAGGAGTGTGCAACGTTCGGCTGGGAACTGCCGCGGAGGGTAAACTGGCGCAGGGTTTACCCATGCACCGAAGTGCACCGTGTATTAGAAACTGCCAACTGCACTATCAATCAAGGTATCTCCGCGAAATGCGTCTGCTGCTACGAGTTGGTCTGTACACAATCGCGGTCATAAGCTTCCACCTCCTCCACATCACCTCGCCGTCAGTTGCTCCGCAACGAACTCACCGCACATCGAAAACACACAGCCCCGCCAGTATAGTACCCGTGCCGATAACACGTGAAGAGCGGACATCCGGTCGTCTGCGCGATCGCTACGTTCTCGCTCTGTTGGTAGTCGGTATAAAGTCGAATGGAACACGAAACGCGCAATGACGAGGTCCTCTCGTCTGCACCCCCCAAATCCACACAAAAGCACCCAGTACCCACCTGGCAAGGCACACACGCCGTCCCGCCCCAGTACCGCCCGTGCTTGGGACACGTCCAGCATGCATTCATCATCGGCATGACAGGCTGTGCCAGCGTTGGAAGCGGTGGCATCCCCCACTGTCCCTGTTGCTGTCCCTGAGACAGTGTCAGCATCGGTACAGGCACGGTCTCGGTGACTCTCTGCACGTCGCAGTCGCACAGCTCCCTGGCGTTAAAGTCGGCGCCGTTCCACCTTACTCGCGTGCCTTGCCCGCCGTCGATCTTGTCCAGCACGCGGATGGTGCCCGTGGCGAGGAGTTTGACGTTACATTGGCCGTCGATCTTGCCTCTGAGTGAAGGCGGGCCCGGGGGGGCGGGGGAGGGGGGGGGCAGAAGGTTTCTCAGTCGTTGGTGCTGTCCTGCCACAGCGCCTCCTCCGCAGCTCAAACACACAAGCCCGCCCTCGCTCACCGTATCGTAACATCCCCTCCCGCCACGACCGTCAGCGTACTCTGCCCATCAACTTTTCCCTGAATCGTCACCGACCCACCCATCGCCGAGATGCTCATACAGCACTGTCCGTCGATATCACCTTGCACCGTGATAGACCCATTGGTGGATTCGAGCTTGCCCGTGCTGCGGAAGATTGAGCCTTGGACTGTGACGTCTCCGGTGAAAGTTTGGGTGAAGGTGGGGTTCTCTTGGATGCTTGGGACTGTAAAGGTGAGGATGGGTTATCTCCACCTCCACCACTGGGAATTGCGCAGTCCCCGAAAGGGAGAGACAGCTCACTCTGCTGCATCTTTGTAGCGAATAGAATAGAGGAAGGTACTCGAATTGAAATAAACACAATTCTACTTTGATCGGTGAAGGGCCAACGCATCACGCAAACTTCGCACGTCCTTTCTCTGTTTTTCCCTTCTCCTTACCCATTCGCGACATCCAAACACCGAATAAACAGTAGTCTATGCCGTAACGTTATGCTCATATCACCGCGCTCGCATCGCCGCCTGTATTGCATTCCCTTGTGCAACCTCAGGGGGGATTGTAACCATCAAAATTCACAGGGCATGGACGTACAGCCGCGATCAACTCTTTCCACGCCGCGTCCGAATTAAGAACTGTCAGTCGACACAAGTGTCTTTCCCTGTGCGCACGCCCACCTATTTGAGTGTCAAGTTCGTGTTTCCACTTCCAGATTCGGAAACACACTCTGCGCCAGTGCCCAGTTGTGCACAATCTCTCCAAAGACACGCCCCATTGTGAGCTGAGTTGAGGTATCATGTGCCAACTGCCGTTACACATGGCCTGGCTATCCAAAACTTCAGGCCGGACGATGCCAACTGGAGAGCCCATATGTCGGGACCCAAAGACGAGCGCTTTCATGAAGAGCCTTGCTCTCCCTCACACCCAGCAAGAGCACGCTTCTCCTCGTGGTGTAATTTTGGGGTGTAAAGTGTTTTTGACTACACTTTGAAACTAATAACTATTTATGACTCATTTTCGCCGTCTCCACACAAACCGCTCCACACAGATGATTACAGCCCAAGGGGTCTCAAGCGCCGGAAATCGCACTCAAATGAGCATACACGCGCTGGTGGTAAGTTGAGCATCGACGAGCTTTCCCGTTTCTCGCGAGTAATCCATCATCAATCCCAAACTTCCACCCGCACCACAATACCAAAGTCCGCCTCTGCGGCCACTTCTGCCTCGGATTCGCATCCGCCCCCCGACGATGAGACAGAGGTCGAGGAGAAGTTACGACGGGAGGCGCAGGAGTCTCTGAAGCGGTACGAGGCGATGCAGGCGCTCAAGGAAGCGCGGCGCAGACTGCTTCTCGAGTCTGAAGCGCGGGCCCACGACGCCGAGGTCGAGTGGCAGAAGAAGCGCAAGGCGCTCAAGGACTATGCGCTGCTCGAGCACGCCAGGCTGAGGAAACTCGTCGGGGAGACGTTCGAGTCGCACAGGAGAGCAATGGAACAGGCGTTGGAGCTTGCCGTTGCGGTGAAGATTATGGTGGAGAAGGCGGAGAGAGCCAAGCAGGCTGCGGAGGCCGTTCCACTCGTGGTGAGGATATCTGTCTGTTGTGGAGGTTGCCGGATGATATGTGACCAATTATCAACTTTTCACCTGACATGGTATCCGTCTGAATCCACACACCAAAGCCCGTCGACTCTATTGCGTCGCAATTCAGCAGTGCGGTCAAGTGCCTTCAGGATGTCGGCTGCCAGGAGGAAGCTGTCGAAGCAGAATCGATCCGGTGGGAGGTCGAGGACTGTGCGGAGCTTGTTTCGGCTGCCCGTGACTGTGCGCTCGCCGCGGCTCGGGCATCTTTTGCCAGGCTCATTCGCGCAGCCGAAAAGTTCAATCTCCAGACCGTGGTTGACGCACCCCACGTGGTACGAACAGATGCTGCCTGTCAAACTATTACGCTCCCGGAAGTCTCACATGGGGCCGACGATGAATCAGAGGATGAAGGGGAGGGGATGGACAACGGAGAGGGGAACGCGGGTGGTGATGAGGAGGAACGTTTGCCAAGGAGCAGGAGCTCAAAGCGTTCAGGTCGGTACTTTGAGGAGGAGCGTTCAGGCGACGAAGCCGGACCGCAGGAAGAGGATGATGTACCTGTGCAACGGCGTGCCAAACGTCAACGTCCAAACTTTACCGAAGAGGAAGAAGAGGAAAGGACTCTGCACCCGTCGGGATTTCGCAACTATAGGGATGTGCTGGAGGAGCTGAATCCCGGAATTTGTACAACGTGCAGCCCGAACACCGCCTCCAGGATTCATCAGGTTCTTTATCAATCCAGGAAAAATCACACAGACCTATCCAGCGCTGAGACATTAAGTGAGTTCCCGGAGACATGACGATGAAATTTCCAGAACGTAATTAATGAGACCACACGTGGCAGCGTGGCGGGGCGGCAGAAACGGAAGCGGCGTCCTTGTGAAGGAGAATGGCAAGTTCTTGCCATTGTTCATCAAGGAGCTCAAGTCTCAGAAGCTCTGGAAGGGTTCCCCAAATGGCACATCATGGAGTAGTACAGCAACGTGAGCTGGAGGAGCAAGAAGTAGCTTGATGCAATTCGCCCAGCAGGGTCGTGGAATCAGTGGGGGTAGCATCATCGAGGAAACGACGTCAACGATATCTTGTGGGCCTTGTCGAGTCAGCCTGCGTTTTGAAATAACTTTGATATAGTGCAGATTGTGTGGATTGATATTGTGTGATACTTTTGGGGCGGGGGGGGCGCGGGGGCAGTTTACATTACATATGGTGCTTTCATGTAATTCTTGTGTATCTTCAGATAGAGGCATAAATGCTCAGAGATGATGATCCGGTCTCGTTTTAGCGATCGTGACCGGCGACAAATGATTCTGGTTCGATTGACATTTGTCACACCTACTTATATGATTGCACACTTGACATCCCCCTTCAAAGAGCGGAACGTTGCACACACTCGATTTTGCCTCCATTGCTCGCAACTGAAACATGGTCGAAGCGGCGAGCACCACTGGCAGGTGCCCACGACATCCATTGTTGCATCACCCTCACCACTCTGATTAGTCGAAAATTCAACGCAGGCCACTCATCAAACGGATAGTGTATTTAACTAAAAAAAAACGTATTCTGTTACGATTGGGTTCTCCACCACAACACATGCCACTCGTCAAACGCATAATGCATCTGACTCAAAATCGTATTCCGTTATGTTAGGGTTCTCCACCACAACACAACGCACCCCAAAATTTTGGAGGTCAACTTTCAGCTTGACCGACTCGCTTTTGTGTCCTCCTATATGTTGAGATCCTTCGGCAACACGCAGAATAACCACCTTCAACTTCCCATTCATGCTCTGCGCAAGTTGACAAAGCTCTTGCCGCACGTCCACCCAATTCCAGGCGACACGCCCCATGGAGGCAAGAACCAAATCCAGCGATTCTAGATTCGGAAACGCAAGTGGTGCCATTTTGACCAGTTTCTTCAGACTCTTTACGTTGCTTCGGCACCACCTAATGCCCAGCTTGCGAAGATGGGTTCGCACCAGGAGTGTGCCATCATCGTCCGTAGCTGAAGCGACGTCACTTGTCATGTACCCCAACTTTTCCACCAACGGCAGGTTGCAGAGCGTCCTGCGTGGGGTGATCACCAATGTCGTACAGAAAGAGCGCACTCGTGGTGCTGCAATCTTTTCGAAAGGCGACTGCACAAAGCTGTCCTTTAACACGCTGGTCACATTTGGGAAATACTCCAGTGCGCGCCCGAAGTGTATTGCCCAGTTGTAATCGCGTGTCAGCTCCAAAACTGACACAGAATCGCCGGTCCCATTTTCATCAGGCTCCGCCCATTTCGAAACCCCCGAGTTAAAGAGCAACCGCATTGGTTGAAAACTTCGAACCAGGAGCCACCATACCCTCGCGACGTCCAGGAAGCTATCGGAGCCCCCCGTGAAGGAGAGCCGACGTATTGGACGAAATATTCCAGGTAAGGCTCCGCGAGAGCTACACGCTCGCGCAAGCTCCTCGCGCAGTGCCCCGTCCCATCGACCGTGATTTGATGTGACCCAGGCAGAATTGACGGTGGCCTTGACCTCCAAAGCATATTTGCGGTCCCTTCCATCACCAGAACGGTGTGTCTCGACCTTGTCGAGGATAGAGCACGGTCCCCAGCATCTGTCCCTTCGTCCGGGTGTCGCGGGGTACGCGATGGCACTGGGTTCCCCCCGCGGTGTGCGGGCGAGCACGGAGTACACGCGGGGTAGGTCCGTGAGCGTAGTGTGGGGGGGTGACATGGGGACCTCGACGTCGACAATGACAGAATAGCCTGACGTAAAGTAGGAAGGTACGTGAGTGGTCAACGATCATGTGATGATGGCATGATTAATGGTTTGGATTTCATTGAAACTCACGCGACAGGACCATCGACGCAGAAGCGCGCACCAATCTTGAAACGCAGGGAAGGGTGAGGTACAACGTCGAAGGATCGATCCATTCCATGATGCGAGCTGTGAGTTCGGGCGGTAGGGAGCTCAGAGACGGTGCATGGTCGTCTGTCCTGCCATCCGGAACGACGGATTGAGTGGGATCACTTTCTCGTGGCCGTTTGAGGCGCCGATTCGGCGGCGCCATATTGTTGCTCTGGGTTTGCCGTCAACTGCAGTGGTGAAATTGGAAAGCACCCTGCTGGCATCCGGCGGCGCACACCACTTACAAGTAATCGCCTAGAATTTGAACATTTGCAACATTTAGAGGCTATTTTACGACAAAAGGAAAGAAATAGGGGGAGAAAGAGGAAGGAAAGGTGTGCGTGTAGCGATGAACATGGAAACGCAACTTTCTCAGGTCTCTCTTCCCCATCCATTCCCAAAGTTATTCGTGCTTCGTGCGGTATGTCTTTCACGGGCGAGGTAGTGCTAATTTACGGGTAAGTAAGGGTGCAGGTCAACAGATGAACTTATTTAAATCTATATCTCTTCCAGATCCCACTCACCCACAAATCCAACATCCAGCCTCTCCCACTTGAAGCCAAATCTGTCATACGCTTTATCTCCCTCGGTCGTCGCCTCGCATCTGGTGCCGCGCTCCTCCCAAGTGGTCTCACTCTTCGGATCTCCATTATACCCCATCGGCAAACGTGAAGGGATCAACCAGTCGTCAAAGCTCTGCATTTTATCCACCATTAAATATACGGAAGCAGATGCTCTCGCAAATGCCTGAAAGTGAGTGATCGACTTTGATCACAGCAAACAGTTGCCACACTATCCTCACTACATCGGATTTCGGCAACCAGCGGCTAACAAATGTAAGTCCAAGAAGCCAAGAATTTCTGGTTTGCCGGGAGTTTCACCAGTTGGTCCATGAAAGGGCGCTTACAGTACCGTGTCAACCGATTAGACAGAGACCGTCATTCGATCAAAGTCACAAACATCTCCGGCACTTCGCTGTTGGTCGCTGTGTCCAACTACAGCAGAGCGTCTGAAAGTGACTCGTGGCATCCTCTTCTAAATGGGCAGAGCAACACGTGGCAACGAGAGGCCTGGGACGTTGTGATCGTCTGGGACACCTCGGATAGCAAAATCCAAGACAAAAAAGGTGCAGTGTATGTGGGAGCTCCGACAGAAGTCGAAATTGTCGGATGGGAGAGCTATTCCGCACCTTGTCAAAGTGATCCAGTGGGTAATCACGGCTCAAGTTAGTAAGATGGAGTATCATTTCTAATGACACTGTGAATGTCTCATTTCGAACACAATAGGATATGGGAGGAATTCGGATGAAGAATATATCCGAGGTTTCTGTGGACGCATTTGTTTCCACGTACGGAGGTAGTGGTGGGGATGACAAGTGGTTCAATCTCTCACCGGCTGGCACTATTCCGCCATCACCATCGACTGTCGACAACCTGTGGAGAAGAAGGGGTCCAGAATGGCAAATTGCAGCTTTTAGGACGATGTCCGCAATTGATTCCGAGGGCAGAGTCGCAGCTTACGTCCCAGTGGGCTCTTTGGTGGAATTTTTGGGTTGGAGTAGGGACGACAAACTCAGAGTTGTATGGCCAAAAGTAGGGTGTCTTCGTGGACTTTCCCTTCTTGTTACAAATGACACATTTTACATTTTCGGCGTTTTAGAGGTCGAGGGAGTCTTTTGAATGTGTGAGTGCATATGCTGACGTGGTACTCATGAGAAGCAGATTGTGACATTGCATTACGGTCTATGGATGAATGACGAACCGGCAAAGATTGTGTGCTTCACTGCAAATCGGGAGATGGCTGTTGATCGCTGGTAAGCTCAAGTTGTCCCACTATAGACCCCTCATATCCTCTAACATCGCATGGGTTTTTGTGGGACATCGAAGCCGCCACCTTGTGGCATGCGAAGGCTGTTTCGAGCGTCTAAGGGTCCGTCCTGATATTTTCCGTTGTCCGTATTGCCGCGTGGAAGGAAATCAAATTCGAGTATACATACCTTGATGTTTCGAAGTCGCAGTCTCAGGTGCATCGGGCATTATGTATCTGCGGTGTTTATTGGAAGATTGAATCGGAAGCAGGAAGACGACGAGCTATGTGCTGGGAAAGGAAGCATTTGGTGGAAACTGATCATCGTTGAGCAGCGCGTGGCCACAACTTTCAAACTCACAAACCGCCTGTACCTGAATAAATCATATTTTTGCACTGACATCATGGTAGCTATTAGTCCTCCCTTGACTCTCGATGGGGGCATCATTCTTTTCATTGTTTCCACGTTTTTTTATGTGGATATGAATACTGCCACCGGTCGAAAATGCATTGGCATGTTTCCATTGGTTTTGCAGGGCGCAGAAAAGTCTGTGACTCACTAAGTAGTCTCTACCTGTCTCCATTATTGCCTTTCATTCCCCTCAAATTTCGGCGAAGGTCGGTGAACCCTGACGGCCTCGGAGAGCGGACCTTACCTGCGACAAGCTTATTTTTTTGGTACATATTCCGCGACTCGGTAGTGCTCCAGTCTCGCCAGGACGAAAAGGGGAAGGGAAAGAAATGGACTCGCGCTCCTTCACAGCAATCAGCCGAATTGCGATTCACGGTTGCGTTATCAGCCATTTCGACTGGTCGGAGACAACCGAACATGTGCCGGAAGATATTAAAGGCAGTATTAAAGGCACGGCTCAACTAGAGCGATTGGAAAATGCTGGGCGGGAGACTGGAGGGGCCTTGGCAGTACCAGTCAGAACGGTTCCATCTCACCCATCTCAGGAGCATCCCTCGGACCTTCGACCTCCCCCAAACGTTCCAGATTCGTCTGCAGAAACTGGATGCAAAGATGGCAAAAACGGAGGTGAGGCGGAATCATCAATCGGGAGAACTGCAACCACTTTGATCAGTGGTGGACGTCGGAGGATGAAGCTGGTGGCTCGGATATTCGATCGACGGAACAGCACGGGAAGCATGAGCCACGACGCAATGTCCGAGGACATTCAAACAGCGGCGGACGAGCAAAGTGCATCTGATGCTCGGGATCGCTATGGTGAACCAGTTGTGGAATCAGAAGCAAAGGAAGGGAGCGCCAGCCAACCTCGACTGGCGAAAGACAAAACAGTAAAACGACCATGTCTCCCACTGTAATTCTCATCCAACGGGGCTCGTTTCAGATGCCTCCAGCGGTACGACGTGTGGAATTGTCCTTGCCACCTTGCAGACCCTCTTCGCCAACGCGGCAGCATAAGGAGATTTTGAATGATTTGTACGTTCACTGTCGGCGCGGATGCGTTGCGCAAGAGTTTTGGGAGATGTACAAGGGTTTATTTTAGTGTGCAAAAATATCTTTGTTTTCGTGTACCTTGGCCTCCAGACTCTTATGGCTTCAAATTTTTCACTTTAAGCGAAAGATTGCAAATTTTGGGCCTAGACCAAAATGCCTTGGAACTCCAAAAGAAAGATGCTTGCAGAAACAAACAGCGTGAAGCACATCCCGATAGATTTTTGGACCCAGCCATGAAGCAACGCAAACACGATGAGTTCATCAAGATACAGAAAGCTTGCAATTGTGTTTTAAAAGCCCACTGTAAGGTACACGGTGGCAATATTATCATCGATGAGTTTTCACTTGTGAAAACTTTGCAAGATTATGTGTTGCTAATCAGTAGACTTTGTATTGCAAACTGGATTGAGGACATTCTGTCCTGGATCCTGTCAATTTATGCAAGCGCAACAGGAAAGCGCTGGGCTTGGATGTTTGTAGCCGCACTGAGTGTTTATACATGTGTCTTTTACTCTGTAGTGTTGCGTTATCTCTCCTTGTATGGCGATTATCTCAAATTCGAAAAGGATTCCCTGGACCCGCTCCATAGTGAACTCATACCTTCATATGGGCGACAAATCCAGGAGAATAAAGATTCAATCAGCGACAACATTTGCTTTGGTTGCGCATGTTGCTAAGACCATTGTGTGTATTGTCTGCGGCAAAAGGGTTAACGAGGAGCCTTATCGTAACGTATTTTTGTTTGACCATCCTTGTTAATGTACTTCAAGGGATTCTTGCTGCTCAAATGATCCAAGCCGCGTCAAAGAATGTTTAAATTGAAAATCTGGAGATTTCGCAGGGGGACTTTGTGATCTTCAGTTTGTTGGCGTCAACACCAACTCCCAAGTATCCACTGAGAGAACTTTTTAAACTTTATCATCACACATCACTGGCCCTCTCTAAACGCTTTCCACGATCTCAAATCTTTACTGCCAAATCTCCAAGTCTTTGTGCGCGCACAAACTCCGCCGCCGAGGAGGAGCAACCCCCGTCCAGCGTCATCCCCCGCGCAAGGTCGCTTGCTGTCCTGAACAATCCCCCCATTCTTGACCGCCTTTTACTCTACCTGGAAGGCGCCAATCGCGTCGGGTTGCCTTTGGGGCTTTTTGATGCGTTGCAACCTCCAGATACTGACGCAGCATGGTTCCTTGGCAAATCGCGTCATCCAATATGTTCACCAAAATGCCGCGACTCTTAAGCAGACGTGCATCTGGACGAGGTTTGAAGGCGATGCTTTTCTCAATACTTTTAATACGCCTTGTGCTGTTGAAGTGGCCCTGGAATTGAACTCACTTGGCAATCCACTCAAACTTTGCATGTTACCATTAACCGCCTTATCAATATTGGACATGGATTCAATGATCAGCACAATTCTCACGATTTTGAAGACAAGGAAGTATTTTGCAGCACCAACACACTCATCCATGCTTGGTGGAGTGGCAACGACATAGTTTTCAAGCATCTCATATCAAGGTCACCTTGCCTACAGCTTGTGCTTTATTTGTTGCTCACCACCATCCACCACTTGAAGCAGTCACCAAATTATTGAATCAACTGGATGTTTTGAAACCATCTGCTGATTTTAACACCAACATTGTTATCTACCACCTCCAAAACGGTGACTGGGCAAAAGTTTACAAATACCTTGGCTTGCACAATGAGGATTCCTTTGATTTTATGTATGAGTACAGTGCATTGACCTGACTACTAGAATGGTGCATGCTAATTTTGCGGCAGCTAACTCCTTGATTGTGCTGAACTACCAATGTCAGGGCCAAGCCATGCTTCTTCACCTTGAAACTGCACTCGGAATAGCAAAAGCTGGGACAGAAGTTGCATGGCAGTTGGCTGAAAAGCATGTCCTTCAGCCAAATCTCTGTGTTGTGGACAAAACTGTAGGCCAGACCTCCATCAATAATTAGCTTCTTAGTTATAGATGACTTTTCTTCAGCAGATAGGTGCAAAGCAAATGACAGGCAGTCTGTGACATTTGCCAATTGCTTCTCCAGATGAGTCCGTTTTCGATTTGAGTATTCAATTTTTCTGTCAAGAGCAACCACTTTAGCTGAAAGGTTTCCAACAAGCCTCAGAAGGGTTGAGGGATCTGTGTTCTCGTCCAGCCCTCCTTGCAATACTGCGCAAGCACCCTCATCCTCCCTTGCCCTCTTTGCACTCCTAATTGTTAAGACGTGACGTTGTATGTTGCGCGGCACTTTAGTTGACGCAGGTGTCAAGGTGGTGCCATTGAGGTCTCTATGAGCACCTGTCAATGGAACTTCTCCAGCATGCGCTGCTGGGGTGTTTGCCATGGAACCAGCACACAGCAGTGGAGGAGTTGCGCGTGACCCAACCAAAGGAGGCTGGTGGGGGCGAAGGACTGAGACTGCAATAGAGGATCCTGAGGAATATGAGTTGACGCGCGGGCATGGTGTCACAGGCGAAAGAGCAATCGCATTGGCAGGTGTAGAATGCAATCTGATAGGAAGTCCAAGGGCAGAAATTTTTGAAGCATTTTCAGGGGTTGCACAAGAATGCATGCTGAGGGTGCCAGACTCATGCGAATTACTGAGTGCTGAAGTGGCACACGTGCTCGATGAATATTCATCCTGATTTGTAGTAGTCAGCTGTGTTGGGCCGGCTATCTTGCTAACGTCTGAAAGTGCTTCCCGGCGTGATTCTTATTTGGGCGCGAAAATGCCAATGATTTTGCACTGTCGCGCTGACTTCATTCGAGGGACTTATTTCGACTCACTCGTCCCCAATGGGTTCATTTTGTCTTTTCTCTGCACATCCCATTGCGCCAGCTCAAATTCCGTCGACATGGGATCACTCCTGTACCGGCGCAAGAGTCGGGTAAGGCTCAGCTTGGAGTGCCAGTGGGTGATTCCGGCCTTCCGTCCTGCGACGTCAAGGTCCTTCCAGTTCGCCCCGAATCCATTCGCGTTAGTGCTAGTTTGTTGCCGCTTGTCGAGGTAAGTCACCGAGAATCGCAGCGCCGCGTCCATGGGTGGTCCCATCACTGCAATCTGTGGTGACGGCGGGGACCCACACCGACGGGTAAGGGTGGCGCCATTGAGCACAATTCCAAAGCCCAGAGACAAAATCGCCATCGATCGCTCTCACGTGGCCGATCCTGACCGTATCCGCTCCAATTGGGACGACCTGGCGAGGTGGGTGACTGGCGCCGACGACAAATCGAATTGATTACGACGCACGGCCATCGGGGCATCAGTTACTCCGGCAATACATCAATTCTCTAAACACTGCGGTCCAGACCCGATGCTCCTGAGTGCCTGGTTGGTCCAGACCGATCATCGCGAATGGCTTGAAAAGGACCTAGGTCCCGCACACCGACAAAATGATCGCTCAGACTTCGGGAGTCACGTAATTATAATTCTCTACTTGTAGAAATGCGCCTGCGTTTACAAACTACTCTCAGACTTGCTTGCAAGACGAGGAATATCTCTTCGAAGTTGACCGTGGGATAAAAGACTTTTGCCACCCACCTCCGTGCCTCCACCCATTGTCGGTCTTCGTTATCGGTCGACCATCACATCATCGTCGCCATCCCATGCTTCCAGTATTGTGTGAACAGTTTCAGGTTAATCTTGTTCCATAGGTATTGGACCTAGATGGCTCGATGGGTCCGCTGCTTCCCCCATGGCCACATCGTCGTCGTCGTCGTCTTCACCGGCGGACTATAAAGCCACCACCCCCTTGAACAGCGGCAGATGCCTCATGATGCGAGGCATTCCCGACATTCCGCTGTGATTCTTTTTCCTCCTCGGACTGGCTCCTGTCGCCCTGGGCTTCGGCTTGTCCTTGCCGCCAGATTTCTCCAAACCCATTGCTAGCGTCTGACTTTTCCGTGAACCAGGCAGAGGCTGGATCGTTTGGCGAACGTTTGCCAGACAAAGTGGTGTCGATGGAAGTGTTGGACATTGCTGGCGGGCTGCGAGTTCGGTGTTTCGATATAACTCGGGCAGCGATAACTACGAGGAGGACGATGAGGGCGAAAATAAAGGCGGGTACGGCGATATGATAAGAGGAAAATTTCGTGTTTCTATTTGGTCGAAAAAGGTTGCCAAAAGAGGGAGTCAAAAAAACAATCTTGTCCAAAATTTCTGATATCAATGGATCTTTTACCAATACAATAAATGTAGCCAAAATGGGGAGGATTAGAGGAGAAAGGTGTGGTCTGGCATTGGTACGTGGTGGCGCAGCGGGCATGTGGGCTGAGATGAAGAAAAGTGGCACAGCAAACCAACGCAAGCCCAACAAACTCCAGCGCAAAGTCTTCAAACCATCCAATCCGCAATGCAGCAGGCCGCCAGCAGCCCTCAGGAGGTGGGTATCGGGGGACCGCTGCTTTTGGTGCCATCTGTGTTGGGTGTCTGGACCCACCTTGGACTCGGCTGAAACTTTCACGCTGAATGCGAGCAGCCACAGGCATGGCAGCGTTCGGAATTTTATTGTGGAATATGTGGCGTTGGATTTAGCGCGTTCGCGCGTCCGTTAGAGTCCCCCATGATGGTGGTGTGTTTGTTGTGGTTGGCTTGCAGCGCTCAACGACGCTGGACTAAATGGAGAGGCCTCATTCCCGCCTTGCATCTGGACGTTGTTTCGAGTTCCAAAAGTGTTTCATTGCATCCGAATTAACATTTACTGCATTCTCGCAAAGGTCTCTGCAACACTCCAGATCCCGCATTCTCCTGGACCTCTGCCAACCACACCGGAACATTCTGGTTACGCGTCCGAATGGACGGATGATTCACCTCAACGTCAGCCTGATGCGGGGACTACCGCGAATCAGAGTTCCTTGAAGAGGAAGCGGGAAGATGATAACGAAGTGACATTATGTGGGCACGAAGATACCTCCAAGGTAAGAAAGGATGCTTGATTTGTGCCGAAAGAGAATTTGAGTTGACCTGAGGCTTCTCCTTAAAGGCGGACCTAAATTCTCTTTTGGCACAAATCACCGGGGCCGATCTCCGAGAAAGGACCGTCTTAGAGGGCCTTCGTGCCCAAGGAGCTTCAATTTCGGAGCTCGTTTCAAATGGGTTTCGCGCAGCAGCTCAATCGGGCGTCCGTATCCCATACGCCAAGGGACGGGTGAAATTTGTTCCCGATTCCCCTGAACGTCCCGCTATTGTCGTCGAAGAGCATGATTCTTCCGTGAGTGCCGTTGCAAGACCACACGTTTAACGTATAATTAAATACCCTGCCTCCTCGTTGAAGGTTAAGAATACCGACGACGATGCTACTCTCTACAACACTCCTACTGGAACCGACGCTGATGCTATTCTGCCAAAATTTTCTTCGAGAAGTATAGTTTCGGTGAGTCGTGAGCCAAATCGCAAGGGAGGGAAGGGTAACCGCATGGAATTGGACTGGGACTCTCCCCTTACCATCATTTTTAACGATGACCATGCGAGTACCTCGGTGGCAATGTTTGGGGGGGCTTCTGACTCGGCGTTTTTCTGGCTCGTTGCGGAAAACAGATCCTATTCTGTGTGATATTTATTTGCACGCATATGAAGCGAGTACAAGTATCTAATTTGGATCACACGCTCTTGCCCCACCCCCCTTTAGGGTACCGATGACAAAACCACTCTCCGAAGTCCTCCCACAGTTATCACAGCCGGTACAAGCGCTACCGCCATGGAAACATATATTGAGGAAGATTGTCTGAGGATGTACTTTGCCCACATTTTCACAGGAGATTGCGGTGGAGGGAAGCTTGGATTTTAATTTTCGTGAACCTAAGATGGAAGGCTCGACGGAATGGCGTTGGCACTCGTTGTGAACCAACACCATTCAAAGTTAATATAATTCGTTTGATACAAAGGAAAAGGAAAGAAATGCGAAAGCGGACTATAAACGATGTTCTTTCAGACAAGTGAGCATCTGCCTACTTTGGGTCTTTTTTCTATTTAGACCCGTATTGCATTTTAGAATTCGAAACCAGGTTGTTGATGTTCTTGAGCGCGACCTTCCCAATATTTCCATATTGCTTGGAGATGAACGTATTGCGCTGTTTGGTTATTTCAATGAGCTTTTCCTTCCATCTGCATCCTCCCATGAGATCGTTTACGTGAGACTGAAACGTGAACTTGGACGGGTCGCTGAAGTTGCCAGAAACCGTGAAGTCAGATGGGCGGATTTTGTAGGATCGAGGGAGGTAGCCGGTTTCTTACCCATAGTCGAAAAAGTCGTGATTCCGAACTGGAAGCCATATATGTAAGGTGGCAACATTTTTAATAGTTTTGCGCCATTTGATTTTGTTCACAGCCTTCATCTCGAATATTTCACAAGTGCGGCAGAAGGGAAACTTGACACTGCCGACGGACATCATCCTGCTGAAGAAAACGTAACCGGTTGGCTGTCGTTCATCTTGTCCGGGATGTGGTCTTGGGGAGACGGTGCACTTGATAAACTTAAGGTTCTCCTCGACTTTCAGAATCAGAAATTGTCGGAGAATGCTAGCGTCAAACCCGACGGACAGATAGGCAAGGTGGCTTTTAAAGAATCAAAAGGATTTCGGCGGCCAATATCAGAGAAGAAGGCCGATGAACAGAAGCTTCTGTATAAGGAGGCGCTTCCAGTGTTAATGTCCACAATTCAGAAGTGATCAAGGCCAGACGACCTTCCATTTCAAGTTAGCACACTGCAGTCATTTGGCGCGGAGTTTATAGTACATCACATTTTTGAAGCTGGCCCTGCTGATAGAAACGTTACTAAAGCGCCAGTCCTCCGTTGGAAATTCTGCCACATTAAATTTGCCAAAGACTCTCCAGTTGACATATGGATTACGATCCACTTCCTACGCTTAGCATTGCTTGCAAATATACGCCGCTTCGAAGAAGTGAACGGAGCTTAACTTCTCCGCCCGGAGTTGCAAACACAGCTGCATATAGACACTTTGGTGAGTGAGCTGAGATTTTGTGTACGTTGAGGTGTTTGCAATTCCCAATGACTCCTTTCCTAGCTCAACCACCAAACGTTATTTTCGAGTTAGGCTTTTTTAATTGCCTATGTACCAGTTTGCTAATGCACATTATTGCACGCGCATGTCGCACTCTGTAAACCGTGCCGTCCAAATTCAAACTCCCCGCGACGTCATCATTCGAGAAATCCTCTCCAAGGCAACTAAATTGCTGGAAGATGAAATCAAATCGCTGCATGCACACATTCAAGCAAAAAGCCACACCACCACAGACAAGAATTATATCTTTGACCTGGCAATCTTTGACGATGCTGAGCTGAAACACATCTACGACCTTATCACCGAAATGCTCAACGAGCGCAGCACGCGTGATACGAATCGCGTCAAGTACATTCAACGTAACATGAAGCACCACCAGCAGTACCCTCCATACAACGATGAAGTGTACATAGACGACAGTGACGCCCTGAACGATCACGAAAGTGAAGATATCGATGACGATGACGCGGCATTGGTGGACGTCGACGACACGGTGACACACTGCCGACGTCAATGAATGTCTGGAACTTTTGGCACGGCGCGCAGAAGTCTCACCAAGTTCCAGGCAAAGCGCATACCGCGCTGGGCGTACAAAACGCTGAACGAAAAGCTCACTGTGGAATTGCCGGTGAGAGTTGCTTCTCCTGCGACTCTGCTTGAACGCTCACGTTCCGATTCGGATCCCAGGCGCCTATCCTACTTTTAGCAGGGGACATTGGAGTCCCGTGTTCAACAAACATGCATTACGAAAAGTTTATCAATCGCGTATCTGGGCTTTTTGAACACATTGTTCTTGTGGCGGGGAATCACGAGTACTACAGAAGCGTCTCCATGGGCACATCAACAGCTACCTAAAATACTTGGAGTAAGCACATCCCAACGTCCACATTCTGCAAAATTCATCGTTTAATATTCCCAATACAGATTTGACCCTCTTTGGAGGCACAATGTGGTCAGACATTGACATGTCGCGCGTCCGCAAAATCAAAAACACCACAGGCGATTATACATAAATTCCAAAATTTTCACCCCATACCAGCGTTCAGCTGTACGGTGAATTTGTTGCTGCCCTCGGCGTCGCCGTTGGCACTGCAATTTTGAATGACCGGCGCCTGGTTGTGCTGACCCACCACGTTCCGTCGTTCGAGCTGATCACGCCTGTATATCGTGACGCTTTCGAAGCACGTAAACAGTGCATTTGCAAGTAATGTGGAATTGGCGGCAAATGATACGATTGTAACATGGATCTATGGGCACACACATTGTGGACTCGAAACGGGTAAATTTTACACTTACCCCTTGGGTACCCTGCAGAAAACAGAAACGCTAGTAGTGGGAAAACATGTGCTATAGATTAGGGGGTTTGAGTTATGTTTGAAAAAAATTATATTCTAGTTTGCCACTTCTACATGAAAGTCTCCATACTCGCAACCTCCATCAAAGTCCTACGCACAAGCTTGGTTCCGCTTCCAGGCAACATCAACTACATCGTCTCAGCTGCCAGTGTCAACACTCTCGCTTCAATCGCAATAAACACGTGTAATGGACATATGGGTTACCTCGGCGCAATGTCTGACGTTAACGAAATGTGCGCGTTGATGAGCGACTTTCTCTCATCAACGGCCAAACTCCTAAAGCGCATACACGATGGTATGCAGGAAATTGAGAAATGCGCAAAAAGCAAAGAAGGGGACGGGGAAGAAGAGAATGGGGAAGAAGAGGATGGGGAAGAGGACATGTACGAAGCAGAGACCAAAGCATCAAAGCAACTCAGATACGATATTCATCTCTTCTTTGATACCGTTGACTCTGAAGAATGCAGGAATTGCAGTGCGAAAAGTGCCATTGGCGATACTTCACAAGAAGTGCTTGCCTCCATTGCGCAGTACAGACGCCTTGTTCGCGTCAAGCAGAAACTTCTCACTGACGTCCCTGAATCATGCAAACGGCTCAAATGATCTTGTGAACAACAAAGTTCAGGATACGCTGTCATGTATCCGGTGTGGGGTGGAGGCGGGACATTCCACTGCAGCTCTGCCTTTGTCAAAGATTTTGACGTATGAGGAGTGCAAGGAGGTTAACAATCCGCAGATGCAGTTTGGATATGAGAGGTTGTGTTACTTCAGGGAGTTGCTGCTGAAATTGCAGGCACTGGAGTTTGTGTCTATCCAGCAGGACGTGCTGGACAGGATACTGCTGCAGCTAAAAGCAGAGAGGGTGACAAATTTGGATATATTGACCAAGAACCACTGGAAGGGGATAATGCAGAGAGCTGGCTTACCAAAATTCTATATGCACCACAAATCCATCAAGTATGCCATTGATGGCATAGCACCTCCATGCATTGATTCAGATCTCCAATTGAGGCTTGAAACCATGTTTATGGCGTACAAGAATGTTTTTGAAAAGTACAAGTGGCTTCTGGAGACGAGGCACGCAAAACATCAAGCATCCATTAATTACTTGTACACTGTTTGAAAGATGCTTAAGATTTTGGGTAGGCGTGACCTTGCAAAGACGTTCCCCTTAATGAAGAGTGTGGAAAATACACACGTATGACAGAATCAGGGAAATAATATGTGAAGAATTAAAATGGCTTTTCTATCTGGCTATCCAAATCAATTGGTACTTTGTACAATTCTAGTATGAATAAAAAGGCGCTTTGCACATCATCTGTAACTTTTGGTAACTGCTGTCCATCCAAGTATCTAGTTTTCCACTGATGTGCTACACAACCTAGGTGAGTTGCACAAGCCTGTAANCTGCAGGAACGTGTATATATGATCAGATGTACATAGCAAGACGTAATGTGCATAGAACTCACCTGCAGGAACGTGATGCCAAACTTAGGGCACGTCCTGCAGGTGTGCACATCTAAACCCGCGGCCACAGTAGTGGCACAGCAGCTAATACCCAACACTCATACTACACTATATACTCCACGTTAGCAGATGTCAGTGTGACAGGCACGTCCTGCAGGTGCACACATCTAATCTCGTGACCACAGTAGTGGCACAGCACCTAACGATATCAGTGTGTTTATTATAGAGGGGATCTCCTCTGTCCAAAGCTACTACAGTAGTGCAGTAAAGCTAGAGCAAGTCATAGACAAATTCACAAATAGTATGTGTCCAACATCTGAATTCACGCCAGGTGCCCAAAGTTCATACCCTCAGTTCATCTAAAGAACCCATTCTCTGTCCGCTCTCTGCCTCTGCAGTCTTCCTCTATCTTGGTGATTGCCTTTACTAAGAGCTCTGAGTCAAGTGAAGACATGTCCCCTGCCAATGCATTGATGACCCAGTCAATTGGGGTCTTTCCAAATCTCTTGTCATGTGGAAGTCCCACAAGAAGAGGCTGAAGTATGCCAGTGATGTCTGCACACTGGATGGCATGCTCTTGAGAGAGATTGCCTCCACACTTGGTGCACACATTGTGGTGTGCAACCACTCCAATTTGCCATCTTGTGATGGTCACCCAGTGTTCTCGGGATACTGGAGACTTTGCAGTAAGGAAGTGGTGGTGCTTCCCATCCTCCTTTACTAGCACAGAAGCTGCAATGTTACCCTCATCTTTGTCCAAGTTGATGAGTGTTGTGATCTTCCTCTTTTTCCTCTCAGGCTTGGAGAGGGGGGGAGGTGTGATTGTTGGGCTCACTCTGGTGAGTGGAGTTGTGCTATGGTTGATGAGCTTATGTTGAAGCTCTAAACACCAAGTGTTGTGGGTGAGGGCCCTCTTGGGAAGTGAGGAAGCCAGAGGTGTTTGCAGAGGGGCAGCAGCTCTGCGCCAGATATCCACACCAAGGGTAGACTGGTCAGTATTATTGTGGAAGTGGGAGGCTCCAAGGAAGTTGATTTCCCAGCACCTGTCTTTAACAAGGGGGATGACAAGGATGCAGTGAAGTGCAGCCTCACTAGTGTGGGAGGGAGCATTGAGGATGGATCTCAAAGCTATTGTCTGTGTCTTTTGGTAGACACACTGAAACTGGGAGTCTGGCTCTCAAAGCTCCATGCCATATTCAAGTACTGGGCGCACAAATGTCTTGTAGACATTTGCTGCTGCTGCTGGTGCCCATCCTGTCACATTCATTCCAACTGCCCTCAACATGTGGACCACTTTTGCTGCTTTGTTGCATCTCTCCCTGCATAGTGAAGCAAAGTCAATGCCATGTTTTGTGAAAGGGTACCCAAGGTATTTCTCCTTGGCTACACTAGGAAGGTCCTGTCCATAGAGCTGCAAAGGGACTGGACGATCTGCAACTGCCTTTGCAAAGCAAAAGCACTTTGGTGGAGAGAACTCCATCCCAGACTTTTGTGACCAGGCATCACAGACCCCAAGCATTGCTGCTAGAGCCTCATGAGTTGCTGCTACCAATGCTGTGTCATCTGCAAAGAACAAAGCCTGCAGAATTTTGCCATAGACCTTGGCCCCCCCTGGTACCAAGGCTAGCATTTCTGCCAACTCATCAATGAAGAAGTTGAACAATGCAGGGGAGAGTGAGGAACCCTGCATGAGACCCCACAAGTTATCCAAGGGGACACTCCATGCACCCAAGACTTGGAGTCTGGAGTGGCAGCCATCAAACAAGTCTTTGAACCTGTTCACAGTACCTTGTGGCATACCATATCTCTCCCTAAGTCTCCCCCAAAGTCTCTTGCGGTTGACTAGGTCATAGGCTGCTCTCATGTCAAGGAGAGCAGTTGCTGCCTTTGGATTGTTGATTAAGATCTCATGCAGCACAAGGCCTTGATGTGCTGTTCCCCTGTGGGCTCTGAACCCCCCTTGAGAGTCATGGAGCTGATTCACAAACCGATTGATGTCTTGCAACAGGAGTCTTTCATAGAGACGCTGGCCTGAGCAAGTCAAGGAAATGGGCCAATGCATTGCAATGTCAGTTGGGAGCCCTTTGCTTTTTCAATTGGGCACCACAAGTGCTTCCCTCCAGGGAGTTGGGATGCACTCTCCCTCTGCAATCAATGCCAATATTGCAGTGAGAGGCTTTAAAAGCACAACACTTCCACACGCCAAGAACTCCCCAGGCACATCATCACTCCCCCAAGCCTTCCCTTTTGGCAGTGCCTTCAGCTTCTCAGACACTGTCTTTTCATTCACCAGTTGGTCCACCATGAGCTCTGCAGCCAGCTCATGTTCCTGTCTTGTTTGCACCACTGCTCCCTCCCTTGTGGGGTCTCCACCAAATGTGGTCTTGAAGTAATCTACATACTCCTCCACTTTGCTTGGATCCAGGGCACATCCCCCACCACTTCTCCTCTTGTTAACACCTTTTACCATTCTCATAAATGCTCCTTGGTTCTGTTCCACTCCCAAGTTATCCACCACCTTCCTGAACATGTCCCCCCTTCTTTCCTTAATCTTCACCCTGTAGGCTTTTTGTGCATTAGCTAGTCTTTTCCCTTGGTTCCTCAGTGTCACTCTGCTCTTCACACCTTCCACCTCATCCTCCCACTGCTTTTTTGCCATGTTCTGGACTGCCTCCCTTCCTGCTTCCAGCTCTGCTGTCCAGAAGTCCCTTGCTGCTTGAGTGGTGTAGCTAAGTCTCCCAACTGCCCTTCCAGCTGCTCTAAATATACAATTGATAAACTGCTGCCACAAATCATCAATCTTGAGCTGCAAAATTATGGGGTCAATCCGTCCTTCAACTACCATCTGTCGCAGGTCTTTGGCTTTTTGTTCTACCTGCAGAAACTCCTGCCCTTCCCTCCCAAGCGCCTCAATATACTTTTCCACTATCTTTGGGTCTGCAAGTCTTCTGACATTCCACCTCTCAAACTCTTTTTCCTTCAGCTCTGCCTCTATACTAAATATGAGTGGGCAATGATCTGATCCTGCAAGTGTTTCTCCTGAATGGACCACAAAGTCTGCTACTTCAAAGTTTGCCACCACATTGTCTGGTATCCCCTTTCCACCCTTCACAGTTGTCCATTTACCTTGAGTTGGGTGCTGTATTTTGAGCTCTGATCCCTCCAATGCATCTCGGAACACCCTTGCTCTTGCAGTTGTTGTGTGGTCACCTGTAAGCTCTGCACATCTAGCATTCAAGTCCCCTACTATCACAACCTGCTTTGTCCCATTCCCAGAGTGTTTCTCCCCAAGTGCCATTAAATCTTCCACAATCTTGTCATTTTCTGATGGTGGTAAGTATGCTCCAATGATCACGACTTCTCCCACTCCCAGAACAACAGCCTTTTTGTTTGGCCACTGTTCAATAACTCTCACACTGTTTCTAGCTCCAGCTGTCCATGCATTCACCAAGATCCCACCTTGTGTCTTCCTCCCTCCCTCTTCCCCAACTATCCAGGTATCTGTTACATTTGCTATTGGGTGTACCTTAATGGGTATACTATCTGCATCTGCCAACCAAGTTTCAACCAGTATTGTCACATCCACACCTTCCTGCTCTGCAAACCGACACACCTCCTCTGCCTTCCCAGCCAGACCATTGCAATTGAAGAACATGAGATGCATCTATAGCCCTAAGGGCTGGTCTGCATTCTCTTCCATTACTTCATCCCCATCAACAATGGGTTGGTGCTGTTCCTGTTCAAGTCTTAGAAGTTCCTCTTCATTATCCTCTCCCCAAGTTGTGTGAGCCTTCTGTTTCCCCTTTGGGTCTGCAGGTTCTACATTACTTGGTACTGCAACTGGTGCTATTCCACAGCACCTAACACCTCACACTATATATACCATGTCAATGGATGTCACTTGAAGCTATGGTGACACGCAAGGTCCCTAATTATATATCAACAATTTAAGAAATTAGGGACCTTGCGCAGAATTTCCTTCAGCAATTTTCACTCATGTAAAAAATAGTTATTCTCCTCCATTAAAGCAGCAGCTTCATCAAGTATACTCTAAACTATTAATTAAAACATATTCGAATTTATCCTCATTCCCAAATTTCTCACCCTGCGTCTTGGCAAATTGTTTGACATCAGTGAAAAGTGCCGAATGATATTTTGCGCAAAGTCCCTATTAATACTCTATTTACCTCTCCATGTTCAAAAATTATTATTTTACTTGCACATATATTTATTTCAATTGTTCTTTCAAAGATATAAAAATTAAATTTTGGATTTTCATTTTTCAAATTCCCATAAGCAGAAATCAATGTCACAATAACAGAGTTCACAAGTTCTTGAACCTGGTTTGGAATAGGTGGGGGTATGTCTCTACAGTGGGGGTATGTCAGCCATGGGACAGTCCTGACTCTGACGTGGTCATGGTCCTTGCATAGATTCTGCAAAACCTCGAAATGCTGGCAATGCGCAGCCTTCACTTGAGTGGTCTCTTGTATAAGCAACCCTAATCTTTTGTGAGGCAGAAAAAGCTGGCTTCATCTGCTGCCATGGAGTCGTGGCATTATTTATTATTTATTTATTTCTCGTACTGTGCTTTTAGAAATTAGAAATCGTGATTCTTATACCCAAAAAGAATGGAAAGAGAATGCTGAGTGATTGAGATGGAAGGTTGGTGATTTCACAAGCGTGCTCTGGAACCGGAGGCATTAACTCAAAGAGCGATACAGCTGCTCAGTGCTCGCTGCTGGATGCAATAAGTGGCATGAAGTCTCCTTGGCTCCGTGGGAGTGACAGTGTTGATTGGGTCTGTTATCATCGACACACATCTTTCGAGGTCCATTCATTCAATTTTTGAAAAACACTACTACCAACAGAGAGAAAAGGAAATTCCAATAGAATTTTATCACACCCCGGCCCTTCACTTCAGCCCGTTCTGTCCCCCTTTGCCCGATCCCTGGCTTCCACTTCCCCCACTCCCACTCCTGTCAAATTCCCTCATCTGGCTCAAGATGGCATTCCCCGTTTGGACGTCAGCATGATGGTTTAAGACCGTAGGAGTGCATGAAGTTTGGCCAAGAACCCCAGCCGTCTTTGATCATTCGGTAGTTCGATTGGCCATTTCCGGAGGGCTGTTGCTGCGAGTATTGGTTTCCGGATTGGCTGGGTTGATTGTTGCTCATGAGGGCCGAGATTGTTGAAAGACTGCAAAAAGGAGGGGAAGCCACGGGTAGAGAGGTGCGGGAACGTGCACAGCGGAGACGGAGAATCGTGATAAGCAACGGAGTAACATGCCATCTATCAAGCCCGCTTACCTGATTCGCTGCTGTTTCGGTCGAAAGTTCAAAAAGCGAAGACGGATGACCGCAGTGAAGCCGCATTGAAGTAAGTTACTCCAGCACCTGAGCATTAGCGGTTAATTTATTTGCTTAAAAAAAAGAACAATTGTCGTGAAGAGTGCTGGTACATAGACGGGGACCCAATTCGCCAAAATGGGATTTTTGGTGATCTATTTCGCCAAACAAATTTTCTCGCTCGCCCAATTCAACATATGTACTCATACGCCACTTCAAAAGTTGGAGACATGAGGAACCAAGTGAGTCGTGGCCACGTCCGCAGGGACCTCCCTGTTCTCGACATTATAACACAACCGCCAGTTCCAGACGCTGCAGGAACCCGTGCAGAACGCATTTGCTCTGTCCGGAGAGGCCCTGGCGCATTTGAATCTGTCGGGCCAGTTGCGATGCGAAAGATTGTGTTGGAACCAAAGCGGAGGACGAGCGGAGGAGCAGGCTCTCCTTTGTGACTTGTCCAGCCCTACAGAAGCTACAAACGATCGTAAAACGCTGGAACGCTCCCAATCGCCCACGATGCAACCTCGGTTTCGCGCGCAGATTCGCTGTGCCGCTCCCGCAACTTCTTGGGACCGGCGGTTTTCCAAACCATCGTGAACCCCGATTTGCACCTCTCCCAATTTCATTCATAGCTCCGCCGGATGAACAATGCCCAGGCAGGTACGGCGGGCCTGTGTCAGGACTCATAGGGCACAGTGTCGGACCGTCCACGCTTTCACTTTTCCGGACGCTCGTCCGCGTTTGCACCAAATGGCTTCGGAAAAGCCTCGAAAGTGCATACCCGTCCCAACGCCGGAGCCCTCGTGGCATGAACCCAGTTAGATGAAAGTCGGGGCGCATGCGACGAGCTCGGTGAGTGGACGGGCGCGCGACCGGTATGAAATTTACCAGACCCCTAACTTACTTGGCTTTGTCAACCGTTGTCGTTTATCACGGTACCCCCCCATGCCGTGTTTAAGAGCGCCTTAGCATTCGGCCTTCTTGGTTTCGCGACGCAGGTCACAATGATTGGCATGTACAGCGCCGGGCTCATTGGTGCGTCGAGCTGCTCGGCTCTGTATGACAGCAGACAGGTTTCTGAAACTGCACTGTTCTCTCTCATGTCTGTAGAACCCTCGAGTGCCGCACTTGTATTCATCTTTCATATCGTCACGGGGGTAATCCAGCTCGTTCTGGCAGGGACATGGCGGGCCGGGAAAGTGAGTCGCCCCGCCCCACCAGTTGCATTCCCCGTCACACACCGACCCGCGTGCACATAACCCCCCCCTATCGACACTTCACCACTCACCAGAACGATCTCGTCGGCGCAACCTCAATGATAACGTTCGGGGCATACGCCACAAGCGTGGGCATGTTCCAGCTTCTTGTGTTGAGCGGCGTAATTCATCTCGGTATGTCACTGCGCAACATCGCGACGCTTTATTTGGGGTCACTCTCCTCAATGGCCATCTCCGTTGCAAAATTTCCGCTTTCCAGGCGGCCCCATCAAGAACGGTGTCACGCTCTTGTACGCGCTGTACGCCTCCATCACGCTCATGTTTGCTGTCGCCGCGCTCAAGACGAACGCCGCAAACGTCGTCAGCTTTGTTGGGGAGGCTCTCATGTTTGCATTGTTTGTGAGTGGACACTGGGGTGAAGCTGACTGGCGAAACGTCGAACCCGTAGCTCATGACGATAAATGGTTGCCGCCAGGCATCAGGGTCGTATATGGAAAGCAATTCAATCAACGTAGTTGCTGGATGGGTCGCAATCTTTACGGGAATTTCTGTGAGTTTAGGACTTGCCCTGTGCTCCCTGTGGTGTCGTAGTGGATCAGTGTTGACATGCATAATTACCGTGACGATTCAATCCAGGGGCCTCAAACAGAGGCGGCGATTCTCAACCTGAACGGGGTTCGTCTGAAACGTTCCAATTTATATATCCTTTTGATAATGTGCATTCTTGCAGTTAGATTTGCTTTGTTAGATTGGGGGCATACCATACATCTCAGTTCATTTTGCTACGAAATATGTTTTCGCTCTTGTCTAATGCTTCATTACAAGTGAGAACTACAGTCATGCTGCATGTGAAAGGTTTACTAGCCCCCCCAAACAAAACCAACAAAAAAGGGGAAAAGGGAAAAAAAAAGAGGCGATCAACAGTAGGTTTCCGACTCAAAGTGATACGCAGTCACCCTGATCTCCTCCAACACGACGCATCGTACGCCCGCGTCGGTAAGGTCCTTCTTGAGCTTTTCCATCTCTCTCTTGTATTCCTCCACGTCGTCCCCGGGAGCAACCCGGGCGACAACCAACTTCAACTTCCCGTCCATGCCACGTACGAGCCGGCATAGAGCGCGACGCACATGCTCCCAGTTCCAGTTGTTGAACTTCATTGAGCCGAATACCAGTTCAAGTGCCCCCAGGTTGGGAAACCCTCGCGGAGCCAGAATGCACAGCTCTTTGAGACTCTCCACACTGCCTTGAAACCATACCAGGCCGAGCTTGCGCAAGTGGGCAAGCACCAGAGGCCGACCGCCCGGGTTCTGCGCCGCGGCGTTGCTGTGTTTCAGAACAGCCCAGCCTCTCTGAGATGGTGTCAGGTAGCCCAACTTCTCGACACAGGGCAGGTTACGGAGCGTCACGGCCACTTCAGGCTCAGATGCTGCACAGTATACCCGTACGTGGGGTATAGGAGATGACCAGACGCCGACGCTCCTTCTACCGAAGTGCGACAGTACTGTGACAGCCTTCGGAAAGTGCTCCAGTATCCGATCCTTGCGGTTCATCCAATGATAATCGCCCAATTCAATCGCCCCCACCTCTTCGCCATTGTTCTCCCGCTGGTCCACTGGATCGGGGTCTGGATATGGGTCAAGCCCTCTCGCCTCCCTGGGGCGCGATATTCCAAATCTCACCCGAAGAGGCCGGAACGAACCAATCAATAGCCACCACGAATTTCGAATGGACAGGTAACCTCGACTCTCGCCTGTCTCAAGGGCGCCGGTGAACTCCAGGAGGTTCCTCATGTGAAGCTTATCTGCAGAAACTCCGTACTGTCCACGCGCGTCTGCCATTGCATCGCGTAGTGCTTTGTCCCATCTTCCTTCGTGAGCATCTATCCAGTCCGGCCCCACTACTGCTTTGCTTTTTGCGCCCAGCCTTGCCCCTTTGTTCCCGAGAATCGGCGCGAAGCGGTCCAGAAGCGCGCACGGGCCTCAGCAATGCTCCTCCTGCGCGAGCGCCGTTGCGCGGGCAACGGCAGTGGGCTCTCCCATCTGGTTCGTGTCTGGTACGACGTGGAATTGAGGGGGGGATGGGATGGAAACAGGGTTCACTGAGACTTCGACGTTAACACCGATGAAGCAGCCTAGCGTGCGGAGAGAGAAGAGCCGGCAGTTGGGGTCGCGATGCGCGTGAGAACGAGAATCATGGTTGGAATTTTCCTTTTGTTCTAAGCGCAACTCACGTGATAGAGCCATTTTCGCCGCAGCGCGCATCGGCTTTGAGACTCGCGACAGGATCAAACGAGCCGTCCTTGGATCCGTCCATTCTACGACTTGCATCAGAAGTAAGTTCCAAAGGGAGAACGTCCAACCCGCGGCCTCCAGTCGGCGTCTCGGCAGCAGCTGATTGAGCGGCGTCGCTTGCTTTCGCTCGCTTGATGCGCTGGTTGCGTGGTGCCATTGTGATGTTCGCGAAAGAGGAGAAAGGGTGGAGAGTGACTTCACTGCGGTCAAACCTTCGCAAAAATATTTCACTTCTCCCTTCTTTCTTTTTTTTTTTTTTCGGCACGTAATGTTGCTATTATCGGATCTACAATTACAAAGTATTTTTACGTCGACTATGTGCACATTATTCGATATACATACGTATGCAAGCAACCACTCGCATTCTTCCGGCTCACCCCAGGCAGACACAGACCATCTTCCCACCAACCATCTCTCCCCGTTCACTTCTGGTAGCCAATCACAAGCACCGACAAGTATCCGCCGACAAGGAGTATAAATGTCACAACCACAAAGAACGACGACACACATACGGGTGATGGTGCCAATTCCTCATCCGCCCAGCCATTGGGGATGTCCTCGACAACGCCACTGGTGGGCAACGAGGAGTTCGTTGGCACCCTCGTGATGCCACTTGAACCTTCTGCCGCCCCTCTTCGCCAGTCTGAGTAGTCAACGTGCTGCTCCCCCGCGAGGAGCCGCTCTGTCGCGTCCCCTTCCTCCTCGTCGATAGGGTGAGCAAACATCTCCTTGGAGCCGGATTCCCGGCGTTCCACGAGGTATCGGGGTCCACGCTCCAGAATGCAACCGTACGACCTGTCGGCAATCCATAGAGCAAGGCTCACAAGTCCTGCCACAACACTGAGCCCGGCGAGAAACCGGATCACAGGTACATAGGAATCGCGCAGCTGGCCGCCGGCAGTGTCCTGCAGCTTTCCCAAGACAGGGTCAAAGATGGTTGCACCGAGGTTGAGGTAGCACTGAAAAGGGAATACAGTGGGTGGGTAAACAACATACCGCCACAAGAGGTGACTAGGTACATACCTTGTAAATCCCCAGTGCTGTACCTAACGACGACTCCGCAACCACAAGCGGAATGCTACTGAGCAGGGCAATGGGAACAACCGTGTATCCCAATCCGAACAGCGACATGCCGGCCATGTCCCATTCCTGCGTCCATCCTGCGCCAATAATCAGGATACCTACACAAAGGAAGCCCGCGCCGGCAATCATCCACGTCACGCGGCGATTGAACCGGTCCATAATGTGTCCCGAGATGGGCGACAGGAGGAACGGAATGAAGAACATGATCGACGCGACCCAACCCGCTGTTCCCGAGGAGCTATTGGGAAGAGCAGACGGTGCGTCCGAAGTTCCGCTGTGTGAGGAAACTTGCAACCACGTGAAACGAGGTCAGGGAACAAGTGGTGTGCGGCGCTCCTACAATCGAAACTCACTGAGCTCGGTCGCGGTGTGGCCAAACGGAATGAGTATTCCGTGGAAGAAGAAGGTCGCGACGACTGTCAACCAAAAGAGAAGCGGGAGGCGAAGGACATCCCGCGTTTGGAACTTCTTGCCCTCCGGGGGCCGCTCCAGCATCTCGTGCCCAACGGTTGCGACGAACAAGAGGTTGATGAGCCAGCTGAAGGCGCATACACCAAAGCTGACCTGGAATGTTGGAGAAGGGAAGTGTTATGGATGAGTGAGCACTGAGAAAGGACCGACAACAGTGAGCGACTCACCCAGAACGCGATTCCGTAGAAGCCCCAAGCTTCTGCAAGCGGTATGGCGGTGCCGAGCGCAAGGACTCCGCTCAGTCTTGAAACCGCAATTTGCACACCAAGTGCCACGCCGACACCAATAACGTTGTTATCCCGCCCGAAAATCCTCGCAATAATGGACTGCTGTACAATAGTGACGCTGCTGGCGCCGCAAGCCAGTACGACCCGGCCAATCAACATGAACGTGAAGGGCGATACTATGGCGTCCTTGGACAGGTACGGCGCGAGAGCGAAGAACAGCTCCCCAACGGTGATGAGTGTAGTAGACGTGAGCGATGCTGTTGTGGTGGACATTCGGTCGACCCACTGAAGAGGTTGTGGAAGGACGGAGCAAATTGGTTCCGGTTTGGCGACGACGCCAGAGAACAGGACCCACCATCCCAATCATTATCGGTAGCGTCGTCCCGACAAGTGTGTACGTCGCATTGAGCACATGGAACTGGGCATTTGTGATTCCCAGCTCGCGCTTAAGCGTCGACTTAAGGGACGACAACTAGATGTGCAGAAGAAAGTTGTCGTTCCGTCGTTTACGAGAGCACCAATGGTGAGATGGTAGCATCAAGATTGGTTCGGAGTCAGGCAGGAGTTTTAGATGGACGGCAGCGTTTGAAAAAACGGGAGTCGTTTTTCGGGGGAAGCCCAGCTCAGTCAGAAAGCGACGCAGACTCATCAAGCGACGATGGACGTACGATGTTTGCAGCAACATGTGACCCTAGTGCCAGAAAAGCAATGCAGAGGAGGGCAAATGCCCTCGTGGAGAGGGGGATTGAGCGGTCCGTTGTTGGGGTTGACGTGTCGATAGTCAGGGAAGATTGCGTGCGAGAGTTTCGCAGAGAGCGTCGGATGGACGAAGCAGAAGAGAGTGACAGGCGCCGCGTTGTAGGGGAGGGGGGGATTTCGGGTTCCATTTTATTGGTTCGGTACGGGGCTTCCTTGCCCAAATTTGATCACTCAGTCAGGGCCAAGAAGATCTTCCGAACTCCGAGTAAGATCGATTGGACGGCCAACCCTTCGCCCTTCATCCTTCCTATTCTTTCCTTTCAAAGTTTTGATAGTTTTATCTTTTCACTACGATATAAACAAATGTAAATGACGGTTCTAGTCTTCCACACCCACACCGCGCCTGGTTGGAACTTTGACTCTCTCCTTTCCGCGGTTCTTTTTGCGACGTTTTTCCAAGTACCGGTCCACCTTTTTGGAGACAGCATCGTTGGAAGCTCCAGAGGATCCACCGGGGGCAGCTCCAGAGAGCGACTTGAACTTTTCGACGGCTTCGATTCGCTTGAGGTCGGCTGCATTGGTTGCGAATTGATTCGGAACTAAGACCCCATGGCCAAATGAAAACTGTACACTTCAACTTACATTTCTTGAGGAAGAATGGCTTTCCACCCTTTTTGACCCGATCCTCTTGCTTCTTGCGCCATTCGCGCCGAATATCCTCTCTGCGTCGCTGAGCTTCCAGGGCGCGGGAGCGGTTTTCCTAAAGTTGGTTTCACAGTCAACCAAAGTCTTGGCGAAAGACAAATATATCCCGGCTGCTGTCCACTCACCAAGCTCTCCACCGCCCGCTTCAACTTGTCCTTCTCTTCGCCCTTGGCCTTACTTGCCGCCTTCTTCAGCTGCGCGAGCTCCCCTTTGCGGGCTTCCTCCACAAATGCGTATGATTTCCGTACCATGTCCATGTGAAGGGTACCCGTGTGAGGAGAAAAGCGTGGGTCGAGGGGTTTCTAGGGAGATATGTGGGAAAGTCCACGGTCAGAGTTGCAACGGTTGTGATAGGTCAACCATCAACCTACGGGCCCAACAACGGGGACTACCTTGCGCATACGAGATACAGGGCGGTTGGAGGGTAGCTCAGCAGGCCTATAGTTTAATATTCGAAGATGTGGGGAAGGATTAGGTCAAACTTTGAACTTTGAACTGCTTCCTGCCGTGCGCCATATCCCCCCCACCGAATTCCGACTTCAACGAGCTTTTGGGGGTAACTGTCACTGAGCAATTGGCTGTCCTACCGCTCCCATCTCCATCTGCGGACATAACACTCGTCTTCACACTCACTGATTCTTCCCTTTCTTTTCCTTCGTGTGCAGAGCCGCATCCTTTGTACTTTTGCCACTATTTCCTTTTGATTTTGTTTCCGAGCTCTTATCCCGCCTGCTACGTTCATCCACGCCAAGGTCCCCAGGAACGGACCCACTGGATCCGCGAGTTGATGCCTTGCTATAACGGCCCTGGGCCAGCTTGGATTGAACCTTCACAAGAGTGCCGAAAGGGACCGAGGAAAGCTCTGATGGATGCGGTGAGACGATATCGAGCTAGAAGCTACTGCGACTCGAGCTTACCTTGCTTCAAAACGGCTTCAACCTCACTATCTCCATCATCATCATCCGACCCACTGTCTTGCTCGTCACTGTACTCGTCCTCTGGTATTCCACGCTGAGAGCCCTCGTCAATGTCCGAATCGGAAGTGTTAACGGACCCATCGTCCCCCGATGCTTCATCATCCTCTCCCCCGTCGTCACTGTCCAATTCGCTTTCCTCTCCATCTTCGTCGCCCCCATCCTCCAAACCGTCGTCCAGATCCTCCTCATCCTCTTCATTCTCATCCTCCACTTCTTCAAACCTCCGCTTTGCCTCCCCACGATGCCCTTTGAGATGACCCGCAGTGTGTTTCCCTATTCCATTTTTTCGATTATCGAATGCGTCGGAGTGACCAGGTCGTGATTGTGGGCGCTGTGGACCAAGTGAACCAGAAAGTGATCGATTGCCAGTCGGTTTTCCGGTGATCGAAGGAGCTCCAGTGTGAGATTGCTTTCGCTGATGTTGCACGGTGAACGACGACTCGCTGGTTTTTCTCCGCTTTGCTGGGTTGCTGTTGGATGGAAATGGGGGCATTTTTTTCTGTTTCATTCTTGAGAGCTTCATTCGAGCTCCTTTGGCAACGAGACCTTCGCCCAAAACCACCCCACGTTTCATATTCATATTCTTTTCTCTTAGCGATTTACCACTTTCGCGAACAGATTCACACCCACAGAATCTCACTCAAATCATGTCACGTTGTTATCGCCATGAAGCGCTTGTCATGAAGGTGAATAGTAGTGACAAAGGAGAAGCAGTCTATGTAACTGATACGTTTGATCTTTCTGGGTGCTTGCAACTCTTGGACTTGGGTTCATACACGCCGCCGCTCTACTATTCTGCTCTTGGTGACATGGAGAACTCCTCTGGGTCGCTGCTGTAGGGGGCAAGTTCGGCAATGCGAATGCAGAAATATTTGCGGGGTCTGCCGATCCATAATATATTCGCTTATTGGCATCACTTCCCAGAAAGGTCTGATGAAGCTACCTGGCGTCAGTTCGCAGGGTAAATGTATATAATACGTCTGGTCCCGTTAACTTCCCGTTGTCACATTGCCACGGCCCATTTGCCGGATGACACAGAATGGCGGGTCCAATGAAGTCCCGGAGCTTCCCGCACTTCTATACACTACTGTCCTCCCAACCCCCATCCAACTCCAGCAATGCCAAGAAGACGCGCTATCATTGTCGGTGCAGGTATCGGCGGAATCGCAAGTGCAATCGCCCTCCGCCGCGACGGCTGGGAGGTAGTCATCCTGGAAGCAGCCCCCGCCATCGCCGAGGTCGGTGCGGGTATCCAAATTCCACCCAACGCGGCCAAAGTTGTCATCAGCTGGGGATTGAAGAGCAAGATTGACGCTGTGGGATGTCGGTGAGTGAAGAGAATGGCGTGTTTTTGGAGTGATGTCAATGGGAGACACAGTATGTTCCATTAGCCCGCAATACTCTCGAGTAT
Organism: Gonapodya prolifera JEL478; assembly: GCA_001574975.1. Lineage (NCBI taxonomy): Eukaryota > Fungi > Monoblepharomycota > Monoblepharidomycetes > Monoblepharidales > Gonapodyaceae > Gonapodya > Gonapodya prolifera. The sequence continues at coordinate 75,433 of KQ965745.1, read as the reverse complement.
GGAGATACAACAACTTGGCTCCCCTCGCGAAATGGCCATTCAGCGCAGAAGAAGTTTTTGGGTGAGTTATGTTTCGGTGCCTACCATCCAACTCTGCCCGATCTCATTTTCAACAAACGAACAGAGTACCTTATTGGCACATCCACCGCGCGGACTACCACAAACTCCTCTACGATGAAGCTGTTGCTCCAACCCTCGCTGCTCCCGCTGCCGATCCAGGCCCCCCTGTGCAGATGCTTGTCAACGCCAATGTCACAGAGGCAAACTGTGACACGGCCACCGTGAAGACGGCCGATGGACGAACTTTCTCTGGTGATGTCCTGATCGGAGCGGACGGGGTCAAGAGTATTCTCAAGGGCTTCGTGACGGGAGAGCCGGATCCTGCCAAGCCCACCGGGGACCAGGCGTATCGCTTTTTGATTCCAATGGAGCGTATAAAGAAGCACCCAGATTTGGAGTTTGCCACAGTGTATGTGTATTTTTTATTCGGGAAAGCTTAAAATCGCCGGTACTGACGGAACCTTCAAACATCAGGGCACAGATGAATGTTCACGCGGGACCTACTGCCCACATTGTGCACGTATGTATATAAGCACTTCCATATTACTCGGATGGAATCTCACGATGCTATTTCGGAAGTACCCTGTCAGCAACTTCAAATATGTAAATGTTGTGGCTTGCTGTCTTGATGATCAAACAACCATAGAGAGCTGGGATTCCCAAGGAAGCCAAGCTGACCTCCTCCGATTATTCCAAGGCTGGAGGTGCGTTACCCGCCTTGTTTTGTTCACTCCTCGTGATTCTCAACAGTTGCCCAAAGCCCTCAAATCTTGAAGCTCATGTCGCTCTCCGACACCTACCTCAAATGGCGCCTCATCAAGCGCACCGAGCTCTCCACCTGGACCCGTGGCAAAACGACCCTCCTCGGGGATGCCTGCCATGCCACACTTCCATATGTTGCTCAAGGTGCCGCCCAGGCCGTCGAAGACGCAGCTGCGCTAGCGATTGCGCTGAAACCAACGGAGCTCCCTGTTAATGAAGCCCTGCGGGCGTACGAGGCAGTACGGAAACCTCGCACATCAAAGGTTGTCAGTGGCGGTGACGGCGCACGTGTCACGTGGCATCGTCCCGATGGACCGGAGCAGATGGTGAGAGACGATGAGTGGAAAAAGGATTGGGACAAGGCGTCAAGGTGAGATGCCTCGAACGTAACCTGCCACCAACGAGTGGAGATCGCTTATAATATCCGTTTCTGGAATAGTGTTTTCTCTCCTCACTGGTACTACGAGGCTCAAGGTGAAATGCAGAAGTACATTGACGAGCTCTTGGCCTCCAAAAAGGGATCGAAAAGTGCGAAGCTATGATTACTTGCTGTCGAAGCATGTTTGTAACTGTGATGGTAGTTTTTGTAACCCTGAAGAAAGTATATACAGTTAAGAATTCCGTGACCATTTGTTGTTTGGAGTTCAACCTGCTCTCAGTCCTGAGGCCTCCCAATTCGGAAGATCGATCTCCTGTCTATCGGTGATCGCTTCTAAATTCATGTCGGGCATTATTCCGGGAGCATTTCCTGCCGAGTTTCTCCCCAGGGCGGCTTTCCCCTCGGTTTTCGAAGCTGATTCGTTTGGGTTCGTCGGCATGTCTGCAGAGAACAGCCCTGGAAAGGGAAAACAATACGAAGATACGAAAGAGGATGACAGTTATGCGGGATCACGACTGGACTTTTTGACCCTACTTCCGGCGGAAGTGTCAATACACATCCCGCTCTTACTCGTTCCCGCTGATCTCGAAAACTTCCGAAACGCAACTCTTGCGTCGGCTGCACCTTCATCTGCACCATCAAGGAATGCGGACACACCAACTCGTCCGGGTCTCTTTCCTTATGGACGATCATGGTTTATACCGTCCCACCCTTCGGTTTCGCAGGCGACCATTGCGGCAGAGGCGGCATGCAGAACGCTATGCACGATGGCGCAGGTTTCAAAAGCGTGGAATTTAGTGGCGAACGACCCAAGGGTTTGGAAGAGTCTCTAGTGAGTGTTCGGTGGACTGGCAAACCAAGGCGTCCAAAGAGAAGGCGTTGGGCGTATAGAAGCTGCGTTACGCAGTCTGGATTGCGGAGGAGCGACCACTCTAGAGCACGAGTTTGGCCAACACCAATGTGTAACCTGCATCAACTTATTTGTTTCATCGCTTGCCCCAGCCGGCTTCTCCTCTCGGATAAACACAAATCCTCCACTCCTCCGTCGGCCCACCCTCATCACCTCTGCAACTTCACCATGCTCTCCGCGTTGCCTTCGCCATCTCCCCTATCGTTCAACTACCCGTCCATCCCGACTCCGACGTTGAATCACGTACTTTTCTCTCTCTCCCCCTCCGACATCTGTTCTATCCTACGGGAGCGCGTTTTTCGCGGTCTTTGGAAACCAAGTGACCTCGACGCACCATACGGCGGCTTGCCACCAGCGAGAGGCTCCGATCGATGGAAGTGGAAGAATAAAATTGTCCGCGGTGTCAGAAAGATGGTGTTAGAAAGGGTGGTGAAGGCGGGGAGGTTGGGGGACGGTGAGCAATTTCAAATTGGTCTCTGATTGATGAAATGTGTTCTATTTATCCGTCAACCCTCTAGAGTCACTCCCCCTTCTTCATCTACTTCTCCACGCAACGTATCCCACTTACTTCGCCCCCCTCATTCCCGAAGATCTCATTTTCAGAAATAAGTGGAAATGGAGTTATGCTGTTGCTCGTGTGGACGCGGGACGAACGTTCGTTACCATGGATGAATTGACTCGAATGACGTGGACCGTTCGCTTCGCCAATCCTTCGTGGATGCTAGGCTGGGACGATTTCGGAACAGGGACTGAAAGAAGAGTAAGGGCGAGGCACTTGAGGTGGGTGATGTCGGCAATGTTGAGACAGAATAGAGAAGTTGGAAGTCTGATTGAAATAATCATCAACTCATTCTTCCGTGCAGGGATGGTCACCTCATTTGGGAGAACGAAGTGGTTCTCTCGTGGCGATTCCTCGGTGATTCGGAAGGACCTCAGCCCATGTTGTCCACCGCTGCCATCTCCACATCTCCCGCTCCACCGAGTCCTCCTCCTCCATACGCTGACGCCAATCGTCTCCCCTTCCCTACGCCCTTACCTGACACTCTGACACCACTTCCCATTCCATTGAGCACGAATGTTGTGGCAAGGGACAATCTACAGGCTCAAAGGATCCAATGGCACGTGTGGGGTCGGGAGAGGTTTGTAAGGGTGAGTGTTTTTCTGCTTACTTGTGGCAAGAATATAGCCTGAATTTAAGCGTCGCCGAAAGGTGGAGGGATATCCGGCCAAGACCGCAGCGAGGACAGCGCACTGGGGATGGATATTGTTCAATAGGAACGTCGGTGAGGTTGGGTCTTTGCTGCCAAGTACAACAAATACCATATTTCCTTTCACCTAGCGTATGAGCCCCAATCTGTTTCTGACCCGCAACCGCTTCCTAAAAAGCGATCTGCTCATAAAGATAAGGGCAAGAACAGGGCGTCAGAACCCTCTACACATCAAGACGAGGACGATCTTGAACGGAAGCGAGGACGAAAACGGTACACGTACTCTTACGAAAAGGAAATGGAAGAGTCCGATTATGGGTCTTCCGAAGATGAAGACGATGATGGCCGAGGACCTGGAGCTGGCGGTGTGAAAGTTGATCAACGTCAGCCAAACGACGCTGCGTTGGACTTAAATGACATGGATGAAAGTGATGATGATGACGACGAAGATGACGGTTTTGATTGGGAACGCGAGGTCGAAGTTGGTGCACACAGGAGGGCTGTCGCCCTCGCTGCGGCAGCAGCTGCAGCTGCATATAACGATGGTGGTGAGAACGAAGAGGAGGATAATGGAGAAGAGGAGGAAGATGAAGGGGATGAAGACATGGAAGACGGCGATGATGGGTCAGATAAAAATAGCGGAAGTGGGTCAGCTGGAAGCGGTGGTGGAAGCGGCCAATTCAGCATGCTGGAATTTGTTCCAGGACAAGGATTAGTTATACATGTGCGAAGGGTTTGAATTGTTTCGTCGTTTGCTATCATACGCTATCATAGCTAGTCTTAACATGTTTGCATACTTGGCTAAAAAGGCTCGTTCCTCGTCGATTCTATGCTCGTACCACGTCCATGTCTCATTCTTGCTTTTCTTTTTCCATGGACTTGTCGTTGTACTAACGAAATCGATGGGTTTTGGGATATCCCATTTGCCGCTCAAAACCGCCCTCCGCTATTCTTGTCTTCGCGATGCCACCTTTAGATCGGGATCCCGAACAATGCACGAGTTCTTTCACTGGCGTGGGACAACCAATGGGGTTACATTGCGTGTGGGGGCGACGCCGGGCTGCTCAAGGTGCTCAAGCTTGAAACGGCAGGTGCCCAAGCGAACGCCCAATCTTCCACAGCCACACAAGAGTCTATAGCATCGAATGAAAAGGCGGCTGGGTCATCAGAAAAGCTTGCAGGGGACTTGCAGTCCGGGTCAGCTTCTTCATCTTCTCTATCAATGAACCAGACACTTTCGGGTCACAGTAACCATGTCACACTGATTCGGTGGAACGCAGCGTTTACGAAGCTGACTACTGCAGACGCCTCTGGGCTCATCATTGTCTGGATTATGTACAAAGGTGCTTGGTACGAAGAAATGGTCAATAACCGAGGGAAGTCCACAGTTGCGGACATGCGCTGGGATCCTGAAGGGAAAAGAATCTGCATAGCCTACAGGGATGGTACAGTTATCGCAGGCTCCGTTGACGGTGCTCGTTTATGGAGCAAGAACCTCTCCGGCACCCCAGTGAGCCTTGCGTGGTCCCCCGATGGTACACTCCTACTTTTCGCCATGGAATCGGGCGAAATACAGGTGTGGGACTATAATGGGGGGGTCACTGGCACGGTGGAGGCAATTGCCAAACCAACAACCGCTTCAACCACCTCACCAATCTCATGTATGGAGTGGCACCCTTGCTCCTCTCCATCACATCAGTTAGCGACACCGAATCCCTCTCTCGCTATTGCTCTTTCTTCGGGCACGATCCTTCTGTTTACATCCAACCGTGACCTCACACCTCTCAGCGTCTCCACCCCGCTCGCATCCCCGATTCTATCTTGGAACTCAACAGGCACTATCCTTGCTGCAGCGGGACTCCCAGCCCCCGTGCAGTCCGGCTCCTCCTCTCCGCAAGACAAATCAGTGCCACACCTGCTCCTTCTCTCTCCTCAAGGAGTGTTGCTTCGCCACCTCCGCATCCCCGGCAAAATCATCACAAGCCTTGCCTGGGATGCGTCTACAGGGGACATGCGCCTCGCCGTCGGGGTCGACGGGGCAGTTTACTTTGTTAATGTCAGATACGACAAGTGGGACATATGGGGCTGGTGCGAGGACACAGATCCAAGGCGGGGGGCTGCCGGTAGAACGGGAGTTGGGGGTGGTAGTGTGGTGTATTCGTGGAAGAGAGGAGAGCAAAAGCTCAAGATTCGCCCGAGTGATGACAATGAAGGATGGGGAGTGGGATGGTGGAACATTGAAACGGGCGCCAGAGTAGTCAAGTGAGCCCCTTGCCTTCACACAGTTCGCTATCAAGACTGATCCTTAACATCTTGCCCAAGGTCCGTCCGCCACCTTCTTTTAGTACGAACCCATCCTTCCGCAGTTCTCATCGTCCACACATCAACCTCAACTTCCCCTCTCACTTTGTCACTCTCCGAGCCACCACCAAGTCCATCTTCGCCATCTCTGCAAATCACTGCTACCATTACCTCCCCAGCTGGGACAACTATTGCCACCGTGCAACTTGCATCAGCAGAATTTGCTCCCACCGCGGCCGCCGTCACATCAACTCACGTACACATTGGGGGTGGTGCGTGGGTTGCGTCATGGGAATATAACAAGCCAAAAGCGACTGGAGGCACGACGGGAGGTGGAAAGATGGCTTCGGTAATTGCCAAGATTGCAGCTTTGGATGCTGCGAGAAAGGGGAGCATCGCACCGAGCCTCGCGGGAACTGTGGAAGGGGTTCGATGGTGGACTGTGGGTGAGGGTAGAGAAAAGGCCTGGACGGTGGGGGCTGGTTTAGGTGGATGGAATCCAGAGATGTGAGAAATGAAATTTACTGACACTGCACGCAAAAAATTAACGACTCTTGTCTCGATAGCACAACCGATGATCCTATCGTGTCCATTACAGCCTCAGAATCTACCCTGGTCGTAGCTCGTACCTCAGGAACGTTGTTTCAGTTCTCGCTACCAAGCATCACGCTGCAACACATTTACACGACCGGTCTCACGATCCTTCATGTTGCGATAAACTTGACCGGCAGCATGTCTGCGATCCTTGACACGGCGAATGTGTGCAGGGTCGTACAGCTGTCGCCAAACAGCACAGCGCCTTCTTGGAACGGGAAGACTGGTGCATCAACCTCCAACGTACTCGTGCCAGTACCTGCCGCCGTTCTCCCCATCGCGCAGAAGGATGTCATGTCCCTTGTATGGTCCTCCGACATGGCGTCCCCAGAGCTTCTCGCTGTTGCGGACAAGTCGAGGCTTTTAGTATTCTCTGGACCTCAAATGAAAAGTGAAGAACCGACTCCTTTCACTGGCTGGCTTCTTGGGTTTAGGGGCCTTGAAGTCATCGGTGTTGTCGGCCTCGAGCAAGTTGCAAGAGATCCTGATGATGGCTGGGATAAGTCTGTACTGGGGTGGAGGGAGACAGAGGCAGTCCGGAAAGTAAAAGGTGATGGACGGTTTGCATTCTTTAATTTGTTGCTGCATACGTAACGCACCGCGAATCCAGAACTGATTTCATCAGATAGCGTAACTGAGGTGCTCAAGTTTGTCGAAGCAAACCCTCACCCGCGGCTGTGGCGGCTTGTTGCAGACACAGCTCTTGACTCGCTTGATCTGCAGATGGCGATGAGGGCTTTCGTGAACTGCAAAGATTGGGGTGGAATTACGCTCGTCAAGAGGGTAAAGAAGCTTGACGTGAGTAAACTCCCCGACATGGTATAAGACACGTGATGCTGACCATAGACTACTCTCGCAGGACAAGCGCAAGCAGCAGGCTGAAATCGCGACATACTACGGCAACTTCCAAATCGCCGAGTCCATCTACCTGTCCATGGACCGACCTGATCTTGCCTTTGATATGCACGTCGAGGTCGGCAACTACTCCCAGGCGTTGAAACTCCTGCATCCGCCAGACGCGGGGACCAAAGACGCTGCCATGGCCGGCAGAGGAGCAGGAGCGACGTCGCCCAAGCGCCCGACGGGGCACACAATCCCTGTCTCGGATAAGCAAATGATAGACCTGTACGAGCTCATGGGCGATCAGTGCCGCGATGCGGGGAAGTGGGAGGAGGCTCTTGCGTGGTACAAGCGCTCCAATAATGCGGCGCGGATGGTGGAGTGCTTGTATATGACGGAGGATTGGGACGGGCTGACGAAGATGGTCGAGGTTGTGGAAGATGGGGAAGTGCTCAAAGTATGTAGCACGATTTTGTTGTGGGGTTTTGGTGGTTGTGGAAAGCGGAGAGTAATGTCTGTCCCGAAAGGACTTGGCTTCGAAATGTAGCACGGTCGGACTGTGGGAAGCGGCAACGGCGGGCTACATCAAGGCCGGATACCAAAAGGCAGCCGTCGAAACCTGCATTTCTCTGAACCAGGTGAAGTCGCGAACGTCTTTTCTCCGTACGGGAGACACATTTCTCATCGCACCGAAATACCCCCAAACAGTGGAGCGAAGCGCTGCGCCTCGCCGACGGCACTCAAGTCGACGACGTGCGCGAGGCCATGCAGAAAGTGGTTGCCCAGCTGCTCGAGCGGGGACGAAAGATGGAGTGCGTGGCGATGTACCGAGGTGCGGGCATGCATGGGCGCGCCGCGGCGCTGCTGTTTGAGGTGAGGCACAAAGTCGCAAAGCCAGCATGTAGCAAATAAACAAGCTGACTTTTTTGTGTGTGGGCAAAAAGGTTGCCAACGAGTACGCCAAAAGACCCGATGCGGAACTGCTCTCGATCAAGAAGCTATTCGTCCTCGCGGCCTTGGAAGCCTCGCGATATAAGGACTCTAAGCGCAGTCCTGACGCGTTTAACCCTGTAGGTGGCGAAATCTTGTTGTGTTTTGTGACGTGCGCCGATCAATTAAGCCCGTCTCTTTCCCCCCCCACTCCCGCCATCTCACCCCCACCCTCCTTGACAGCATGGATCCAGCACGCTCGACGCCCTGCTCACGGCCCCAGGCGTGTCGTCGCCAATGTCGGGAGCAGTGGCTGGGTCAGACCAGGACCTGCGACTGCCGTCCAACCCGTGGAAAGCCGCGGAGGGGTGGCATCTGTATATGGCGGCGCAGAAACAGTTTTATAAGGGGGAATGCGAGGATGGGTATATTACGGTGGGTTTCGGGTTGGGGTCGGTGGGGGTTGTTGTACTTTTTTGGAGTTTACAAGGAATGAAACAACTGATGCTCCCCCTCCCCCCGCTACCTCCGCCGCTCCACATCCTCCGACACGCAACAGGCGCTGCAACTTAAGGCCTACGACGACGTGCTCGACCCGCGGCGGGTGTATGCGCTGGTGGCGATCCTGGCGGTGCAGACGGGCCGCGTCGCGACGGGGGGCAAGGCGTTGGGGAAGCTGGAGAGTTTGGAGCGTGCCAAAGGTCAGGAGGGAGGAGGAGAGGTGGGCAAGTGGAAGGCGATGGCGAAGGAGATTTTCGGGACGTGAGTTTGAGTTTTGCGGCGTCGTCGTGCGCGGGTCGTACTGTGTGCTGACCGACCAAAATTCAGGTACCCCCCCACCGACAACCCCGCCCCTTCCTCCACATGCTCCAACTGCGCCTCCACCATCCCCTCCTCCTCCACCGCGTGCCCGCACTGCCTGTCCACGTTCCCCCTCTGTGTGGCCTCGGGCCGGCCGATCATTGATGACGAGGACGTCAAGGGCGTGGTGGTGTGTGGAGTCTGTCGTCACCGGGTCGGGGGAAGGGAGTGGAAGAGTGGGGCGTGGAGGTGGTGTCCGTTGGTGAGTGCGAGTGCAGTTTGGGGGAGTTTGTGGTGGTGTGTGACTGATTGGGCTTTGTGTTGGCAGTGTCATGCGAAGATGTAGAGTCGTGGGATTGGTGTCGAGATAGTGGGTGTGTTGGATGTGGTTGGAGGGTGGTGCAGCAGTGGAGACGTTTCGAAGTGAAGCCTAAGTAATAGAATAATACCCCGGTACGAATATAAATGTGGACTTTCGTGCAGTAGTTTTGTTACATAAATGCATGTCATATGCTCCGGCTCGCCATTTTGAATGCACGGGGTTGAAGTCGAATGTGACACACTACAAACCCTTGATGCATTTAAATTCGATGCGGGGTATCGTGGCTTCAGTTTATCCTGCTGTGTAGCATTAAAACAGGCACAAGCCTCGCTAGCACAAAGATAAGTGTGAGAGGAAACAAAAACACGAAGAAGAAAGCTCTCCCCGTGGAAGCATTGCCAAACCAGCCAAGCATTTAACAATGAAAAAAAAAAAAAAAAAATGTACCGCTCAGTCTGCACGTAGTCAACAAGACAAAAGATTATTGAACAAAGACGAAAAGTCCGACTGGGAATCGAGATGGTGGCTTCGCATCGATTCGCATACATGAAAAATACAGCGATAACAATAGCAACTCGACTCCACCCCATCCCACATCCTATGTACGTAAAACAATACTCCAATTCAAATTCAAATTTAATTGTATCCCTTCCAAGTCAACCACAGACCGAAGAGTGTGAGGACGTAGGGTCCGACTGGGACGTAGGACGTGGGACGTGGGACGTGGGATTTGTGAAATCGAGAGACGGTACGTCAGTACGTTATCGCCAAATGGAGATGGAAATGGGAATGGCATCAAATGCAAATGCGAATGCCCGCGAGAGTATTCCACTTTGACTTTTGCCTCTGGCGAACTCCTCGCTCCGCGAATGCAATACAATCCTGCTTTGCGGAGGAATACGCTCCGCGTGCGTCAGTTGCCTCGGTAGGGCAACGGTTCGTCAGTTGCCTCGGTAGGGCTACGTTTCGCTCCGCGAAAGAGTCCTCGGTCAGTGAAGGGCGCTCGGAGTCCTCGCTCCGTTCGCTGCACTCACTCCGCTCAGCGACCACTCACACTTCAACGTCTCGGGCCTGGACCTCCTCACCCCCTCGAGCACGCTGTCGGGCGCGACCATGCGATACGTTCCCAACGCCGCCGCTGCCCACCCGACGGCCGTCACCGCTGCAGGCCACCCTTTCCAGACGTTGTGGCTCTGCACGATCGATAGCCCGGCGACGAACAGGACAGATCCGTTGAAGAAGACGCCAGCCGCCGTGTTTCCCGCCCAGATGTGCGCGTTGAATGCTTCGGTTGCCGTGGTGACTGCGAGCGTGGGGCCGATGATGCGCGCGAGGCGGCGGGACGTGTCGATGGCGGACATGGCGCGGGTGGAAGTGAGTGCGTGGGGCGGTGAGTCACAGAACGCGCAGCTTCGCAAGCGGTGGTTGAGCCGGGAGATCAGCCGGAACTTGTTGAGCCGCGTCCGCTCGCGTTTGTTCAGTTCTATTTTCTCTTACCGCGGCAATTCAATTCTCTGCGTGTCTGGCAGCACTTGTGCTCAATGAATTCCGGGCCAGACGCGGCCGGGTGCTGCGGTCGGTCTTCCCAACGACACCCCGCAACCATGAAGGGCAAGCCCGCCACCGCCAACGGCGCCAAGATGGTCCAGAAGACAATCTCACACTTCTTTGCACCCAAAGCCGCGCCACTGCCCACCACGGCACCCGCCAAGACAGCCGGGCCGAAGAAACGGAAGCTGCTGGAGGACGACGACGACGACGACGACGGAGAGGCCGTGGTTGGCACAGGTGGGAGCATGGATGCACCGCATGCTGACTTGCTCGTGGGCTTACGTGGTGTTTCGGGGCCATGATGCGACGAATCAAATCAAACCATGGCCGACTCCCACTCCGACTGCCATCACGTGTGCTGCGACTGACAACCCAGGTATCTCCCCCTCCAGAGAGACAACACCGCCGCCGAGACAGCCCAGCACGACTCCCAAGCGAGCAAAGGTTCGGGTTCTCGTGAATTGGCAACGCGGCATGGGTTGGTTCGCTAGACTTCGTGCTCTTGCTCTTCCACGCCAGACCACCAACGGCGACGTCGACACGGACACGGACCTTACGCGGCAATTCGGGTGGTCGCCCGTGAAGAAGAAGAACACCGCTCAGGCGGAGACGTACGCGGATGCTGGGAAGGACGGCGACGACGACGAGGCGGTGGCGGCGGCAGACGGCAATGGCGACCGACAGAACAGCCAAATGGACGTTGACGTTGACGTTGACGCGGACGTTGACGCGGACCCTCCGCACCCTGCAGTACCAGCACCTGCACCGTCCTCACCCGCGAAACGCCCCGCCCAAAAGCCAAACCCCTCGTCCGTCAAATCACCCAAACAGCGTCTCGAATGGGCAAAGCGGCTCGACCTTTCCTACCGCTCTCGTGTCGCCGTCACCGACGTGCCCGACGCGGGCGGCGGGGGGTCGTCCGACACGATGGACCTCGACAGCGACGAGGAGCCCGCCGCTAAGGGAAGAGCCAAAAAGCCCGCGGCGAAGAAGAAGGCAGGAGGGGCGGCGTACACCCCGCTGGAGGAGCAGTACGTGGACTTGAGGAAAAAGTACCCCGACGTGCTGCTTGTGATTGAGGTCGGGTACAAGTTTCGGTTTTTTGACGAGGACGCGAGAGTGAGTGTTTGAAGTGCGAGCTGGGAGCTGGGAGCTCTGAGCCGAGGACGTCGAGTGTCCCTCATCATTTCTCACATCGTGTGCCCTATTGCCCACCGTACCACCCCCGCGCCCGCCGACCGACACCAGACAGCATCCAAACACCTCGGCATCGTCGCATACCTCGACCACAACTTTCTCACCGCCTCTATACCCTCGCAGCGCCTGCCCGTGCACGTCAAAAGACTCGTCCATGCGGGGTATAAAGTTGGGGTTGTGAGGCAGATGTGAGTTGCGTGGCCGCCGTGTCCGCCTCCCGTGTATTTCCGGCGAAGTCTTTATAACCTTGAGCGAACCCCCCACCCCCATCCACCCCCAGGGAAACCGCCGCGCTTAAAAAAGTCGGCGACAACCGCTCGGGCCCCTTCGTGCGCAAACTGACCAACCTGTACACCACGTCCACCCTCGTCGACGACCTGGGCCTGTCGGAGCTCAACCCCGACAGCGCCGCCGCCGCCGCCGACGCAGCCGTGGACGTGCAGCCTGCCGCGGGGTTCCTCGTGTGTTTGTTCGAGGACACTGGCGGGGCGGGGGCGGGGGCGGGGAAGGATAAGTGCGCTAGCAAGAGCCCGGCGGCGGAAAGGAGCAAGAGCAAGAGCAAAGGCCAGGGCGTGCTGGACCGCGAGAAAGTGACGGTGGCGATCGTGGGCGTGCAGCTAGCGACGGGGGACGTGGTGTACGACGAGTTTGAAGATAACGGCGTGCGCAGTGGGTGTTGCGTTGTCCGCGCTGGGGTGGTCACGAGTGGGGGTCTCACTTTCACCGCTTTTCTTTTTTGGTGCCTGCGACCACTCATGCCCCCCCCCCAACAAACACACACCCACACCCGCACGCATACGCGTAAGCGTAGACGAGCTCTCCACGCGCCTCCTGCACCTGCACCCAGCCGAGATCCTGCTTCCCATGGACCCGCTCTCGGCCGCGACGGAGAAGCTCATCGCCAACTACGCCGAGCAGTCCGTGTACGCCAACGCGGGCGAGGACGCCGTCAGGGTGGAGCGGTTGCGGGATACTGTGTGGAAGCGGACGCGGTGAGTGGCAGAGCGTTGGCGGTGGGGGGACTCGCCCTGTCCCCTGCCTGGGTTGGAGATTCAGGGTATTGACACCACTGCAAATGCATGGATGTAGCGCCAAGGACTACCTCGCCCAGTTCTACGCGTCGTCGGACTCCACGTCGCCCACGTCGGCTCTGCTCATGGGCACCGCGTCCTCCCTCCCCGACACCGTGCTCGTGTGCTTGGCGGCCCTGCTGCGATACCTTGAGGATTTTGGACTCCGCCACGTGTTTAAGACCACAGAGAGCTTCCGCAAGTTTACGGAACGGATTGAAATGTGCTTGAATGGGAACACGCTGAATAATTTGGAGGTGGGCATGTTACAGTCGTTTGAGCGTTACGTCGTGCCCCCAGCCGATACCCAACCCCCCACCCACCCCCAACACTCTGTGCGCTTAGATATTCAGAACGCAGGAAGGAACAGAACGGGGCTCGCTGTTCTCCTTGATGGACCATACCGTCACATCGTTCGGGCGGAGAATGCTGCGGAAATGGGTGGGCAAACCTCTCAAGGAGAAGGCGTGAGTCCCGCGAAAAGCGTTTGCGAATACGAGAATACGGCATTAACCACGCCACCACGCCAACGATCATCAAGTGCGCTGGAGGAACGAACAAACGCCGTCGAAGAGCTCGTCACTGGCGAGTTTGGATCCAGCGACTTTCTGCGAGATATTGTGGCGGCAATCAAGAAGGCGCCCGACTTGGAACGAGGTGTGGCGCGGATACAATACGGTCGGGTGGGTGGTTCCGACTTCTGCAACATTTGACGAAATGTCGCTGTTGTTGTGGCTGACGAACCCACGTCTTCAGTGTTCCCCGGCGGAACTGTACGCCATCCTGACCTCGTTCCTGAAACTCGCGGAGGTTTTTGCACCGGCGGAAGGCGATCGTGCTACTGTGTCGTCACCGCTTCTTCGCGGCATCCTAGCGGCAGTCCCCAAGGTCGCAGTTGCGGTGGAGCCCCTGACTGAAGCGCTCAACGGGAAAGCTGCCCAGGCAAACGACAAGGAAAACTTGTTTGTGGAGGACAGTATGAACGAGGAGCGGTGGACCGGGATCAAAACTGAGAAGGATGTGAGATCTGCGTCGTTGCAAGAGTTGCTCGGTGTAATCAACGTCCCGAATCTGACCAGGCTATTGCGATGGTGGAGGAGGAGCTGGACGAACATCTCAAGGAGGTCAGAAGGAAATTGAAAATACCGGATCTGCAGTATGCGTCCGTGTCTCAGGTTGATGTAAGTGTCCAAGTTTGCTTGAGTTGTTGCCACGTCGCACTCATGAACACTGATATGTGACAGTATCTCATCGAAGTACGCAACTCTCTCGTCAAGTCTGTGCCTTCTTCGTGGAAGAAGGTTGGCTCGACGAAGGCGGTGTCTCGTTTCCACACACCTTTCATCACCGAGAAAATGCAGGAACGTGACCGACATAAGGAGCTGCTGAAGGCTGAAGCAGACCGATCGTACAAAGCCTTTCTCGAGGACGTTGCTTCTGTCGGAAGTGAGATGAGGGCGTGTGTTGAAAAGATTGGGATTTTGGATTGTTTGGCCAGCTTGGGTAAGTTTTGTAGGACCCTTCTTTGATTTCGACTGATAACACATGTTACATTCGGTTGTAGCGACTCTAGCGCAGCAGTCCGGATATACCAAACCAGTTTTCGTGGATGAAGCAGTTATTGAAGTCTCGGAGGGACGACACCCTATGGTGCGGGAATTTGCGGACTCGTTTGGTGGCGCTTCTCACGCGCAACACTTGTTTCAAAGGTCGAGACCATTATATCCAACTACGTTCCCAACGATATTCGGCTCAACTCAAAAGAACGTTGTCTGATCATAACAGGGCCGAATATGGGTGTGGGTTATGATATCGAGTCTCTCCCTGTCGATGCTGATCAAAATATTTGACAGGGTAAATCATGTTACATTCGAGAAGTGGCGCTCATTTGCATCATGGCTCAAATTGTAAGTGCGGACTTTGTGCCTAGGTGCGCAACTATTGACTTGGACTTGCTCAGGGTTCTTATGTTCCCGCAGGGTCGGCGAAGCTGGGGCTCGTCGATGCTGTGTACACGAGGATGGGTGCGTCTGGTGAGTGATGTCTGACACTCAAGGGTCGAATTGGAATCAGAAACAGTTTTCCCAACTCAGATAATATTCAGAAAGGACAATCCACGTTCATGACAGAACTTGCTGAGACCGCGGAGATACTTCAACAAGCATCTGAACGGTCTCTGGTCATATTAGATGAGCTCGGGAGAGGAACAGTAGGTGATGTCAGGTAATGGTGGATACCTCGGTGCTTGAACTCGTTTTCTTCCCTCAAGTCCACACACGATGGTCAAGCAATCGCGATGGCCACCCTGTCGCACATAGTTACCGATGTGCGAAGTCTGACACTCTTTGTTACACACTACCCATCGGTCGGCATTATGGAGAAGCAATTTCCCGGAGTCGCTCGAAACGCGCATATGGGCTACCTGGAGGAGGGCGGTGGCGAGGTGGTATTCCTGTATAAACTGACCGAAGGTCTCGCACATCGGTCGTACGGTTTGAATGTTGCAAGACTGGCCGGTCTGCCAACTACAGTTTTGGAGTGCGCTGAAGGGAAGGCAAGTGAGATGGAACATGCAGTAGAAGGAAGACGAAGAGTTGCTTTAGCCAAAGCCTTTGCAAGTGCTTTTGGGGGTGGCGCAATTTCTGGTGACATTTCGGAGCGAATCAGGACATTGGTGTGTTAGACAAGATTACAAATTGTGAAATTCGTATGACGCAGTATGTAAATGCAAGGTATCGAATTGAATCTGCTTTCGATGTGGCAAAATGTTATGTGCCACTGTCGCCACCAACTCCATTTGGCGGCGTTCGTGGTGGAGCCTCACCAATATTACCACCTCGTTCATCAGGACGTTGAGCGTGCGATACTGAGCCGTTGAGGGAACCAGATGGGGATTGATTGTTAGCAGCCATATTGAAGCCATTGGGTTCGGAAGTGGAACTGGGACGATTGCTCGAATTTAAAGGTCTCCGATAATTCTGTGGCCCATAGATGTCACGCAGTCCAGATACCGGCGTACTCGCTGCTGCTGCGGCCCCCACGGTAGGTTGAACTGCACCTGAACGAAATAAATGAAGGCGATACAGGGGTGTCCAACAACAAACGGCGCAGGCAACTCAAATAAACTAACCATCTATTCTCGCTCTCTTTGACGCTCGGCCATTCTCCATCGTGCCATCATGCGTCACATCGGTTGTAGTGCCGTCTTTCCGCGGTCGGGTTTCATCAGGCGCTGTTGCAGAATTTGAGTCTTCCAAGCCCCTTCGGCGCTTTTGTCGCAAAGACTGTGAATCACAATTGGTCAGCGGTTTAAAGAAATGATCAATGGTTTGTTCGGATCTCACTTGAAATGAGTTCAAAGCGGTTTCGATTTGCTCGTTGCATTTCCTCGTATGCTCTTCGAAGGAGCGATCCAAATTCCTATTGTTATTATTGTTGTTAGTCGACACCACACCACGTCTCGAGTAGACTTTTCCTTACCGGAGTACTGCGGTCATAACATGGACATTGTACTCTTCCAAGCTCTTCCAATTGTCCTCATCGTGGGGGACCTGGACCAATCCGCTGACCTTCGCATACGATTCGTCGACATGCTTGAGCACGCTTTGCGTCAACGCTTCCACCTTGTGCAATTTGGAGTGCACATTATCGATCTCCTGTTTCATCTCTGCTCCCGCTGTTGTTGTTGTTTCCACGACACGGGACTCTATACTGTCACGAAAGGATTGGCCTCGAGCTTTCATCTCCGTCACATCCGTTTTCAGGTCGGTCTGCTCCTTTGCGATCTTAGATAACGCCTCGTTTAATTTCGAGTTGTTCGACGGCATCTGATCGAGAGAGTTCTGAATTTTGTTCAACTTTAACTCCAGAGCTTCAGTCCGTGCGACTAGTTCTGCAAATGATGGTCCAGGTTTTGATGTGTCCAAGCGTGCCTGCAATTCAGCAACTTTTCTCTCCAGAGAAGTAACGGTGCTCATGAGCCGGCCTTCATCCGAACTTCTACTGCTATTCCTTCTCAAATCTTCCACGCTCTGTTGCAGCTTACTGATTGATTCCTGCTGCAGAGACAGTTTACTCAAAAGACCCCGCTCTTTCGTGCTGGATACGACCCGTGACCCTCCGAGGATTTCGAATACCGTTTCAACTGCGCTCGTTAAAGAGCGGAGGTTTCCTTTCTCATCCCGAAGAGTTTGCGTGGCTGTATGATGGGGTTCGCCCACAACATCCTCCAACGACAACACTAATGAGGCCAGGTCCGTCTGTTTGTTCTTCAATCTTCTCTCGCTATCACCCTTAGTAAGAAGCTTCATTGTTTCGTGCATTGACAAAACAGTCCTGTCCATATGTGATGTTGGTGCGGACTGAATGTGTTGCAACTTCCGTTCCTGCTCTCGAAACTCCTCCAACTTCACATAGTCCTTCAGGTTGTCCCCCACCAACTGCTCCACTTTCTTGCGTATGATATCGTCGAAAACCGACAGCTTTACGCGTCGCATAGTGTCAAGTCTTGCAACATGTAATGCAATCATGTTCTCTTCGGTACCGATTGTTTGGAGATTATAGCAGAGGAAAACAGAATCCTGGAAAGAAAACTAGCTCACCGTAACGTTCCTGTGCCTTCACAGAGGTTGAAATCGCCAAGAAGAGAACACCCAAAGGAGTTCAATAAAACGTTTCACGATTACTGCCAATCGAACCTCTTCGTCAACATACCCCTCTTTCGCCAATAGATTCTGCCATCTCTTTCAGAGCAAGCAGTTGCTTCCTTTGAGTATCCAGCCGAATGTACTCCCCCACATTCTCCGAAGCCTCCAGAAGACGGTCCAGGAATGAATCAGGCTGAAGAGTGGAGGGCAAGGAGTTTCGATTACTGGAAGCGCCTGGACCTACGCCTTGCGCTGGCCAGGATGCGGAGGAGGCCATGAAGATATTTTGGTGAACAAACGAAGACCACAGGTCCTTGTTCATATACCGACACAATGAAATACAAACTTTCTATGTCAAGGAAGCTCCGCGGCGACCAATTTCAGTACTTCCGCAATTGTCCGTCCATAGTTTTTGAGATTTTTGGATACTGGTTGCCACACTTCTCCATGTTTGGGCTCGGCTGCCACACAACGTTCTACAACCTCCTGTGCCATTCCATCAGCCGTCCCCATTAGGCTTGTCTTCCCCGTTCGCATTTCGAATCGATACCAGTACGCCCAACCATCCCCCCAATCTGGATCAATCTTCACCGCTCGGGCGTACCATGTTCTCGCCTTATCCACTTTCCTTTCAGCCTCAAACAGTTCCGCGACAGCTGCAACAACGCGAGGGTCGTTCTCGCACCTCTTAAGAGCATCAGCGCTCTTAGACTTTTTCTGAGGTCGCGGCGCATCACGAATCTCCAACCGCCAAAGAAGTCCTGATGTTGGGCACTCCTGGAGTGCTTTCGCGCGCAAAGTTGCCCGCATAGTTGACGCCGCTGGTTCGTTTTCAACAGCGGCAGTCCACAAAACATCGCTTTTGGGCACCATGAGTCGTGCCCGCTCCAGAACCGCACGTGCCCGGATGGGTTGTTGAGCCTTTACTCGCTCCAGGTGTGCCGAATGCAGCCAGAGAGTGATGGATTTAGAGCACGACTTAAGTCCCTTGGTGTAGGTCTCCCTCGCTGCAGCGACATTGCCGATTTCGTTTTCCTCAATCTGGCCCTTGATCAGCCAAAGTTTATCGAAGCCGGGCCATTTCTCCAAAGCTTTGTCCAATAACTCAAGAGCTTTTTGAGGCTCTCCAATCCTTCTTTCAAAAACGGCAGCTTTCATCCACACTCGCTGAGTGCCTGCTCCGGCCATTGCCTGGCCAAATAATGTGCGGGCACGCTCCACATCTCCGTTCTCAGACTGCAGTCTTACAGCTTCCAACCAGATCTCCTCGGACGCCGAGTTCGCTCTGAGCGCATCAGCGAGTAGAGCGCTGGCACCTTCCAGGTCCCCAGCCTCCCACTTTTCCCTGGCACCCATGAGCCACAGGACCTCAGCCTGCGGACAATAGCGGACTGCACGCTGAAGGATCTCCTCCAAACTTTCTCTCGTCCCATGCTGCTTCTCTAGGAGGGCAGCTTTGTGCCAAAGGTTTTTGCGCATTGGGTAGGTCTTGAGAGCGTGGGCATAGATAGCTCGCGCGGTCTGAACAGCACCTTGCGCCATTGCGCGATCTGCGTCTTCAGTCCATACTTTTCGCGAATCCTCTTCGTCCAGTCCAAGGTCCATGGTGGCTCTGATGATCGCTTGGCAGGTCACCACGTTTCCCTCCTTCTCACATCGCTCCGCTTCTCGAATCCACTGTTCCCGATCAAGAACGTTGCCAGTTTTTGACAAATTGTCCACCGCTCGGTTGATAATACGCTCCACCATCTTTTCGTTTCCCTGTGTTTCCTCCAGGGTAGCAGCTGTGATCCAAATCTCGTGGGACGTGGGCACCGCCTTTCGAGCGTTGTTGAGAACAACCTTGGCCTGCGCGTAGTTCTCCAAACGCGCAAGAGCCAGCCATAGGTCCACTGAAAGAGGTACACATTCTACCGCCCGACTGAGAAGGATACGTGCATCGTCCGGGTCACTTTCGAGAGACACCGCCGATTTCCAAAGGGACACGGAGTTGGGGATATACTCAATAGCTCGGCGGATGACGCGCTTCTTCAGCTTCGGGTCCGTCTCCAAATCCATTGCGCGAAGCCATATCCGTACCGACTGAGGTAGCTGTATCACAGCCTGAGCGAGGATGACCTTGGCATTCTCCGGCGTATTGAGCCGTGCCGATTCAAGCCAAACGTCTTCGGACTTTGGGCACTCGTCGCACCCCTTCGCAATAACCTCTCTCGCCTGGACGAGCTTCCCCATGACCTCTTCCAGACGAGCGGCGGCGATCCAGCCGGGTGGGTGCTTTGGGTTGGTAAGAGTGACGGAGCGGAGAAGTTGCCTCGCCTTTTTGTAGTCGGAAACATCCGCCGAAGAGTTGACCTTGATGGAGGAAAGGTCGGTGAGATAGCCTTTGGGATCCACAGTGGTCTGTCCAGAGACCGAGTCGGACACTTGGTCCAGTTTGAGTCCAAGAACGGTTCCTCTCGCCTGTCCAAACTTGACAAAATCTGTGAGGGTACCGTCGGTTCCTGGAACAGCAGTGTCAAAGCCACCGTTCATCTGCTGCTGTGGATCCAGCGCGCTGGCGAAGCCCGTATTTTCGTGAGCTTTCATGATCACAGAGTCGGGGACCGGCATGAAACGCTCCTTGACATTTCCTGTCTGCTTCTTGGCACCCTTTCGTCGAGAGAGATCCCCGACCTCTGGAATGCCGGCCCAGTCATCTTCGGACAGGGTACCCAAGCTGCGCTTAATGTCCGAGAATTGCGCTTGAATCTTGGGTGCTGCAGCCCTGGCCTCTTCCATTTCTTCCTTTTCCCGCGCCTCTCGTCGCGCCTTTCGTCGTTCGTCCATCTTTTTCTCAACCGCCTCCCAAATACGATCCGCCTCTTCGTCATCCGCCTCATACGGAAGCCCAGAAAAGAGACCTGTTTCATTCTCCGGATCCTGGTATTGCTCGGCCGTGTTTCCACCGTCGTCCCCACCACCACCACCACCACCACCACCACCACCACCGCCCTCGTCTCCACCTCCCCCTTCGTCGCCTCCACCATCGCCGCGTCCACGTCCACGTCCACGACCCCGTCCACGGCCGCCGCCTCCATCCCCATCTTCAAACGCAACGGTCTCTCGAGCCGGACCTAGATCGGACCTGGTGGTGAAACCCGAAGCTCCACGTCCCAAGCCTGCAACATAGCCTGGCGGTGCTTCTCGCTGGAGAAAATCCTGGATGGATGGAACGATTGGTGAGTTTACGTGGGACGTTGATTAGAAAGAATCGTGGATATCTGACGGCTCTCCAAATCTCCGCATGAACGAGTCCCACTCCAATGCAGAGACGCTTACCTTGTAAACAACAAAGTTCCCGAAAATAGATTGCTGGGCCATCGATACGCAGCTGACTGCGCACTGCAACTGCGGTCGGGGGTTTGTTGGAAAGACCCCAGGCAAGTGTCATTGCAAAAATGATAGTCCAGACTTTCATTTGTTTCGAAAAGGTACAAAGCACATCGTCCAGAAAACAGCATGCCATTGGAAACATTGAGAATTAATTATATCAAAGAAAATAATACGACGCAACATAACGCATCATGGGGAAATCCCGAATCTCGACTCCGCCAAGTTTGCAACACCGTCCATCTCAGCAAAAAACGCCTCGCTCGCCGTTCTCTTTTTACGTATTGGTGGTCCCACGTGCGACGTTTGTGTGGAAGTTGACGCATCAGGCGAAAGGGTTTGGCGAATTGGTGCTGTGGGTTTTGTAGAGTGAATGCGATGGAGCTGTGCAAATGGGGTCTCGAAAGACTGTCGAGTATCGATAGGTTCGATTGTGTTGTGCTGGACAGACTCTGGCGATTGAGGGGTGGGATAGCTTCTGGCAGGGAGAGTTGTAGGGCGAATCTTGCTGCGAGGGTGCGTGTGGGTGGAAGTGCTTTCCCCGGGCGTGCTTTGTCGTCGGGGAAGTGACAATGAAACGTTGGATGCCGGTACCGAAGCTGCCTCGATCTGGTCGATGCAACCATCCCATGATGTGTGAGAAAAAATGTTCCCAAGCCTTCAAATCAAGGACATTCATTCACCTCTTCGAAAAACGCCTGCGCGGCGGTCCGCTTCCTCCCAGGTGTATCGTTCTCTACCGGGCTTATTTGTTTTCCGGACATGTCCATTTTCGGACCGGAACGTGGTGAAGGTTTGGGAGTTGGGCGATTATTCTCGGTGGCTGGTCGATTGGGGGGGATGGATGGAGGCGTGGGTTGAGTTGAGAGTTGAGGTTTGCGAAAGTGTGGTGCGAGTTTGGGCCGAGGAGCGGACGTCGGTGCTCTAAACCAAGAGTGAAATACCAGATGGTCAGATTGAGACCCAGCAATGTAGCTCATGTAAGCTCACCTCAGTTTCCCAGCTCTCAAAATTGCCACTATAGGGTTCCCCTTGCCAAGAAGCGATAGTTTGCTCGACGAGCCTCGCCCACGCTTGCTGCCTCCCTGAGGCAGATTCGAAAGATCATCGACACGTCTAACAACGCGGCTGCTGCGGTTTTGGTCGATCGCGGCGTTCATGGCCCGCAGTTTAAGTTCGGTCTTGGGAAGAAACGAGAATAAATTTGAATGATATGCCGCAAGGCAACATAGTCTAAAACAATTCGCGTACCTCTTCAATCTTTCTCTCTTTTTCTTCTCTCAGCTTCACAAAAACCTCGAACCAGTCGATTTCGGCCTGAACATCGTTGTCGCCCGCCGGGGGGAAAAGAGACTGCGCCATAGAGTCC
The DNA here is from genome assembly GCA_001574975.1 of Gonapodya prolifera JEL478. Taxonomy (NCBI): domain Eukaryota; kingdom Fungi; phylum Monoblepharomycota; class Monoblepharidomycetes; order Monoblepharidales; family Gonapodyaceae; genus Gonapodya; species Gonapodya prolifera. Next base: position 53,124 of record KQ965745.1, on the reverse strand, counting down.
GCTCGCTGGGGAAAGTGTCTGAAGCAGTGGGGCTTCCATAAGCACGCGAGGCGAATATCGTCGACGAATTGCTGGATCCAGTTGCATTGTCGCACAATTTCGGTGCGTGATGGAAATTGAATGAGCAAGAAATCAAAAATCAGACCCGAGCACGGAGGTGATCAATAAAAGAGGAGTTCGTGTTTGTAGATGTGAACGCGAAACACGGAGACCAGTTTGTACGGTTGCGAAGTCGGTACACTTTGGAGGTCTGCTTTGGCCAGGAATAGATCTCTTGTAACTCACTGGATTGAGATTCTGTACTCTGAGAAGAGTATCCGCGTCGCAGGCAGGCAGCACGTTTGCAACGAGAGTGAAGGGCACGTCGCCGAATTCGCCCAGGTGGCGATTGTGCCTGCGCAAGGTGTTCTGGCACAGCGACACCAACGTCGGGAAATGCGATGCTGTCGGGCCATCGAGAGAGTCTCGATGTGGCGCACTAGACATGTGGGCCGCTCCCCGCGGTTGGAGCGCGTGGGGACGAAGAAACCAGTGTGGGGAGGAGCAAGCGCGCCTAAACCTAAAGTTCCCCTTTTTTTACCCAACACTCTTCTTGTCCATCCCCCCCATTTCAAACTTGAGTTCAAATCAATAGTACTAGTGATAACAGGTAAGGCTTGCTTTCTTTCACTCTCCGACTCTAGGCTCGCGTGGATGAAATATTCTTATGTCGATATACTCTAATTTCACTACAACCTGCTTTAAATATCGTGTTTCGATTCAGAAAGCAAAGTATTGAACTTATGTACCCCCTTACCCATTCGTGCGAGTCCCCGCCGAAACAAATTTTATGTTGTAGTCCTCGCATTTTCTTCTCTTCCCAAATGTCCTCCTCCAGCACTGCACCATCCAATCCCTCCAATCCGGATCCCATCCCCGCTCCCCCCTCCTCCACCGATGCGTCCTCCTCGTCGTCCCCGTCTCGCCATCTCCCCGTGGTCATTATCGTAATCGGTATGGCAGGCTCAGGGAAAACATCCTTCATCCAGAGACTCTATGCGCATCTCCACGCAAAGGGAGATGCGGCCTATTGTATCAATTTGGACCCCGCCGTGTCGTCTGTACCTTTCCCGGCCAACATCGACATTCGAGACACGGTGAACTACAAGGAGGTGATGAAGCAGTAAGTTTTCGAGTGAGATCCAACTTTGAAACTGAGGCAATGAGCGTCCAGTGAGCTGGGAGCTGGTGGATAGTGAGGGTTGCGTGGAGTCGAGCTTGCTCGAGGCCTCCGACGATCATCCTCCATCTTGCACATCCGGGAGGATGAGGACAGGAGGACACCTCGAGGATTTGAATCAGTGGCGAGTGGATACGGACAGACCGGCTGTCCACGTCGACACCAATTGCTACCGATGTGAAGAGTTTTGGTGGGGGAACAGGACTCTCACCTTCCTACCAACTGCTACATCCATCCATCCATGCCCACTTCAGATATAACCTTGGACCCAACGGCGGCATTTTGACGTCCCTGAACCTCTTTACGACCAAGTTTGACCAAGTGCTCGGGCTTGTCGAGAAGAGAGCCCCAAATCTCAAGTGAGTTCTCTCGTCCAAACGCGAAGAGAGCGATTTTGAAAAGGACTCATGTCATTCTCCCCTCGTCGTTGTCCACTCTCTCCCAACATTTCTCGTTCTCGCCGGGACCAACCCTAGATACATCATCCTCGACACACCCGGCCAGATCGAGATCTTCACGTGGTCTGCATCGGGACAAATCGTGGCCGAGGCTCTCGCGGCATCGTACCCAACAGTGGTGGCCTATGTCGTCGACACTCCCCGCACAACACAACCGTCCACCTTCATGGCTAACATGCTGTACGCCTGTAGGTGAGTATTCGCACGGTGCAGCGAAAGGACATCAAATGAGCACCACCGTTGAACCCATCGGGATTTGTTCTCTGTCACCAACTCCTAGCATCCTCTACAAAACCCGCCTACCTTTCCTCCTGCTCTTTTCCAAAACCGACGTCGTTTCGCACGACTATGCTCTCGACTGGCTGCAAGACTACGAGTCCTACCAGCGCGCCCTTGCACGAGACACAAGCTATTCGGCCAGCTTGGCAAACTCCATGTGCCTTGTGCTCGAGGAGTTTTACAGAAACTTGAGGGTCGCGGGCGTGTCGGCCGTCACGGGACAGGGCGTGGACGGGTTTCTGGAAGAGGTCGAAGAGGGTCGGAAAGAATATGAGAGGTATGTGCTGTGACGCTTGTGCCCCCTGACCGCATTTTGTCCTGAGACACGAAGTCACCTCCTGTTCTTCTCCCTCGCATTGGTTGCGAATCTGCCCCGTCCAGCGATTATCGGCCCTACCTTGCCAAATTGGCGGAAGAGCGGCGTGTCCGAGAAGAAAAGCGCAAACAGGATCAAGTGTCGCGCTTGATGAAGGACTTGCGTGTGTCTGGAACCGCAAGTGGGTCCAGCACGGGGGCCGCTGGAAAGGGGAAATCTGCCACCAAACCCTCAGCACCGGCAGCATCGCGTGGTGGACGCGCAATGGTCGCTGGAGGAAGAAGACAGATGTGGGCTGAAGAAGACGAGATGGACGTGGAGGAGGAGGCGAGGTGGGGAGCTGGGGGTGCCGTCGAGGACGATGACGACGAGTATGATGACTAGTCGTTTTGTGGGGTTGATCATAAGTGGCTATTATATACACATTGATTGGATATGCATGGGTTCTAGGCGCGAGACATTGCTTTACATCATTTCATCGTCGTCTTCATCAAGACTTTGTTCCCCATCGCCCAGTCCTTTTCCGTCGTCCAGTTCTTCGTTGTCAGTTGATTCCTCGTCGCCGCTTCCCAGGTCAAAGGTCCGTGAAGGCCCACCAGTCTCCTCCCCAGAAGATTGAGAAGATGCTACTTCCTCTCCCCATACTTGTGATGGGTCATCCTCGGCATCCTCAGACACAGTGTCTTCGCCCGAAGTATTCTCGAGATCAATTTCATCCACGGCGGACTCCGAACTACGTCCATCCTCAGAGTCTATGACCGAAGACTCCCCCTCCGATGTGGACTCCTCATCCGCAGCGCCTCCCGGGTGTCCAGCTCCCACGCCACCCGCGTCCGATTCTTCATCACTTTCCACAATTCGCTCTTTACTCAACCCAACCACCGCAACCTGACGTTCCAGTTTTCTTTGTTTCTCCCTTTCAATCAAGTAGCCTGGATCCGGGTATGGTTGCCAAGGTCTTATTGGCGTTTCGTAGAAAAGTTTGTCCAAAAGATCACCATCTGCCCTTTCAACGTCAACTTCAGATTGATGTACTTGCTCCCGCGATGGTACGTCAGGAGATCCAGAGAGCTGATCGAGGTCCATGTCATAATGCTCCTTCATATAAATTCTTCCTTCCCTGGTCCAGAGAAGCCTTGCGAGTTCCGGCGACGTGTCATGGTCGGTGTTGATCCGGTCATCTGGTGGGAACGATGCGAGGGCAGTGGATACGGTCGACTGGTTCACATAGCTTTGAGAGCTTGCGAAGGCAACCGTCACACAGCGATGAATGAGGCGAGAAAGAAACGTGACGAGGTGGGAGTACAGATTCAAACAAGTTGAGTCGGGGAGGACAGTAAGGGGTGTGCGAAGAAAGACTCTGCCAGGATATGTGTCGAGCTTTCGAATGCAAAAGAAACGTGTCTTTGTGAGCACTCACTTGCTGGAGAGCGCTCTTAATGCCTCCAAGTTCAGCATTTCTTCCAATGGAACGGTTGGAGCTTGGTCGGTTTTTCTGCGTTTAGCACCGTTTCCCTTCCCCATCGTATCCAAAAATGCGGCATGACCTTCCATTATGTGCGGCACTTTAACAGAGACCTCGGCGGCGATTAAATTCCTGTCGTCCTCGTCTGCGAGCTTCGCTGCCTTTGCTTCCTCTGCAGCGATATCATCCTCCGCCACCTCACGAGCGTATACCCTGCTATCGCTCTCTCTCTCCCCCATTAGTACGTAGGATGACGGCGTGTCGCCACGCGCTACTTCGAGTGCCCGTTCCAGGCGTTCGGCCGCAACTAAATCGCGCTTCCCTCGTTCAAGGAGCTGAATGAGATGGCCCACATCAGCTACCGACGTTTCGGGTCCAACATGTTGCGCAACTCTGTGCCAGTTGTCGGGAGAGCGTCCCCAGCGGGCAGTGGATTGGAGAACACGTGCAAACCGCTTTTGGCCCCACAGGTACCCATCGCCACGAGACTCCTCGGACGATTCAGATGCGGATCGTTTCCGTCTTTTTCGAGGTGGTTCGATTGCGTCGTTTGAAGACATTTTGACATGGAGTGGAAGAAGTGTAGTGTCTGTGGTGGCGGCCGAAGTCACAACAATGAAAGAATCGCGAAAACTCCGAATGCTATTCCTCCCATGTGGGCCATGCCACGAGGAGCAGCAATAATTTTAGACTAGTAGTCTTGGCGCTATCGAAATTGGGATACCTCCACCACGTCATCGTAACTTCTCCATGATGCCGGACGATGCCCGGTGCTTACGCTTACGTAATGGAGTTCACTTCCCGCCTCCTCCGCCCTCAGATATTTTATTTTCGTCGTCTTCCTTGGTGCACTTGAAGTGGATGTGCCCTGGAGAAGAGGACGAGTGGCTCGCTCGGAGAGGGTTCTCGGCACGTCTCCACATATATGACACAGAGTAGTTTGAGTGATTTGCTGTTACGGAGACGTGCATGTGATTTTGTGTGAGTGGCACGGCCGGAACCCACCCAGATTTCTGCCGGCGACGAGTCATCGCCAAAAGCGACCGTGACAGATGCAACGGTAGCCCAACGCGCCTTCGACCACGGAGAGCGGACACACGGAATCGTTGCCCTATGGTCAGGAATCGCCAGACCTCCGACAACGTCTCGAATGTCTCCCTCACCATCGTTTCTTCACCATCAGCCATCTCACCACGGCACACGTTGAAATATGTCTCAAACACAGCAACCGCCATCTCCCTCTTCCGACCCTCCTCCTGCTCCTCCCCACACACCGATTCCGAGACCGAGGACCTCTGGCGGTTCCATCACTTCCGGGACGTCAAAAACGAAACTGTCTCAGCCCGAACAGTTTTTCCTCTCCGCGCTCGCTCCGGCCGTCGCTTGTATATTCACAAATCCCTTCGACACCGTGAGTACCTTGACATGCGACAAGGTTGGCACGGTCAAGGTTGTTATCCCGGACTGGCCCGTATGGGGTGTTTCGCGGAGGGCTGGGACAGTAATTACTTTTGCTTTCAGTGACGGGAACAGGTGTTCCCTATCCAGGGTGGTGGGAGACACGTGAGGCGATCCTCAACGCAGACACTTCCCAACATACCAGAGCGCACACGCTGTTATGATTTACATTTTCTGCCCCTTTCAGGCAAAGATTCGCCTTCAACTACAGGGCGCTCATTCCGAACGCCCCTCTCCCTCTCCAAACTCCACGCCCGGCACATCACCCCGCACTCCGAAACTGCACTACAGGAACAGTTTCGATGTTATTTACAAAACAATCAAGTACGAGGGAATTACTGGCTTGCAGAGGGGGCTTGTTCCTGCCATTTGGAAGGAGGCTAGCAAAAATGTGTTTCGAATAGTGAGTGTTCGAGGACACTATCTTGGAGGAATGAAAGGATTTAGTTTAGCGACTACTTCTGGCGATCTGTGGCATGTTGGAATAAGCTGATGGGTGGGCCCGCCGCTTTACACGGTGTGGGCTTCGTTGTCCCGGAGACCACTACACATCTCGGAAGAGCTTGATTTCCCGGCCTGACTGTTCATTCTCCAGGGCATGTACGACCCTCTTGTGCGACTAATGCACGACCCGCGTGATGGGTCACCCCCCGTCTGGAAACGGATCCTGGCTGGCTCGCTGAGCGGTGCCATGGGTGCCTTCAGCTGCAATCCCTTCGAACTCATCAAAACACGGTGAGTCGTCAAAGGGAACGAGGCTTGGAATATTTTTCTCATTCTCGACTCTTCCCTCTTGTTTTGGTCATACTTCGGAACGACTTCCCTTGTTAGCCTCCAATCCACTTCTCCGACCCACGCCGTCGGCCACCAACACCACTATACGGGCGTCATTCAAGCCCTTCGTCACATAGTCAGCACTGAAGGTGTCTCGGGTCTTTACCGTGGCTCTGTGCTGAACATTGGGCGCTCCATCCTTGGCTCCGGGTCAAACCTTGCTGCGTACAGTGTGATTAAGGAATGGCTCACGCTGGACAGGGGCTGGGGTGATACCGTGGAGGTGGACATGATCGCAGGAATGGGCAGTGCGTTAGCCAGTGTGGTTGTCATGAACCCTGTTGACGTAGTGAGGTTGGTGGAAGCGTTCACTTATCGTTGCGAGGACTGACGTGGACGCCATGCTGTGCAGAACAAGGTTCTACAATCAAAATTACGTCAACGGAGTCGGCACGATGTACACCTCCGTCTGGCGAGGTAGGTGACCTTGTTGGTGATGTATTCGGTCTCGACATACACTTATGTACCAAACACAGCATTTGCAACAATCCTCTCGCGAGAAGGTCCTAGTGCATTCTACAAGGGTCTTCTGACCCATTTCTTGCGGATTGGTCCGCATTTTTGTTTGACATTTGTGTTTTTGGTGAGTTGTTTCTCCTGTGATAGATATTTTCGGGTTTATTGACTGTCCCGCAGGGCTCATTCCGGAGAGCACTCACCGAGTGGCACGACAAACGAAGTGCCTCGGTCACACCTGCCCCAACGTCAACAGTTTTGGGGATCGTTCGGTCATGATGCACGTGGGAAGTCTATGTAAACCAAATGGACACGGAGACTGGGGTACTCACTCAAATATCCTTGTTTATTCAAATAATAATATCAATCACGATACCACAATTCTAAAATCTAAATTACGAATGTTAATGAGGAACTAGCGTGTTTGCATCTTGTCAATCCCGCTCAGAAGCGAATCGATGTCACCACTACCCCTCCACATTTCCGCCCTAACCCCCTCTGGGAGAGGTGGCAGCGCCTTCCCCAATCCTGTTTGACCAGCACCCGTGTTTTCATTTTTCCGCACTACCATTGTTCCGACAGGTGTAACACCTTCCTCTGGTGTCACAAAGGTTCCCTCATCTGTCGCGCTCGATTGCTCCCGGGCGTGACCTAAGCCACTCCGCTCCGCCGCCGCAGCTTTCCTCGCCTTAGCTTCCTGTATCTGCCTTTGCGCCTCCCGGAACTCGCTCAGAAGCATCGTGCCTCGCGCTGTCGCGTACTTTGAGTTGTCATCAAGGGACTCGTCGCTTCCTTTGGGAGTTTCGGAGGGTGTGCGGGTGGACTGCTGAACCTTGGAGCTGTTAGGTGCAGCTTTGGAGCTGCTGCCACCCTGCGGGAGCATCGTTCCAGTGTCCATGCTTCGAGAGGGAAGGTCTGTATCCGCATCTCGTTTTGCCGCTGTATCCACCTGCCGTACCGAGTTCCCACGGACTGGAACCATCGTTCCCGCGCCTTCAAATTTCACAAACGTGCCTTGACCCCCGCGCATCGTACCGGTATCCAAACCTGCGTCCTCTGGCATTTCGACAAATGTACCAGTGGTTGCGGCGTTACCCCGGGAAGGAAGCATGGTTCCTGTCTGAGCCGTCACAACCATGGTGCCGGACGCTTCATTCGATTGCGCAGCGCCGGGTATGGTGGTACCGCGGTTGACAATGGCGGTTCCGGCAGTTCCTGAAATGATGGCGGTACCTGTGATTGTGGTCCCCGTGCGACGGATAGTGGAAGAGTCGCCTTCATTCACGACAGTGGTACCCATCTGGTTACCGGGCTGGGCACCACCAGTGCGTGCAGACAAGTTCTCTTGACTGTCGAACTGCATAAGCGACGTGTCAGGCGGTTCACCAGCGCTCACTGTCAAGTACACAACTCACATGACGTTGCAAGGCGCCGCTTTCCACGAGCTCCAGTGTCTCTGCAACTATTTCCGACATGACGGAGACGTTATGACTGTCCTTGACAAACGGGTGTTGGAGGAGCTGGGTTGCAGAGGGGCGCTTTGAGGGATCTTTTACAAGACAGAGGGCAAGGAAGTCTCGCATGTTGGAGGAGTAGTGAGATTCATTTTCGAATTTCGGTGGGGGTTTCGTTGGTATCATGAAAATTGCCTAGCAGAGAACTTTGACGTTGACCGTTCTCCAAAATCTGCATCCCAACTCACCCGCATTGGATGCACATTGTGATGCGGCGGTCTACCCTCTGCCATTTCAATGACGGTGATCCCTAAGCTCCAAATGTCTGCGCTGGTGCCGTACCCGACCTCTTGGATCACCTCCGGAGCCATCCAGTATCTGGTGCAACATCCCGAAGTTTCGATATTAGACAGGGCAGCTCACCACACAGAAGACACTGCACGTACGGCGTCCCTATTACAGTGTTCCTCTTCACCACAGCGTCCGTTAACTGGGCCGCAACGCCGAAATCCGCCAGCTTTGCCTCACCCCTGGCGTCGAGCAAAATGTTCCCAGCCTTGATATCCCTGTGTATCTTGCGGAGCCCATGAAGGTACTCCAGTCCCTGCAGGACATATCGCACCACGCATGCGATCTGTGGCTCGCTGAGGGTGCGCTTGCGGAGGACCATGGAGTCCAGTACCGACCCTGCCACGCAGCACTCCATGACGATGTAAAGGTTGCCCCCGCTGACCAAGGAACCGTGGAATCGGACCAGGTAGGGCGACCGCGTGTCTCGTACCATGTCGATCTCTTTCGAGATTGACGCCAGATCGCCCTCGTCCAACGGGACGATCTTGAGCGCGACGAGGGATCCCGTGCGACGGTGAAGGGCCTTGTAGACGGATCCGTACGAGCTAGGTGGGGCGGGGATTGATGTTGGGGGTGAATCGGATCCGCAACATTGAGTTGAGGGGAGATGGGCTCACCCTTCACCCAGCTTTGATATGACATCGAACACGTCCTTTGGATCAGACTGCAGCTCGGCTTCCGTCAAAAGAGACTCGGACGCCATTTTGAGTGCGGGTTTTGAGGTTTGGAAGGAATAATTACAATTTGACCAAGGTCGATCGATCATCACATCATCCCCAAATTTACGACCCCTTTCCCAAATCCACCTTGCCCGTTCTCAACCTGTTTGCTCCGTAGAGCGCCCCGTCGACTAACCCCGCCACCGTGAAGATACCCCCTACAACCGCGCAAACACCTGTGACGAAGGAACCGAGTGAGCGCTGAGTTTGGGTATGCACAACCGTCATAGGGGAGATCTCGTAGTTGAAGAAGACACCTGGTTGTTAGGGTTGAAGAGGAAAAGTGAAATCGAAAACGTAGGGTGCGTAGAGAATGACGGTGCAATGAGTGGACAGGTAGAACGAGCACGCGGAATAAACGGGGACCCACCCGGCAACCCCAGCATCCCTGTCCCGTCAGCTGCCCTGGCCGACTTGACGTGCTCCGTGACCGAAAACTGGTTGGTGGACGTCGTTGTCCCGTTGAGGAACACGTAACGGGTCCCGACGACCTTGATAAAGTACTGGTAGGTCGTCGTCACTGGCGCAGTTCAGGTACAAGAGCGTATCGTCAAAGTGGGAGCCGGAAACAAGGTGCGACAAGAGCGGAAGACCAACCATCTGTGCCCTCTTTCTCGACGCCATCCAACGGGTTCCTAAACGGTGTCGCCTTTCCAAACGCCATTTTGTTGACCCTGTGGCCGAAAGTGATGGGGCTTCCCTTTCCGTCGCCCTCGTCGAACCTGCTGGTCTCCGCCACGAATCCAAACACGTCATGCACGTGCATGTTGGACTGCTGGAACGACTTGCCGGGCGCGAAGTGAACGTTGCCGGCGACCCGGTTCACCTCCAGGTGCCCGTGAATGAGGCACCCCTCGTTACGCTGCAGGGCGAGCTCGTCGATGTAGCCCTCAGCAATGCACTGAAAATGTAAGTCGAAACGACGGGTGAGCCTGCTTGGACGAAAAACGGAAGCTGGCATGGACATCCCGACGCAACACACCTGCTCGACGTTGTCCGGGTTGAAGCTCCACCCTTTACGCCCGTATGCCTCCTTGACAGACTGGCACGAGTTACAGCAGCCTTCGTCGGAGCCGTAGCAGGACCCGCAGTAGGACGGGTCGTCCCGGCGGGCAGCGAGAGCTTTCTGTTTATCCTCGGAGATGGGCTCGTGTCCGATTCCTGCGTGCGGCGAGGGAAGTGGATTGAGTCATTTAGGGGTGTATGGGACATTGGTTGGAGGTTTCGTCGGTAACTCGCTTTAGCGTCCTCGAAACAGTACCTACTTGCGGCTTCCTCGTCGATTTTCCCACCCATTTGGTCTATGCGGACCTTGAATATGTTGGCCGAAACGTCGTTCTGCTGTTCGCCAGTGACGTCCATGACGTCGACGCCGAGGACTGGTGGTAGAAGTAGAGAAGCAGGGTTGTCAAAAGCCAACGCAACATCAGGTGTGGAAAGGGAGAAGAATTGAAGTGATGTACGCACGCATGCAGGGCATGTGGGGGAAGGTGACGTTGAGGTCGATCCACATTCGTTCCTTCCTGGCTGTCTCGACCACGAGGGAGGGCTCCATGCGAGGCGTCCAGTACTCCACAAACTCGGAGATGACGAGGAGGGCAACGAGGACGAAGGAGATGAGGGTGACTAAAGGCATCAGGTACGAATCGTTGAGCGTGAGAGGGAGGGACGGGCGATAGACGACAATAGATGGTACATACCGATGCCGCCGCTTTATAGTGGTTAGTGATGGGTCGGGATGGGGTTGGGAAAGGTGGATTGGGAATGTCAGACAGGGGATGTGTCCGCAACCAGGATTGACTTACGTTTTCGTTTTGATTCTAAAATCATCCAACGGTTTCGCGTAAGCATCGAAAGACTTGATCGTGTCGAAAACTGTAGCTGGGCCAGCCGCGGCACCTTTTCGTTGTCTGAGTCCAGACATTGCAAGAGTGAGGAGAAGGGGATTGGGGAGGGAGAGGGGAGAGACGGGGAGGGAGAGCGACCGGGAAAACGGATGAATGAGCGGAAATGGACGGGGGG